>OX463852.1:17673895-18193020 GCA_949825065.1 Odontocerum albicorne | reverse complement strand
ACTCGATAAATTAGTTTAGGCACTTTATGGATGGGTTGAAATACATAATTTTGGGCGAGGATGTTAGAAAGCATTTGAGTGACATGAAAAGAGAGAGTAAAAGTGTTTGGCCAATAAAACAATGAAATCTCCATATTGACCTACACATAAACTTCTTAATTTTTTATTTAACTCTTAGGTTATTCAAACTTCTGAAGAAATATAAAGCAGAAAAATCTCACATGCCGTATTTTTTCCATCGAACAAAATCGTTTTTTCTACGTAGTTAAAAACAAAAATATATTTGAAAATTAAACTGAGATCAATAACTGAGAAATATATCGATTTTTTTTATTGGATTTTATGTTTCATCATTGAAATATAAAACCAATTTTAACGAGTATTTTGCAATATATTCTGATGGCAAACAAGCCATCGCTCTCATTATCAGTTCTCCTAATAATGTCTTTGATTAAAACACTATTTTAATTTATTCAATTTTTTAATATGTTTTATCTGTATACACTATAAATTGCTTATATTTAAATATAGATGACTTAAATGAATATAACTGTGATAAACGTGGACACTGACGAAATGAGAAGAGAACAATGTGGATGCAAGCTAGAGCGTGTATGGCCAGATACTCGTACCACGCCGTCACAGTCAGGCGATGATTGTACAGTTACAATCAAATTGTATACCTCTACTCTCAGTAGTATGTCAACTAGAGCCGATAGAAGACGTGTTAGTTTGTTATATTCTGAAATGTTAAAAAATAATGTTGCGCGGTTATCGAGTTTTCTTCAAAAGAAATGTCGTAATTAAACAACATTGGCAACTAAACGCCGTTTAATTTCCGTCAGACTTTTCCCTTCTTCTGAAAGAAACGCGATAACTACGCGATATTTAATTTTTAACATTTCAGAATATAATGAGAGAATACGTCTTCTATCAGGTCTTGTTGACGCTCATGGTAAAGTTATCAAATTTTCACTAATGCGGTGGTCGTGGTATGGTATAGATTTTTTTGATTAAATAAATTGAACAAAGATCACAGATTGTAAATTGAACATAGCAGTATGAATGAACTTATAGTAGTATATAGCCCCAAGTGATGATCACGCATTACGCGCAAGCATCACGCAACCCAGACCACGATAATGTAGGCATCGTCACGGCACACACAAATCTCACTGTCAAATATTGATGATTTAATTTTGATGCATAGATTTTTCTAGACTTTTAACATTTGTTTTTTTTTTCAGTTTCCAACATTATCCTCCTAAATTAACATTAAGAATGAATTGAATTCCCAATCAGTGCGGTTTACAGAAATTGTTTTAAGGCTACGCTCCTTTGCTGATGCCACACCGAAGTGAGAATCGGATAACTACCTCGCAAACAGAATATATTTTTCACTGAGGGGATGAGAATTGCGCGAAGTGTAGAAATAATTTTGCCCATAAGCTTATTATTATGTTTTCATGCCTTGGTTGTAAGTAGTCTATTTTTTTGCAAATTGCATCAATTCACCCTGAGCGTCACAAAGTTAGAGTAGCCTATTAGGCATCCACATTGTTTTTTTAACAAATGAGACAAGTTCATCTCTGGATTTGACATATTCAGAGTAAACATACGAGTATTTCGTTGCAAGGTCTAAAATCATTTCTAAAATTAAAAATCATAAGGTTTTCTTCGCAGTACCACAAGCACATATGCGTAAATGGAGTCATTGAATGCCATGTAAAATCTTAGTAAAGTCTACTTTTTCACATAATGCCTACTTACATTTTTCAGGGTGATAAAGTCTTAAGTGAACAAGTCTTAAGTGAAAATCAGTCTAGAATCCATTTTAAAAATCTGAGTGACAACGTGAATCTACACCGCAAACTGCTCTTAAACAATACAACCGTACACTGGGACTATAGTTTAAGAGCAGAAGGTCAACAATTTGAACCACCCTAAGATTGTTTTATCGGAGTATCAAAGGCAGAGTATCATGGTGATTGAAAAGTGTGAAAGTAAATGTGATATGTTACATGGGTGAATTATGTGAAAGGAAATGTGATATGTTACATGGGTGAATAATGTGAAAGGAAATGTGATATGTTACATGGGTGAATAATGTGAAAGTAAATGTGATATGTTACATGGGTGAAAAGTGTGAAAGTAAATGTGATATGTTACATGGGTGAATAATGTGAAATTAAATGTGATATGTTACATGGGTGAATAATGTGAAAGTAAATGTGATATGTTACATGGGTGAAAAGTGTGAAAGGAAATGTGATATGTTACATGGGTGAATAATGTGAAATTAAATGTGATATGTTACATGGGTGAATAATGTGAAAGTAAATGTAATATGTTACATGGGTGAAAAGTGTGAAAGGAAATGTGATATGTAACATGGGTGAATAATGTGAAAGTAAATGTGATATGTTACATGGGTGAATAATGTGAAAGTAAATGTGATATGTTACATGGGTGAAAAGTGTGAAAGTAAATGTGATATGTTACATGGGTGAATAATGTGAAATTAAATGTGATATGTTACATGGGTGAATAATGTGAAAGTAAATGTGATATGTTACATGGGTGAAAAGTGTGAAAAGTGTGAAAGTAAATGTGATATGTTACATGGGTGAATAATGAAAAATAAGAACTAGTTGAGGAATTCTGCTATTTATGTAGTATTTTCTCAGGTGATGAAAGAGCTAATAGGGATATCGAATGGCGTGTAGCGATAAGAAACAAAGTCAATGGGAAACTAAACATACATATATCATATGTGTATACTCGAACCGGGCAGTATTAAAAACTGCTAAGATAGTATCCACTTTGGATAATAAGAAGACATGCTTAGCAGTTTTTTGGACCTTGCTAAGGCTTTTGATACAGTTTCTCACCAAATATTACTTACCAGATTGATGGAGGTGGGCGTATGTGGGCGCTCCTTTAGTTGGTTAACTTTATACTTATCTGATATAACTCAGATAGTTAAATTAGGTGATATTATATTTAGTGAACTTCTTTCTGTAAGATTCTAAGTACCCCAAGGTAGTGTTCTTGGACCTGTATTGTTCTTGATATATGTCAATCAGTCCTGTAATATTTCTATTCCATCGAGTGTTACTTTTGTGGACGACACGTTTCTTCTGTTCGAGGGTAGAACATGGGATGATGTATTTTCAAAGGCAAACGAAGAATTGCGTATAGTTAAGGAATGGATGAACTCAAATTTATTAACTCTAAATTCCCAAAAAACTAAATACATCACATTTAGCATCTCTACAAGAATTCAAGCACCTACAAATAAATACATTACACTGCACACTTGTTCACCTTGGCTGGCTGTAGTTGTGTTTCTTTGGAAAGGGGTGATAGTATAAAGTATCTTGGAGTTTTTGTTGATCAGTTTCTTCGCTGGTAGGTTTTTGTTGATCAGCTTCTTCCACATTAACACTTTGAGCATAAACATCAGAAAACTAGGATACATATTCCGTATAATTCGAAATGTGCTCATTGAAAATATTCGTAAAAGTATATACTCGTACTTCGCTTTATATCAGTCGGCACTTTCTTACGGGATATCAGTTTGGGGGGCGGGTGCACCTTAACACAAAAATACATACTGCAGGTTTCCCAAAAATTGATTATAAAAATAATTAATAAACTTCCTGCCCGGTATCCCACAGCCGAGCTTTTTAGGAAGTATCGGGTCCTGAACATAGCCAACTTACATTTCAAGTCCATTCTCTGGCACTATTATCGAGAGGAGCGGAAGATGCAGATTCAGCATAGACACGACACGCATGGCAACTGATCAAATGTTCGCCATCCCTAGAGTTAAAACATCTTTTGCCCAAAGGCAATACGCCTATTTGGCTCCCATGACATAAAATGGGGTGCCGAATTCAATAAAGGCAAAATGAGGAAAACAATTTAGGCAGTCGGTCGGATAGTGGTTATTATTGCGACAGGAGTTTGAATAATTGGGCTTGCTAGAGGGTTTGGGCTTGCAAAACAACTTGTTGCGAAGGTTTGTGTGAACTCTTGAGTGTGGTTCTTTTTTATTGTTTTTCTTTTATGATTATGTGCGGTATTTTTTCGGATGAACGTTTTGGTATATCTGGAATGATGACGTGTAAAGGGTTTGATTCGCGTGATATATACATATGTAATCGTGTGTCACTGTTTGTCAAGTTGATGAGAATGTGCAACGGGGTTTTATATAATCAAAATCGGAAAGAAATATCAATTTATTTTTTCATGCTATATGTCCTCAGTGAGATACAGGCAAAAGCCTAGTTTACTGGGGACACGTCAAATGAAAGGCAACAAACTCAGATCCATTAAAATTGTGTGTTCAAATTAAATTATCTGTTGTTTTTTCGCAAATTGTGTATATGTCTTGTTATGTGTAAAAAAAGTATTCGACAACAGTATTTTAGTACTATATTTGATGTACGAGTATGTGAGTAAAACGTGAACGTTGAAAAATACTATAAGAGCCGAATAAATACTGTAGAAATGCGTGGATTTTGAAAAATACAGGTAGTCGTCGACTTACGACCTATGTGACTTACGACTGTTCCGACTTAGGACCACAATCCGCGATCGGTTGTCCGCCTGCGCTAAGCGTGGCGCTAGCAGTCCATGCACGTTACATATTGTATTACTATGCGCATGTGCGCATCACGTTCAGTATAAGCTGGGGCTTCGTCCATTAAGCACGTATTGTATCTGTATTATAAGCATTTTTTAATTCCTTCCGAGATGTCTACAAAAAGGAAAATGTCAATTTCTCAACCTGCCAAGAAGCAAAGAAAGGCTATTGATTTGAAAACCAAAATGATGGTAATTAAGCAGTACGAAGGAGGAAAAAAAGTTAATGCCATTGCGAGTGATTTGATGTTATCACACTCTACTGTGTCGACAATTCTGAAGGACAAAGGAAGGATTCGTGAAGCTGTGATTGGTTCTGCATCTATGAAGTCGACAGTTATAACCAAGAAACGAAGTGGTCCCATCCACAGAATGGAGAAACTTTTGTATATTTGGATGGAAGATCAAATTCAAAAATGCACACCGTTATCGCTTTCTACTGTGCAGACGAAGGCTAGAAGTTTATTTGAGACTTTGAAGGAGCGTGCCGGAGACGACTACAGTCAAAAATTTGTAGCAAGTACTGGCTGGTTCAAGAGATTTAAGAAAAGATTCCAGTTGCATAATGTTCGAGTGACTGGAGAAGCAGCGAGTGCAGACGATGCAGGAGCTTGGAACTGGGTAAAATAAAGTATTCTACAACAATATGTTAGGACTATATTTGATGTGCGAGTATGTGAGTAAAACGTGAACGTTGAAAAATACTAAAAGAGCCGAATAAATACTGTAGAAATGCGTGAAGATGCAGAAGAGCACTGTTTTATGGTTTGGGCATGTAGAACGAACGACTGAAGAAATACTAAAAAAAACTGATATGCAGTCTAAATGTGAATGGAAGCATACTAGAGGAAGACCAAGTCATGTATGGCTGAATCAAGGAAGGATATTTTGAAAGAAGGAAAAGGAATAAGTAAGACAAATCGTAGGAGCTGGTGCTCTGTTCTCTCTGTATATCCCGGCAAGGAAACGGCGTGATGATATGCGTGTGTAAAAAATGTTTATAAACGTCTGAATCTAAACACGACCACAATGGAAATAGGTCCATATTAAAATAAAGCGTGAGAGAGAGGTCTTTAAAATGTATTCCCATCTGTGTTTTGTGTGTTTCCACCTATTTGTGTCCCATATCATTGATTTGAGGAGTACCTATTCCACTGTTATGTCATATGTGTGAGTGTATTGTTTATCCGTAAAAGAAAGCGTAAATCGTAATGCATATAACTCAGGCTTGAGCAAATATTTTGGCTGAAGGGTCACATTCAAAATTTTAATATATAATAGAAACGGAAAATTTGTAGACGTATTTTTTATTATAAAAAATAAAATTTTATGTTTAAATAAAACATGTAAATGCGAAGGTTAGAGTGATAGTGCACAAATAATGGTCGATTTGGACGGCTGTGCATCACACATAAGTTGTACTCACACATTCACTCTTACAATGTGACTCGGGGCTAAAAAAAAGGTCGGTGATTTCTCAGTAGACGCAGGTTACAATTAAGAAATTATGTGTCAGTTAAGCTAGGGTTTCCTAAGAAAGCGGTGTTGTTATGTAGCGGTCGTAACATGACGTGATGCTGCGGACGTATCAGAGAGTGTATTGCAGTGGAGAATGGACGTGTGCGCAAGTAGTTTACGTCGCATCCGCCTGGCGCGCCGCCAGACGGCAGAAATGAGACCCACAACTGTCAGTTGTAAACTTCAAATCTGACAGCTCCGTGAACAAATTTATGAAGTATTAGTTTGGCTTTTATTTTTTTTAAAGAATAATTAACATTAGATTCTTTTAAATTTGGTTAGAATAATTAATCATATAAACCCCCAGCAAAGCAGGACTACAACCTTATCAATATACATACATTCCTGATTTTTCAAGTGTAGTCCCGAAATTATTCCACATATTTTGGTTTAACTGGGCTTTTTTATAGTCTTTGCTCTTCACATTATATAAAGCTTCATTATTTCTTACAAAATCAATCAATATTTCGTCATTTTCGCTGGTACAAATTACGTTTGCACTCATTTTTTATTTTAAAACGGCCACCGCTACACGGGAAAAACCGTTCCACGACTGTTTGTTGCGCTATGACGGCCGTCATGCAAATGGCGTCACAGCTATTTGACGTTACGCTCACAACCAACGCTCTCTAGGAAACCAACGCCATATGGTTTTCATAGACAACATTTTGTTACGAGTGCTGTATAACGACACTGCTTTCTTAGGAAACCGTAGCTTTAGTAAACAACACAAAAAGTTATCAATGTAAACACAAAAATAGCTTGCGGACCACATCAAAATATGAGGCGGACCATATATGGTCCTCGGACCGTAATTTGCCCAGGGCTGATCTAGCTGCTGCTGAATCTGTACCAGGGTTAACCATGTCGTGCAAAATATGGGTTCCTGATGCTTTTAAAGAGAACAGTGAGAGTGACTGTTGTTAACGTTTTGACTTCTTACGTTTTAATGTTGTTCTTTTATTTTCAGGTGAGTAAACAGCATTATTTTCTTTCCAACTACCAGCGCCAATGTAAGTTATATTTGACTATTTTTAGTATCATCCTTCCCGCATGACAGAGTTAGATTGAATTAAACATCCCCAGGGGGGCACGACCCACAGTTAGATAAACTAGATAAAAAGTTAGATAAATTGTAATTTATTTTTATCAAACACTGTTTATTCCACTTTTTTTTTTTGTTTGATATAAAAAACAGTGTTTGATAAAAATAAATTACAATGTCTTTAAACCTCCACAATGTTTTAAGACATTGTAATTTATTTTTATCAAACACTGTTTTTTTTTAACCTTAACTATAAAAAACAAGTTAGATAAACTTATTCGGGACAATATTGGGATGAGGTTGCAGTCCACCATATTCATCAGCCATGGTGGGAGTGGACCAATAGCCTTGTTAATGCCTCCATCTCATTGATGGGTCCAGCAATGACAAATGTACCCGTGTCAGCAATACCATCACATACTGGTACGAGTACATTGCAGAATGTATTATCCCAAAGTTGTTCCTTGAGCCATACTGAATCACCAATATGTCTGCTGTTTATTCAAGATCCTTTGAAATTTTCTCAAGTACGGGAACGTATTTGTCGGATTGTTTCAGGGTCTGATTCAGAAACATGTTGCAGAAAGAAACAAAATGTCGAAATTTATTAAAATCACTTTTTGACTTCTTTTTTTTGCATCTTTCAGCACGATCGTAGTTTTCTAGTTTGTCAGACACTAAACAATTTTTAATCAGTCGTTAGCGACCGACTTATTTACAGCTATGAATAAAAAATGTCATATTTTCAGCCAAATAGTAAATACATATAATAAATTAAAATAAAAAACAACTTACTGTCAATTTAAAGCTTCAATTGGTTAAACTTTCAAAATTTAACGATTCATCTAAAAATGGAAAAAAGTTCCTTTGAGAAACAAGAATCACAAAATTCGGTAGACACGACGAAGATATTTAATTTAATCAAATACTCGTATAACAATTTTAGAACATAATATATAACTTCCAAATCCGAAAATGCATTATTTAATGTGATGTTATAAATATGTAAATAATATATTATTTATAGAAAATGCATTCACATTGTGGAGGTTTAAAGACATTGTAATTTGTTTTATCAAACACTGTTTATTCCACTTTTTGCGATCAAAACGTGGAATAAACAGTGTTTGATAAAACAAATTGCAATATATAAATAATGATAATAAATCAATTATGGCGTTTAGAAAACAACGCGAAAATAATTATTTTATAAAGAACGCAAACGTCAATATCATATTCATATGAAATGTACTGTAACACAACTTATGGAAAATATAACAATAATTTAGACACTGTATGTGCGTTTATTGATTTATATACTGATAAATTCCATCAAATGGGTATTTTATTCTTAAATTACGTCTTCCAAGTGTTTTGTTCCATACAAAGCGTCGAGGTATTATTTTGTTATATCTCAGAACAGGTAAAATTCGAGTTGGATCCTTGTAGTATGATTACGTACATATGAAAAAAAACGTACGTGAAAAACGTACATATAAAAGCTTGGATTGCGAATAACTTGGCCTGCGAGGGTTTTGTAAGACGAGCAAAAATTTTAAATAATTTTTAACTTGATAAACGAGCGAGGTTTTGCAATACGAGTAGTACACGTACACTTTGTCTCCCGAGCGTCACGTGATCACAACATATGGTTCTTCTCTCTCTCTCTCTCTCTCTCTCTCTCTCTCGCTGCGGCATTGTGGGTAATCGTCTCCCATGCTCGGTCTCAGTCGGCGTGCCTCGCTCGTATAGTCAACATCCGTGCGAGCGTATACTGTTTACTATATTGTTATGACCACGTGTGTGTCCGTAAAGCATTTTTTATTTTGTGTCCAAGTTTAGTAACTGTACTGAGACAATGGCCCCCATGAAAAAAAAGGTTGAAAAGGAAGGAGGTAAGAAGAGGGATATGATTATGGTGGAAGTTAAGAAGGAAATCATCGAGAAACACGAACGAGGTATGCGAGTTGCAGACATCGCAAGATTTTATAAGAAGTCTACGTCGACGATTTGCACAGTATTGAAGAAGAAAGAAGAAATAAGGGGGTTTGATGTAGCAAAAGGAGTCACGAGAGTATCAAAGCAACGGCCACGTATTCTGGAAGATGTAGAAAAGTTGCTTTTGGTGTGGATTAACGAGAAGCAACCAGCAGGTGATACTGTGACCGAGAACTTGATCTGCAAGAAGGCAAAGGCCTTGTACGACGACCTCGTAAGTAAACTGCCAGATACGTCGACAGAAAACGAAGAAGGCTTCAAAGCGAGCAGGGGATGGTTTGATAACTTTAAGAGGAGAAGTGGCATCCATAGTGTTGTGAGGCACGGAGATACAGAAAAATATACAAAGGTATTTTGTATTTATTATTTTTAGTGAATATTTTTGTTTTTTTTAACGAATCATCTAAGTTTCCGTTATTTCTTATGGGGAAATTCGCTTTGATATACGAGTGCTTTAGATTTAAAACATTACAAACATTGGATTACAAACAACATTCACATTAACGAATTATGCTCGCAAATCAAGGCACCACTGTATACTAACTGAATGGGCCTACATTTTATCATAGACAGTATAAAGTTGCCACTGGTCGATGTCGATAAATGTTTCAGTCGCTTTACGATGGATGTCGCCCGCTGTCACTATATTCATTATGTTGGCAATTTCAATAAAAAAAACATGGTTCACTCTGTGACAAGCGGCGACTAGTTGGGTGAGTTTCTTCGCTATAGGCGGTTGTATCGTGTCACAAACAAAATGTCGGCCGTAATATGGTCCAATGAAAAAACTATCGATTTAATAAAACTTTATAAAAGTGAGGAATGTTTATGGAATTTTAAAAGTGCCCACTATAAGTGCTATAACACTAAATGTAATTCTTGGAAGATAATGTCTCAGACTCTTGGAATTGATATACTCGAAATTAAACGCAAGGTGAAAAATTTGGTTGGACAATTTTATAGGGAAAGAAAAAAGAATCGAGACGTCAAAAAGAATCGACACGTCAAAAAGCATCGGGTGAACACAGTCACGTGGTTTGCTTACGAATACATGATGTTTTTAAATAACAAAAATATTGATTTATCTCATGAAGATAATGAATCGGAATATGTCGTAAGTGTTTATCAATGATGTATTTTTGCATTTACTTTATTATATATATTATTTGTATAATCGTCAACCCGGATTCATCCACTTCTGGCCATACGTAGGTTTGCCAATCCACCATATTTATTTATTTAAATGTTTACATGATTCATCCACATAGCCTAGTTAAGACGCTTAATTTCTGCCCGGGGGGTTCGGGTTCTGTTCCCAGTGATATAAAAAAAACAATTGAAGAAGGTTCCCAGTCTAGTGCAAGAGTTCTTCAGATATTAATACTCGCACGCCCCGAGTACCTGTATTGTTGCCTCTTTAACATGCTGTGATGTTAGCAATACGTGCAATTATGAACCGCGAGTTCCATACCTTTTCCAGCGCTTCTAAACTCGAAGACTCGAGTATTGAGGCTGAAGACAATATTGTCGCCCATTCACGTTCTTCAATATGTTCGAAGCAGCAATTCGGATATGTTAATGGGTATCATAAGAAAGATGAAAAATATTTCTACACTAGTCAAACGACCTATGGTACTTACGAAGGGAGTTTAATAAATTCGCGGAATGAAGGGGTTAAGGGAGGGGGGATAGTGCGCATGCGCATATTCCGAAAAGATTACTCAGTATTAGTATATTCACCAAGTTTTAGTCTAATTTTGACAGTATTGTTTAAGATATCGCCGGGACAGTATGTCAAACGTTAATAACATTCCAAATATAGAAAAAAAAATGAGTATCGCGCCGTCATTAAGCTTCTCGCAAAACAAGGGAAAACACCTCAAATCATTTTGGAAGAGATGTTAGCGGTTTACGGGGACTGTTGCCCTGGAAAAACGATGGTTTACAAATGGCATAGTATTTTTAAGCAAGGGAGAGAATCGATTGAATACCAAGACGGTCTGTTGAGGCCACTTCAAACATCGTCAAAAAAGTAGAAAAGTTTGTGCTGGAAGATGCCCACCTAAATAAACAACAGCTTGCAGATATGGTTGGAATATCACCTACAACCATTTTGAATATTCTCCATCAGCATCTAGGGATGTCAAAAGTCAGTACAAGGCGGGTACCCAGAATGCTCACGCCACTTCAAAAACAACAATGCGTCTAATGTTCACGACAGTTTTTGGACCTCTGCAAAAACAACAAAGATGAGATTTTGAGCCGAATCGTTACTGGAGATGAAACTTGGTTTCATCATTGTGAGCCTGAGTCGAAGCACGAGTCCATGCAATAGCATAAAAAGGGCACATAACTTTCTAAGAAGTTGAAAGTGATCGACTGGATTATTTTTGGGACGCGGAAGACATATTATAAAGATAAGGGCATCACAATAACTGGAGAGTACTTCTCTGGTCTGCTGATGCAGTTAAAAAAAGCTGTTAAGGAGAAAAGGGGAGGAAAATTGAAAGAAGGAGCGCTGCTTTTGCGTTACAAGCACCCATGTACTGAAGCAATTTCCTTTCTACGTTTTCTTGTATCAAAATATTAATTTACTTGATCCTATCATATTGTACTTCCGGTGGTCTTCCTCTATCACGCCTTTCACTCACATTTGCCCTATATATTGGTCTGTTAGTCTTTGATAATTCATTCGTTCTGCGTGACCATACCATACCGTGCTCTTCTTCATCTTACTCAGCCTTAATTTCATATTCAACCCTAATCACTTCATTGATTATTCTGTAACTCGATGTATTCTCAGTGCACGCATTTCTACAACATTTATTCGGCTTCTGGAAGTATTTTTCCACATCTACGTTTCACTCTCACACATACAATTGTTTGTGGGTAGTTTTATACGCTAATGCGATATATCACACGTTGTCTGCAATTAAGCAAATTAAGGGTCTTTAATTTCGCGTAATACTGAATGTATCGTATCTCCTCACGAGTTGCATGCCCACGCGGTAATGCACTGGACTTTCGTGCGGAAGGTCATCGGCTCGAACCCCGGGCTGTGCTACTCCCCTCGAATGACACAGGCATTTTTTCCCGCCTAGTATTCGGGGGTATAAAGATACCTTGACTTCGGTCATATCTATTCTTTCAAAAAAAGGGGGGGAAACATGCCGACGTGCTCCGATTGTCTCACTTCAGGTGTGCCATCGGATCCAGTACACCATTGTTGCCGGTGAGTTTGCTGGTGTGCAAGAGCTCAGTCACTTAAAGAGGAGAGAAATAAACGAAATCTCTACGGCGCAGCTTCGCTTTCCAACGGAATCGACGTTGGAATGGCGAGAGGATCCTCGACTACGAGGCCCAGCAACGGCGACGATGATCGACTCACAGTTTATCAGAGCTGAGACAAGGGCGAATCATAATATATTTCTATTCTTTCTACTGAACATTTAATTTCGATCAAAATCATTTTTCATAAATTTATTTCTGTTAAATGTTATTTTAGTAATTTATTTATTTACAGTGAATTTCGACCATTGACAATTTTTACAAAATATAATTAAAATTTTAAGTGTGAGTGCATACTAAAATGCAAGATGATACAATGAAGATATAAATATCAAAACACCAACATGATTCATAAAATTTTCAGTCAAAAAGTACATACGCACTGCTGCACACAATAGACCAGAGCTCAGAAGGCACAGGGCCGTATGTCGTGGAAGAAAAAATACAGGATACGATTTTTCATTAACACATTTCAATGCAAAATTTTGTAATAAATAAAAAGGGTCCCTGTGTGGTAAAATAATTCATCAATGTGTTACTAGACCTATGCTAATGCTGTTGTTTCTTCACTTGTGTTGTGTTCCAACACGTACGAGGACAAACCCTGAATTACGTTCTTACTCAAGTGGTTCCATGCCCAAAGGCTCGATGAAAAATAGATAAGGCAACATTGTATCCAGGGCACGCTCTTCAACACATCAGAATCACCAATTTGTATGTGTTGGGGGTAGCATACAAATAGATAAAAGGATTGATTTAATTTAATTAAAATTTTATTGATGCAATAAATTTAAGTTATAACTAATACAAGACGTTTTATTCTAGGAAGAGGAATTAAATTCTTCAGTCGGTGAAATACAATGTAAAATGGAATACATCCCAGAAGAAACAGATATATGCGATGACCCCTTAACTGAAGAAATAATGTCTGAAGAACTCGTGGACAAAGAAGAAACACAAACTGTTATTCCTGGACCTTCCATTACCAATATTAGCTTCCCATTAGTTTCCCATCAAATAGAACCGACACAAAAAATGAAAATGTTCAATACTAGAAATGTTGAAAGAATGAATAGAAAAAGAAAAATGAATAACACGCATCATGCAACTTATTCTTTGTTGAAGACCATGCGTAATAGGCAAACCAAAAGAGATAATTGTGATGTTTTTGGAGAATTTGTTGCTGGCAAATTGAGAAATTTGAAAACTGATCACGCAAGAAACGCTGTTGAACATATGATTTCGAATTTATTATACGAATCCAGTCTCGGAAAATACGATTATCCGAATCAATATAATCCACAAATTAGCAATCTCAATTCGCCACGTGATGAAGCAAGTTCGTCGTAAACCATTTTCACTCAACCTCAACTGATAGTCGCTACATATATTCGCAAAAATTGGACTCACTGTTACGAATAACATATGTTAGATATAATTGAGATCAATGCAGTTCGCTTCTTCTTAAACAAATAATCGAAAGAACAAGTCCTCAGTAAGATACCGGCAAAATCCGTGTATATATATAATAAAGTGTACTGGGGACCCGACAAACGGATAGCATCTACCCAGATCCATATAAATTAAATCGCAACTTGAAATTACCTGTTTTTTGTTGTTATTTTTCTTGCTTTTCATAAAATGTGTATTTTTACAATTACTTGTTATGTAAATAAATAAAATAAAAAATAGTAAAGTAGCCTTTATTACAATCTTTAAGTCATTTATTGGAGGGGAAGCTCTCAGATCCCTCTAGTTCGATTGTGGAGCATTGGTGTGAAGCCCGCGGGAGATACGCTGCTCTCAAATGGCGAAGAAAGTCCACTAGAAATAATTAAGACATCTCTACTTACATGAGTGCGGTTACTACCCGTGGCTCTATTCTACAAATTTTCTTCTAAACTATGTTGGGATACTGCCTTATAAGCGTGAGGAGGGATGTGAGGATATCTTCTTATTTATATCTTTGAGTTGTTGACGGGAGCAAACATCAAATCCAAATATATTATAAAATATAATGTTTTATGTTCCTAACAACTATTCGTCTTGGATATTGACATCTTCAACATTTCAGAAAATGTTTTTCATGAAAGCATTTGAGCCTCCTTAGTAAGTTGGTGGAGAGTTGCTGACTAATATTAAAATCCGAAAGGTGTCCTATTTGGGTCATGTACTTAGAGGAGAAAAGTACAAATTACTGCACCTGATCATCCAAGGCAAAATAGAGGGTCGAAGAGGTGTTGGCAGGAGGCAAATCTCCTGGCTCCGCAATATACGTGATTGGACTGGTATAAGGAGCGTTGGGGATCTTTTTCGGGCTGCCGGAGACAAAGATGCCTACTCTCAGGTGAAAGTCAACGTTGGGAGGACCTGACATGACACTAGGAAGAAGAAGAAGTAATGGTTTTATCCAGGAGCAGTAAGATCCACTCCGGATTATTTGATCTCAGAATCGTCTTCCCTTGGTAAGTTTTTTACCAAAGAAATACTTTTTTAAACATATACAGATGCGGGTAAGTTCCTAATCTAACGGCCGCTGCTACCACCTTCTTGCCCTTACACTCGAGTCGTTTGTAATCATTTTAATATTTCAATAATAGTGGATTTGGATCCCGAGTTCGAGCGCCCTTGAGAGTCTGCTCTCTAAACGGCTCTGTATAAATAGTCTCTGCTCTCTAAACGGCTCTGTATAAATATTCCGGCTCTGTATAAATAGTCTAACATACTACTTTTAACTAAATCACAATTCTTACAACTAATTATTTAGCAAGAACAAGTCCACTCATTCAGGCTACTTGTATTCCATCACATTCACTCGGATCTTGGTTCTCCCTGCTAATACTGTAGGTGGACTAGTCAGGCAACAGATAATGCTTCGGGAGCCTGTGCTTATAACGGAAGGGTAGATCGGATTTTCTTTCGTAAGCCCCCAATGCAGCGACTACGGGATTGCTGTGATTATGTTGACTTTTATAGAACTTCACGGTCCAAGCGAGGTGTGGTGTTGTAGGATTTCTTCTCACTGTTCGGCGTGAAGTCCGGTAAGGTTTGTTCTGGGATGGGTGTTAAAATATATTTTGAATGCCTTGTTCTGCACTCGCTGGAGTTTCAGGTGATCCGTGTTGCTCACACTAGCCCAAACGGGTGCAGCATAGGTCAAAATAGGACGAATAAGGGTTTTATAGAGGAGGAGCTTATTTTTTAGTGAAAGGAAGCTGCGTCGATGAAATATCGAACTGATGCCCAATAGAACAGGAATCTCATTTTATTTCAAAATTCTAAAACAAACAGAAAATTAATAAATAAATATTTTTTGCGCCTTTTGCCTGATGCCTTTCGTGAATCGCGGATTATAAATATATACAAATCCAAGGAAGACAGGTCGGATTATGGTAGCTACAGAGGGGTCGCATTGTTTTCAGTGATGGGTAAGATATTCACTAGAATTATCGTGGACAGGCTTGTCAAGGTCTTGAACAGAATCACGGGTCTGGTTTCGTGCGTCCCGTAGACAGTGAATATTATATTTACCATGAGGTAACTGCAGGTCGTGCATGTCGAGAGCAGGGCAGGAGTCGTTATGCCGCTTTCATTGATTTAGCCAAGGCTTTTGACTTAATTAAGAGATTTTGTATGGAGAACCCTTGGAAAACATGGTGTCCCACCACTTCTAACGGAGCTTCTGACCCAGCTGTATAACTGCAACAAGTGTTTTGTCTCGATTGGTGGATTGAAGACCGATGCATTTGACACCAATACTGGCGTTCACCAGGGATACGTCATGGCTCTAAGAATAATAAGAGGACAATTTATATAGCGTCGTTTAGAGAGCAGATTTGGCGCTGTTGTTGAAGACCTCCGATATATTATTAGTGTCTCCGATATATTACGAAGTATTACAACCACCCAACTTTCATCTGAGTGGTGTACGATTAGAGAACGCAATTAACTTCACATATCTGGGCAGCATCTTTGCATCGACCTCTCTTGATGATGAACTAAAGAGGACGCTTCAGGAATGCGTCAGCAGCTGATGCTAAACTAAATTACAATATTTTACATCAGGAACATCTCCCAGTCTACTAAGATGTCTGCCTTCATGACGATTGTCCTTTCCACACTTCTCTACAGGTCTGATACTTGGGTTCCCTATAGAAGACACATTCGGAGCCTGGAAATGTTCCACCAGCGCTTCTTTCGCCGATCGTCATATTATTTTTAGTCATAAATTCCAATCATATGTTAAATACATATTTACTTTTATTTTATTGTTGCTAATTCCCTCTTCCATAGTGTATAATAAAATAAAATGACAATAATTTCACATACCTAACAGTTATCATAAAAATTCTTTCGTGTGAAGTAACTTAGTAATATTTATAATATCGTTTTTCAACCTGTGGGTCGCGACCCCTAAGCGTAATAAAAATAACCTACGTGAGCAAAAGAAAAATATCATGTTTTCTGTGAAAAACGAAAACATTTATTTGTTAGTGACATAAAACAGGAGATATCCTTACCCGATAATATCGTCGTTTTGCAAGTAAAATGTTTGTACTTCCACATGCGCATGCATCAATAAGATGTAAAGTTTTTGCCGGCGGAGTCGCGAAATCTTAATTTTTTCACGAGGCGAAAAAGGTTGAAAAACAATGATTTACAAACTGAATACGGGAAGCTCAATTCTTAATATATTCATAAAAATATCTACATAATTAGAAAAAATATCATTTTAAAGTTTATCAATGCTGAGAAGCAAAGTTATTCAATATACAGTTTCATTTTCTATCTAAAAAATATATTCACATTTGTGGTTTACCATATACTCGTATATTACATCTATCGGCCTGTGAAATGGACTTGTAGGGAATACCCACGTCCCTAAAATATTGTCAACATGCAGGGTCAACGACCGATGAATCAACCTCTGGATATGTACAAATGTCACATACCAGAACGTCAATACTGTTTACACGCAAATAATATTTACATCGCATTCCACGGTAGAAAGAGAACATATCACGCCGTCTCGCCGTTTCGACAATAAATATTCTACCCACTGTATTATCCGCAGCGCTTGCGACCGCCTCAGCACGCGCAGGAGTGAGATCGAGATATACCGCGGACGCATTCACGCGCCCCGTTCTGAAATTCTATATATACCTACTTATCGATGAATAAAGAGCACTTGTTATTATTCGCTTGACCATTCATTTCTGTTTACTATTTATTGATTATTCACTCTCACTTCCCGCATTCCTGAATCGACGTATTTTATTTTAAATACAAAACAAATCAAAATCATCACGACGTATCAAATTAAGCATCCCGCTAAATTGATGACCCCGAACAAAAAGGAACACAGAATTCGACTAAAGCGAATACAGAGATGTCAACAACATCATTATCAGCACGTCCTACTAGGACACACGCTAAATTGGTGACCCCGCACGAAAACTGAACACGTATTTCGACCATATCGAGTGTGCCAACTCGATAAACACCGTACAAGTGCAACCCGACACCGGGATCAGCAGCAACGCGATGAGCATCATGAACAGTTTCGTCAACGGCATCTTCGAGCGCACCGCCGCCAACGCCAACCGCCTATTTCTTCTTTTGTATGGTAGATACCCTTCGACATATCAGAATTTATGATTTTGACATATTTAAGAGCATGACTTGGAGGCAATACTGTATTCGGCCCCAGTAATCGAGTATTCGGGTTTAAAACCACAGGCGTAGGCACAAACCTCGCGGTTCGTCATTGAACGTGTTGGTAACATTACCACTCGGCACCAACAAATATTTTTGCCAGACGACCCCTTTTATCAAACTGGGTTCCCTTTTTTCAATTTGTTTAGGTATCATCGGGATTCGAACCCGAAAACCCAGGATGAAAATCAATGATCTAACCGACTGGGCTACGAAGATCGTCTTAGGAATTGTAATATTTATTTTTAAAGGTGGTGTATCAGTGAGTCATGTACACATAATTATAAAGGTAATGTATCAATGAGTCATGTATAACATACATAATTATAAAGGTGATGTATCAATGAGTCATGTACACGTATTATTTGAAATAGGAAAGTGTGAAAGGAAAAGTAAAGCCGATATATGGGTGAAAATGAAAGTTTGGAACAAATTGAGGAATTCTGTTATTTGGGTAGTATTTTCACAGATGACGGAAGAGTTCTACAAAGAGCCAAAGTTGATAGGAAGTTGCTGACTAATATTAAAATCCGAAAGGTGTCCTACTTGGGTCATGTATTTAGAGAAGCAAAGTACAAATTACTGCACCTGATCATCCAAGGCAAAATACAGGATCGAAGAGGTGTTGGCAGGAGGCAAATGTCCTGGCTTCGCAATATACGTGATTTGACTTGTGTAAAGAGCGTTGGGGATCTTTTTTGGGCTGCCGGGGACAAAGATGCCTACTCTCAGGTGATATTCAACGTTGGGGGGACATGACATGACACTGAGAAGAAGATGGAAGAGTTCCATCATATTATCTTTTATTAAGAGATATATCGAACGGCGTGTAGCGATAGAAAACAAAGTGCACTAAAACATATTATTATATATACGGGGGCCATTAAAAGATATACACTCGAACCGGGCAGTATCAAAAACGGCTACGATGATAAGATAGTCCTTAATAGTATTTTGATGCTAACTTTGATAGCACCAAAATATAGCAGTGAAACGTGGACGTGGAAAAATACTGAAAGGATCCGAATAAATACTATAGAATACATGTATTGAGATGAATACATGGGGTGACAATATACGACAGAATATGGAATTAAGTGATAAGGGATGAATGTGAACTTAAGGCTGATGTGTTGAATAAGATGAGGAGTACGTTGAGATTGTTTGAGCATGTGGAAAGAGTAAAGAAAAGGTAACAAACAGATAGGTAGTTATAAAGTGTAAATGTGAGTGGAAGCCGTGTGAGAGGAAGACCAAGGAAAGTATGGTTGGATCAAGTGAATGATATTCTGGAATAAGAAAATGTAGAAAGTTAGAGAAATCGTAAAAGTTGTATGGATGTAGACTAAGTATGTGTATCGAGAAAGGATATTATGGCGATCTGTCATATCTGCCTACCGCGACAGGGAAATGCCATGATGGTACGTATGTATGCATTTAAAATGAAACACAATATTAAAATAAACCGTTGTCCAATATACATACTCTATATGATTATGAATTGAGGATTTTTATAATCTTATATAATTCAGAGGCAGTGCCTCTGAATTATATAAGATTCTTTATTTAAAAAAGGTCAAGTTTTAAAAGTAAAATATCTCTGGCTAGAAGAAGTCATAAATTTCAATTCAATAGAGGCCCCATGGGGACAAGACGGCGCCTGCGGTCTCTCTTGAACGCTCAATAACTCCTCTAGAATCCGCAGAAGCGCTACGTATATCGAACACTTTACACGTATAACGTTATTTTGTCGCTCTTAGCCAAGCTGAAACTATATTATTCAAAATTAAATAAAAAATTCATTGAATTGTGTGTATGATATATTATTTCAAGTAAAATCAAAACTTCTATTTAATTGTTTCCAGTCATTAAATAATACGAGTATAGTTCATTCGAAATATTGTGATATTCAGATTATTGGTCGCTTTGCACATTTTACGTTTTGTTAGATCGGTACGTGGTGTTATAACCCGTATAATTCATAGTACTTCTTGAGACAAATAGATCAATATTTTTGTTAACCTATTTTTATTTAATATTATTTATATTGGATTGAAATATAGTATATTATTAAGTTTAAATGATTTTTTTACAATATTATTTTAAAAATGGCCCTTTGGGACCAGATGGCGCCCGGTACGCTTTTCAGGTTTATGTCAAACGCTCAATAACTCCCATACAATCCGCAGTAGCGCTGCGTCTCTCGAGCGCTGTACACGTATAGCGTTGTTTCGTCGCTCGCCGCGTTTCAATTTTACGACCTACCCGATATCGTCTTGAATCAACTCGTCGGTGCGGAATGTAGGCAGACTTCATCAAAAGGTACCTATTTCACTTTTTTAATTTAATTTCACAAAATATATATTTTTTACCATCGTCGCGGCGTCCGTCGGAGCGATTTAATAATAACGAGACCTTTTTATAAAATTTATGTATACATAATTTATTTTATCATTTTGAAAATGTTTAACTTGTGATTATTATTTTCGCAGATTTTAAGTTTTAATATTTTTAACATTTCTGTCTCTAAATGCACTACAAAAACAGAATATTTGTAATCAGAATCAATAGCTGCTTAAATTTGCCTCGAGGTTAAATTTTGAATACAAATAAAAAAGCTTGCAGGTGCCAATAATTTTGTGAAAGACTTATTATTCGTTATTAAAAAATTGTTTGGTGGTGCTTATGAACTGCCTTTTATTAATTCAAAAATATAACGACCTCGAGGTAATAGTTGCAAGTCTTACGACCCGGAGGTCGCGGGTTCGATCCCCGTTGAAATCAAGATTGCAGCTTAGTTTTTACTTAAAGCCTCTTTAACTAACATTTCTGGTTGGCTGAGAGAAATTGCCCTGACAATAAACCCACCAGGTTGTACTATACACGACTTAAGTATTATACAATAGTTTATTACAAAACAGCGCTATGCATTCGTACATTTTTGTAGTTATAAACTTCATGTGACGTCATTTGCTGCATCATGACGACCTCGTTTATTTAGAAGTTAAGGGGGGCGTTAATCTTTCCAATTTGGAATTTTGGGTTCGAGTCCTGTTGATGACCAAGCAAAAATATCACTTTTTTTATATATAAAAGCATTTTTACATGTTGACATTTATCTGGTGATGCTGTTTTCTGGACTTGAAGTTACTAAAAAGAACTTAAAATAAAATATGTGCATTTTGATCATTAGTTTATTGGTATCAATTTTGCGTGAAATGTATCGATATGGCTAAACTCTTCATAGTAACTTTCTCAGGTTTGTGTTATTAGAGATTTAAGGGCATAAGAGGTTTCTACATGTCGAAAAATGAAATTAAGTTGATAGTCGCGTTGTTCTTATTGGCATATAAAAGATTATTGGATAATCGATCAATCCAGAAGAATTTGGTATGTTTTAGATGCCGTATTCATGAACTGTTAAGAACAGGGGTAGCCAAACTTTTTGGACCACGTGCCAAGGCTCGCAGGCCGCACGTGTAATTTTTTTTATTAATAAACATCAAAATTTGAATGCCTGACAACGAAGTATCGTGTTCTAGTTTTTCCTGATTTATATAGCGCTGATTGTATATTTTTCGTGCCCCTATTATCACTTTCATCTTAAGAACATTGTCAAGTATACCCTCGACATGCAAATAGGCAGCTATAAATCGCCAACAAAGGATATTTTAGGTATACTGCATCTTAACAACTCGGAATCACAATGAAAAAAAAAACTGAACCACCGGGATCGAACTTAAATCGTAAGCCAAACGACTTAACCATTAAAGCGTGAGTGTCAACAGATTATTTTATTGATTTTTTTAAAATATAAATACAATTCACATTATATGAGTTATATTATTGTACATAAATACAATAAATAAATATAAGTATTATTTTGGTTACCTATTACATATAAAAATAAGTATGCACCTAAATTGTGTTTTCTTTTTGAATTTCTTAGAACATTATATATTATCATATAATATTACTCATTTTGAGTCACATTAAAATAAGATTTTTTTATTTTGATGTAAATCTTCTCTTTTGTGTTGGAAATGTAGTATGCCACTATTATTGAACAACTATTTTTTTATTGTTATTTCCTTCATAATTAACAGCTTATGTGCCGCACAATACACCCTGGTGGGCCGCATTCGGCCTACGAGCCGCCTGATTAAGGGCGTCACCTCTCGCACACGAAATAATCTTGTTGACCGAATGATATCGATATCTTCCATACCTCAGTAGATAAATTGAGGATTGAGCTCTTTAAAAAACTTTGTCGACATAACTGGTCCACTTCAAAGGGAAGCACGAATGCGCATTGCTCCTTCTTCTTCTCCCTGGCTCCATCCCAACTCACTGTCTGCGAAGACTGTTGGGGTCAGCTCTCCTCGTCCTCAGGTTGTATGCTCTTCTGTCCCGGACTACGTCCCCCAGGCCGTGCCTCTGCATCAGGTTATCTTTTTGCACCATCCATGAATTCTTTGGTCTTCCTCTGGTTGTTATTCGAGGAAGATCCATGGAGATTGCCTGGTTCACAATGTGATCGGGTGCTCTGCGTCCAACGTGCCCATACCATCTCAATCGCATTGCTCCTGTTATTATTTTAAAAACTTTTATCGATATAATTAATTTTGATTAATATAATTAATTTCTAAATTATGCCACGTGTTTCCAGTAGGAGGACACAGTGATCGCCTTATCATTTGCAATAATCAGGTCCTGCCCAGCATGTAGTCCCGATGTTCGGACAAACTAGCGTGTGTTGTGTTGTGTTGTGAGACCTGTATATCTCCACAATCGCATTCGGTACTACTTTTGTTCATAAAACCCCATCTTTGCATGTTTACCTTGCATCTAGTCACCCCTACTCGGGATTGGTTTCAGTGATCTCCAACTAGGCCAAGGCAGTTGGTCTTCAGGTACCATCTTTTCCGAGAGTTTTATCGAGTCGTCGTCAGGTGTTATTTTCTTTCCATTTCAGAAAATACACTATCCGGAGGAATTATCCGTTATTGCGTTATCTTCATGAGTGTCATTCTTGGATTTCAATGTTGATTTGGCTGGTTGGTGACCATATAAGGGGTCTTAGGTCCTGGGCTTGTTTTGTTCTTTTTATGTCACCTGCAACACTTCTGCGGATCTCAGATAGGACGAAATCGATAAATTGGTATATTTTCTCCACTGATGTTGCTTTTAAGCATCCTCTTATTATCCTCTTAAGGCGCAATTCGACTGAGGCAACACTGAACGACACGAGGCATGCGACATGTTTCCTAGTGGTGCCTGTTCCTAGGTGTGCGACTATGTGGCACAAATTTTAACAATGTCGCATGCGGATTTTGACTCCCCGAGTCGCATGCGCTTTGTCGTCAATATGTGTAGCATGCGTCTTTAATAATTCCATGGAGGCAACGTCAGTTTGGTACATTATGTCTTTACAAACAATCGAGGCGGCTGCATATTTGGTAATAGTTTTGAATCGTAGAAAAAACGTTGCTTCAGTGACTAAACGACTATGTGATCAATCTTGGACACGGACCACATCTATAGTATGTTACACATATAGTATTGTATTGAAACTGGGTAGCACCATGGATTCTTAGGGATATTTTTTTTAATTTTTCGCACCATCTGAACTGGGAAAATTGAAACGGGTACAAAGTGACCTCATTAGTATTGTGTCAATGTGTAACAGTTGTACAATATTATCTTTTGTTGTATTAATTACGACCGGACGGGTTTCTCGCCAAATGACAATATCTTCCAATAAATCATAAAAATGTTAAAAGATGAATTATATTATTGACAAACTTGAACACCTTTTAAGAAATATGGTACCAACGGAAATCAAACCTGCAATGCCCGAGTTGTTCGACAGATGTCTTATCAAAATGGCTACGGAGATCGAAATAGGGCAAAAACATTGTTTTTTTTTCTATATATAATTATTATAATCAAGTGCGATTTTTTAACATTTTCAAAATTCTTTATTGCATCAACATCATGACATATTCCCATCAGCGTATGGAGAGAGAACATACCTCCACTTATTTCTATTTTCCATGCATGTTTTACTTCCGCCGTATCCATATTCTTATATTTTTGAGACTTTAATTTACCCTATATCATAATTTGATTAATTAGTTCGTGCATTGTTTTTCTAGGTCGTCTCAAACTTTTTATTTACCATATTTGTACAAATAGGTTTTCTTCGTTAATCTTTCCAACATTCTTTCGTGGACGAACAATTTCATCGCTTCTGTATATTATTTCAATGCGCACGATTGCTTTTAGTTCTAATTCCTTATTTCGTCTTACATTATTACTAATTCTGTACTTCGCTTGCATTTTCATCACATTTATCTTGATTTCAATGCTTTTTTGCCATGTAGAAAATCACACGTAATGCTTTTTGTATTGTATAATGAAAGTAGGGAGCAGTGCTTCTCAAATTATTTATCACTGTATTACCATGTATTTTTTTCTCATAAATTTATCGGATGTAAAAAAGTTTTGATTGAAAATCGACGCAAGATTCAAGTTATCGTTTGATAAACAGATATAATTAATCCATATTTCGATCGATCTTGATAGAGGCGTTTTATGTCATCCCTTTTTTCCTGAAGGAACGTATACGGACGATGGTGACGGCCTGTTTCGTTACACCTGTCATTCCAATAGCGTTTCTAGAATGTATGATACTCAGCATTATGACATTAAAAAGTCCTGAAAATAAAACCAATCCAAAAGTTAACTATCTTGAAATTGAACTCGGGTCGTCTTGATACTAAGCAATAATGCTAACTACTAAGCCTTCTTCTTAATGGATACTGAGGTAAGACCTATTCCGAGCCAATTGACTAAATCTCTTTTCGGAAGTCGTAAATGTGCACACAGCGGCTGTTAAAAACGGCATCATGGTTCTCTAAACCCATTATAGTCGAACCAATCATTGTATGCTATTGGACATAATAATCTCGATGCCTGCATCAATATCAGAAGCTACAATATATACGAGTATATATGTACGATGCCAATGATTGGCACATGACAATAAACCAAGTTGTACTGTATACAAGAAAAGTGTAATAACATACAACACTTTTGTCAGATAAAAAACGCTCTCCAGGTGATGATTTATCACGAATCAGCGCTGTACTTGTCATTTAATTACTCGTATTAGTATTATTATTTCACCGGTATCTTTCATACCTTGCTGATTCGTGTATTTTTCTTTAAATTGATTAAGTATGTTTTTTTTATTAACAGGAGGAGAAAACAAAACGAAAACTAGATAAGTTTTATTCAATTGAGTAATATATTTATTAAATACAACCATGGACTCCATAATGCCATACAAAAAAGTTGAAAAAGATCGCGTAAGGAAGTCGCTAAATCTTGGCTTCAAATTGGACGTTATCAGAAGATACGAAGCAGGACAGTCCCAAGTCACCATATCCAGGGCACTCAACATAGCTGGATCTACGGTACGGACTATCCTGAAAAAGTCAGAGAAGATTAAAAAGATGGAAAATTTCTATCCTTTAGATAAGGTAGGTCTCTGCAGAACTAGGACAGATCTGATGAATGAAATGGAGACACAGCTGACAGCTTGGATTATCAAGAATAGCCACGAGGATCTTGTGTTAAACTTTGGTCAAATTAGAGACAAGGCCAAGATTATATACGACGAGTTGAGGAAGAACTATCCGAATGGAAATGAAGCGGAACCTTTCTATGGAAGTCGTGGATGGTTCAGTCGATTCCAAAAGAGGATGCATTTTCTGTGCAGAAATGGCGACAACATGGCACTCCTGCCTTATATGACTCCTTGTGAAGTCACCTATGACGAATCTTCCGCTCATGATGACTCCAACCATATAAGTGTAAGTATAAGTTTTCTTATTTGAAAAATAATAAAATGGAGACTAAGTACATTTAATTTGTGCCTTATTTTGCTTCGTTATTCTGTTCTCTATTTATCCTTTTGGCTCTAAAAAAGACCGTTACGGGCTTGATTCTTTTATAAAAGGGTACGAGTACCAATCTACAATAGTTTCATTCAGGCCTATTTAACATATTTTTAGCAAGTTGGAATACTCTGTCGCATTGCATTAAACTCGACAGGTTGTACCGTGTACAACGAAAGTGTAATACAATGTATTGTTTATAGTTAAGGCATAACGTTGTGGAGGTTTAAAGACATTGTAATTTGTTTCATCAAAAAAAGTGGAATAAACAGTGTTTGGTAAAACAAATTACAATGTAATACAATACCTATACGCTTAAGCGATCAGGTGTAGAGTGTTATGGGCCGAGAGGACTAGAGAAGAGTATCCACGACATCAGCACTTTCAGTGTGGGTCACATTCCTTAGCGTTGAGGTCACGACGCAGAAGAATAATTCTGTTCTGGCCCCATATTCAAAATTTTAACCATAATAATAACCGAGTTTAAGGGGTCGAGTTTAGGGTCATTGTACTTTATCGTACTAAATCGAGTTTAAGGTCACTGTACTCTCCGTCTCTCTTCAAGATACGTATAAAGTTTATTGATTAAACAATATAATTCAGAGCATTTGCAATGCAACAAATGGTCTCAATTTTATACCATTTATAATCTACGTGATAATGTCCAAAAGTTTCCGGCTTGCATAAAATAGAGCGTGTTTAGTCAGATACCGGCCACGCCCCCCATGGTCAGGTGATGTTACAGTTAATACTTCTACATTCTTGTTGATACTTCTACCCACTGTACTCTCCGTCTCTCTTCAAGATACGTATAAAGTTTATTGATTAAACAATATAATTCAGAGCATTTGCAATGCAACAAATGGTCTCAATTTTATACCATTTATAATCTACGTGATAATGTCCAAAAGTTTCCGGCTTGCATAAAATAGAGCGTGTTTAGTCAGATACCGGCCACGCCCCCCATGGTCAGGTGATGTTACAGTTAATACTTCTACATTCTTGTTGATACTTCTACCCTCAGTAGCATGTTAACTAGAGCCGACAGAAGAAGTGTTTCGTTATGTTTTAAAATTGAAAAAATTGAATATCGCGCGATTATCAAGTTTCTTTTAAAAGAAGGAAAATTAAACGACGTTCAGATGCTGTGTATGGTGTATCTTCTCCGTCATATTCCACAGTTAAAGATTGGACTAAACATTTTCGCCTTGGCAGAGAATCTATTGAAGATGACCCTCGTCAAGGCAAGCCAGCAGTACTTACTACAGAAACAGTTGCATTAGTGAGAGAATAAGTTTTACAAGATAGAAAACTAAAATCAAAAGAAATAGCAGCAAGGTGTGGACTTACCAAGATTGGTGTGGACTTACCAAGACTTACCAAGGCTGCTTCGAATTATGCACAATCATATTGGCATGAATAAGATGAGCGCAAGATGGGTGTCAAAATTCTTGAGCGTTGTCCAAATGCAACGACGTGGGGAATGTTGTTGCGAAGGCTGCCATTCAATCAAAGAATTAAAACCACCCACCCCAACTTGATCCCTTATTATATTTTATTTTGAAAAAAAAAATAAAAGTAACACAGGTAATGATTTTTTTAAATTTTGTTTGATTATGACCTTTTTTTTTAAATATCATGGGACCGGAATCTTTTGGACCTTAGTACTTATCAATGTTATTTTTTAAATTCGTTAAATCGTGGCATTCATTTTAAGCATTTTTTCCTCAAATAAATCGTTGATCTAAATAGGAATCCGTTGATTATTATTTTTTTGTTTCCTCATTAGCAAATTTTTAGTTCTCTTAAAAGGGTTTTTTTATTTTCAGCTGTGGATTGTCATGAATTATGTATTATATTGTGAATTTATTTATGACCAATAAGAAAACCTTCACTTCAGTCGGTTAGAAAACAGTCTATCGTTTTAAGATTAAAATTGTACGTTCAACTTAGTGTCATAATTTAAACATATTATAAATACATAATTGAAATTATACATAAATGTTTAAAAAATCATATTAATGTAATTTTTTATGTAAATATTAATCGATTTAATATATAGTGATACCTTTTTTTTAACCTTCAAAACTTCTGAAAAATATATACATATATTTATAAATAAAACATTAGAAAATTGCATAAAAGGCTTAATTTAAAGATATATTCTATTGATCAGACATACGATGAGAATTTTCTCAACTGGCAACACACAATTTTAATTCTTAATTCGTAAGTAGTCTTCGACTGGGCGTTGTCCAGGGCGGTAGCCTTTTGACTCGTAAGATCTTTTCGCGTATTTTGACCAACTGTGTTTTTTAAGCATGAATTCATATTTTATTGAATCGATATAAAAATGGAATGTTCAGTGGGTCGTTTTGTAAGGGAAAAGTGTCATAAATTATCTTTTTCAACTACTTCTGTTATAAAAAGTTTCGACGAATTAGACAGTGATAAAAAAAACTTGTTAAAAATAAGGCTAGAACTTGATGATATAAAACATATATGTACATACCATGAAAAGAAATATCTGGATAACTTTTCACAAGTCTACGGCAAAGAGTGCTGTGATCCATTTAAAGTACATAGTAAGACTTTCCGGAAGAATATTCGGCCAGTCACTTTGATTATGCGATCGTTCCATCCATCCTTGATACCAGGAAAAGGCATATGCGTTGATTGTTCTAAAAATCTTAAATATCGGCATAATGATGCACCTGCTGGAGACTTTGAATTTAAGAGCGTCTCAGGAGAACCAGGCAATGCAGCTTCTACAATTGTCAAGAAAAAACAACAAAAAAACGATGTTAAAACTCGACGAACTGCTTTCAAGGTAACACCAATAAGTTCGGAATTACGTGTTTTATTACTTATCCTTTTTTTAATAAAAAAATGAGGTAGTAAGCCTATTTCCGAAATATAGTTATAACCCTTAGAACATTGATATTTTCCTTAAATTCTACCATGCTATAGATTAGGCATGTCAAACACGCGGGCCGCATGATGCCTTTTAACAATACAAGTAAGTCTGCGACCTGCCGAGATTCTTGGAAAAAATAACTGTTAGATAAAAAAAATGTTATTTTGAAATACATAAATTAATTTTATTTTGTATTTTTTTAATATTGAGAGCATGCGGCTCTCCGCCTAATGAAAAATAGCTTATGTGGTCCGTGGTACAAATAACATGCCTGCTATAGATATTAATAACCATAATATTTTTGCCATATTTTGTTTAATATTGAGTTATATACTCGTACAATAAAAATGTTAGTGTAAATATTTTATTTTAAGTGAGAAAAATTCAGCTAGCAATATTTTTACTAAAACCTCATACCTTCTTAATAACGTTAATTTTTAAGCTCTTTTTTTATGCCTGGTAAGACCAAAATCTTTCTCATATTTTAAACTTTTTTTTTATTCTCCGAAAGAGACTTAGGTATACGACTAACTGATGTACGACTATTATTGACACGGTTTTATTGTTTCAGATCCCCGTTGATCCATTTAGCGTGGATACTTCAAATGTTACAGTGAAACAAGAACTTATGGATGACAGTGGTACCGAGAACGAATCTGGTCCATCTGGAAAAGAGTGGGTGGATGTTGGTGATGCCTTCAAAGAAGAACATTATGTGCATCAACCGAGTCAAATGTCATCTGGAATAACAATAACGCCCATAAACCAAAATACGGTCGAAATAGAAGTAGAGCCAAAAGATAAAACCAGAGAGACAGAGTTCGAGATATTTGGAAGAAGTATCGGAGCACATTTGAGTAATATGCCCGTCAGAGATGCATTAGAATTGCAGTTGATAATACAACAAGCCATCACGCAGTATAGACTGCGAAAATGTGGTCAATCCAGTATTATCCCTTAGTTCACGAGACTGAATTCAAATAACATATATGTGATTACGTGTGATACTTAAACTACTGGGGGTAGTTGAAAATATATACCGAGAAAATTTATATCCCATTCTTTAGTTTTTATATTTGATACTTAATGCGTTATTTTATTGATGGGTTTATGGGTTTTGCCCATCCCATATTTAACATATCTGTGCTCCGTGTAGTTCTGACTGAAGATGATAAACTCCGTAGTTTATTATCAACTTAGCCACAAATATATTGCATGTTACTGTCTCGTTTTTCGGTAATTTTATGTGTTTTATCATTTCGTACTTTGTATAGTTTATTTACTGTCTTCTTACACATGAAATTTTCGCTATCGATCTAGATCTCGAATAATTTATGACTGATTATCGATCTAGATCTCGAATAACTTATGACTGATTATTTTTTTTATTAATATCGAAATCGGAACACATAAATTATATCTAATCTTAATATTGATCTCTGTTTTTACTTGGGAGTTTTTTTTCATTTCCGTATTACGAAATAATTCAGCATTATTTCGTAATAAATCTCTACTATTAATATTCTATGAATATTTATACGCAATTGAAATAAAATGCAGAAAAAATTATACAAATTGCCGTTTTGGATTTGCGCGATTGAAAAAAATAAACTGTTTGGGTGTTCTAATTGAATATTATTACTTTTGAATAATATTACTTTTGTTTACCATTTTAGGTTATTCTTTTTTCGTTTGAAGTCAATTTCACCCAGATTAAAAACTATTCACATCGCGCATTTTTTCTGGTTACCCCATTTTTCCTAGAACCAATTAATCGCGCAAAGCCACTGATACATGTACTTGAATATGTTGTTTTTTTATATTTGTGACGCCACTTTTACTTAAAAATCATTATTTTAAATATGGTTATAAACTTTTCTCTCTTATTTTATTAATAATTATGTACAGCTATTGCCATGTTTATTTTTATTGATTTTATGATATAATAAATGGCGCTGTAAGTTATTTGCCATAAATAAAATGATTATGGATGATACACCCTGTATTGAGTCTCAATTTCAGATATAAATTAGGTTTATATAAACATAATCCATATTTTTTTAGAATACTTGTGTAAGACGAAGATAAGTTGGTTAAGGATGGGCTTATTATTTGGAATAAAAGCCGACTTGCGTAATGCTCATTGCTTGGGCTCCTTCTCGTGATATCTTGAGAATAAAAGTTTCTTATTTCAAGAGGTTTAAGGGCTGAAAAAGAAGAAAATTTAAAAAATAATTTAAATGTTTCAAACCTCGAGAAGCGTTATTATTAGTTTTTTTTTGTGATGCCATATTTCTTCGAATGTCATTATTTTTCTCATTAAATAAATTAAATATATGTATGTTTTTTTTAATAATCATCTACTTCTCTTTTCTACTGTACCCTATATCATAGTTATACATACGCCTGTGTTCGAGCCCGGGAATGTCGGGTTTGGTTCCCGTTGCTACCTTAATTGTTTAAAAACACCACTTAAGATTTTTTTAAACCTTTCTGGTTGATTAGAAGAGATTACACTCGCCAAGCTATGTTATATACAATGAAAGTGTAATACAAAACAATTGTAATCAAGTAAAGTTTGCAGTTTACGGATACTGGAGTAGTGGACTAGAAAACTAATACTATATTTGAGAGATGTTACTATACAGTTAAAACACCATTGAATTGACTTCGATACTTCAATGGTACTATAGAAATTAGGCGTTTTGTATTTGCCAGATTTCTAATTAATATACGAGTAGATCTGAGTACTTACTCGTATATCAAAGAAAATGTTACATAAATACAGATAGTATTAAAATAAATCACTGTTACAAGCTTCATCTAGTGAAATGGTTCTGTACAATATACAGTATAACGCAACTGATCAGCTAAGAAAAAAATATTTACAAAAACGGCCGAGAAAGACTGGCTAAAGAACCATTTTGAATAGTTAGAATGCAATTCAAATCGATTGTTGGTCTGCTGGACTGCAGTTGAACTCAAGTAAAAAAATCTTTTAATGGTGGCCGGCTAGCCTTCAATAGTGTTTAAAATACTCTTTAGGAAGAAAAGTGATGGCTATTACAAAAATAAATTTGGAAATAGGCAATCAAATCATAGAAAATACAAATTTACTTGTGGGAAGATGCATAGCTTAAGGTGAAGCAAGGAACATTGATGTGGTTCGGTGACGTAGGCAGAATAAATAATGAAAGATATGCAAAGAATATATTTTCGAGTTGTTTAGAAGCTACGAGAAGCGGAAAAACCAATAATCACGTGGCATGACCAAATTAATCAAATTTTGAAGATGAAAGCGTGAAAAGTCTTTATAATAGGATAATATGCATGACAAGGTGTACGAGTATGTGGTCGGCAGGAGTATCACTAAAAGATAAAATTAAGAGCTTACGCATTCGTGGTAGCCTGGGGGTAACTGACATAAATAGTAAGCGGGAAGAGCGACAGCTGAGATGGTACGGGCACATAAAACGGAGACTACCAGACCATACGGTAAATCAGGCAATGTCTGTGGATCTTCTTCGACTGCCGTCCAGAGGAAAACCAAAGAACTCCTGGATGACTCAATGCTCCAAAATCCTGCAGAGAAACGGCCTAGATGAAAGCGACACCCAGAACCGAAGAATATACAGCCTGAGAACGAGAAGAGCCGACCCCAACAGTCTACCTAGGCAATGAGTTGGGACAGTGCCAGGAAGAAGAAGATGCATGACAAGGTGTATGGATGTGGCAGAAGCGAAACATGTGTGCAAGGACGAATGAATGGGGAATATGTTTTCGCTATCTACTCCGATAAGGACATTGCATAATAATGATGATGGTTCTGATAATGCTTTTTAACGCAAGTATCTATTGCATAAAGATGGGAAGGAGACAACAGCGAGACGTAACTCGTTGATAATAATAGCAACTTTGTATAACATATCAGTCGTGTAATGGATGTCTTTCGGAGAGTTAAACCGCGTGGTTTGGCTTATGATGCCAACGTTTCGAAAACGTTGCAGTTTTTATCTTCAAAGTTTTTTTGTAGTAAACTTTGTCATTTATATCACAAACAAGTCCTGGATATGAAAAACTGCAACGTTTTCGAAACGTAGGCATTATAAGCAAAACCACGCGCTTCAACACTCCGTAAGACCTTTTACAACTGATACGAAGAACTGTGAAAGCATCATAACATATTTCTATAACATAGTTTTTACTTTAAATAAACTTTTGCACATCATTTTGTTACAAAATGTGAATATTGGTGTATATATTATAGTATCATTGCATCTATTTACGCCAAGCTCAATCAATACACCAATACCACTATATCACGAGAGCATTATTGAATGTTTTCCCTCGCCCCTACTACCACCCCGCACCACCGCAACCCCTGACAGCTCCAGCACCGGGACTAACGATGTCCATCCCCTAGCGATATCTGTACCTATGCACGTGCTCATTGCAGGGCTACCACAATTTATTGTATAGTACATTCAACAAACATTTTCAATATCTCGCAGCAACATAAAATAAAAAAATGTTGATCAACAAATTTCACTCTTGACAACTACCGTGATCTAGTTGGCAATAAACTTGTTTTCCACCCGGGGGCTTGGGGTTCGATTTCTGACGCTACCTAAAAAAATAATTAAAAAAGTGTTTCAATCTAGTTTAAGAATTTGTCTGGTAACATTTATGTATGCGAATGTGTTACCTGTCCATGCGCGGTAGGATTGTAAACACATACGATGGTGAACTCTAAGTTACATGTATACTCCAGTGGTTCGTTAAACGAAGGTTGGGTTAGCGCTGAAGACAATATTATATCCCATCCACGCTCTTCAATGTATCCATATCACCAGTCTAGTAATTTTGAGGGGTATCAAACGAAAAAAGCTCTTGAAAAACTTTAGGCATATAAGTCCATCCGTGTCGCGCTTTATGTGCTGTACATATCCGAGTATTTCAATGACATCGTTAACTTGGTGTTGCGTCACTCTAATGTGCGAGTGGTGTTATCCCGTGGGCTTAATGTCATTAAAATATAACCTTCAAAGATGTAGCGCCACAAATAAGGTACCATTCGAGCGTCCCCGCGTATTTTAGGTCTAAATATATGTAAGAAGCTACCAACGTAGCACTGGTGATTGAATGACAACGAGAGGTCTAGAGATGTTTTTGAAACATTTCGAAGGGAGTCGAATATACTTTTGACACGAATGATTTTCATTTTGAGATTTACGTGGAAAGAAGGCAGAGAAAAAGGGGTAGACAAATGTTATAGGCATATAATATAGGGGTGGAGGTAACCCAAGCTCTTGGAGTGGGCGTATCAGGGAGAAGACTCGTAAAACTGACCCCACTTAGTGGATAGGTAATGGGAAGACGGAGAAGCATAAAAAACATTATATAAAATAACTTTACCATCTACATACAATATATAATATGATTAGTCTTATGGCATAGTCTGATCAAATATGAAAGTATAAATTATAAACCGACTTCACTGAAATTCGTTAATTCATTTATATGTTAGCTCTCAACAAATCCAGATTGGTGATGTGGACATGTTGAAGAGAATGGTAGAGAGGCAATAGTGTCTTTCGGCGTTCAAGCCTTTGAATTAACAACCACTGGAATAGGCAAGTAGCTCATAGTTCGCCATCATGCATATTGGCAATACTACCGCATATGGACAGACAACAATGCTCACATCTAGCACGTGTGAGTATTGTTACTAGATGAACACATGATCTAAACTAGTATCCTTGGACTCGAGGGTTGCGGGTTCAATTCCCGTCTGGTTTTCACTTAAGATATTTTCTAAATATTTCTGGTTGGTTGAAAAAGATTGCCATAGATTGGCAATAAGTCCGCCTGGTTATTTTGTATACAATGAAAGTGTTATACACTTCAATATCCTTTTTTTGGTACCATTGGAAATTGAATCTGAAGACCAACATCTTGCCAATTAGGCCACGAAAATTACCATTCTTTGAGATAACTACAAATCCTACAGACTTGAAACCTTCAGAATTATATATCTATCTCCGACGATCTTCACTCTTTTGCTCGCATTCTTCTCTTTCCCATAGTCTTTAGGTCAACCAGTGGTTCTAATCCCGTTGTCTCGATTAAGGACCGGAAACAATGTTGCCTCTCGGTCACAAACTGCAGTATGTCCGTTGAATAATACCACGCGAATGGCATAAATTCGATTTCAAAGTAGAAACCATTACGCTACATTCCTTTTTGGTTGGTAAATTTATCTTCAATTAACACCACGTGTAACTGTTGTCTGGTTAGTTGGAATAGATTGACGTATATCAAGAAACCCACTGACTACGTTTGTGTAATGAAGTGTCAAATAAAGAAAAAAAACTTGCCATGCATCTCTCACTTGTGTTATATGCATACACATTCTTCTTTAATATGTGATTTACGAGTAATGATTGTTTAAAGAAACATCTCTAAGTAAGACATTAGATAGATTCTAAATAATCTTCGTTATTAGAAATATTCTTCTAAAATCCTTATAAATTACTTTTTCTACCTGCCAACCCTGCCAAATGTTGCCTGAGTGACGTGGCACGATGCACTTTACCGCCAACCCGAGAGAGAAGCCACCTCGTGCACGAACACAACGCCGAGGCGCCTATAGAGTATTCACACGAACACGCATTCGGGTGCTATCGTGTGGCTCACGAACGAGCTCGACTCGGTATCGATCCAGCGCGAAGGGAATGCGTCACAGCGGCTAGCAGTAGTGCGAGTCGTGTTGCTAGCGGACGGTCGTGCTTTTCGCCATTTTGAATATCGGCCATATTTTCTTTGAATTTGCCGCCAATTTTTCATATACAGGTAAAACATATTCCTTTTTCAAGTTTGCCCAAATTTCATTTATTCTATTCTACCTATGTTTATGTACCTTTTTGAGAATCTGGGTCAACTATTGAAATGGATTTTAGGGGTAGTATTATTTGCAAGGCGCACGCTTTTCAATGTCAAGGGGTAAATACAATACTTGGAAAGTTGGGTTTTGTTGGTCATAAGTTTGACAACGGCGCGTTTGCAATAGAGTTGTTTGTTAGAATACAATTGACTTAATAGGGTGACAAAATGTTATGAAAAGACATGGAACTCAATATTTAAAATTAATGTGGAATATACAATACATACGTATACAAGTATACCATTTCGCCATGCCCCTGTTGGGATAGGCAAAAGGGAAAGAGTTCGATACCTTTCTGTCGTTATACTTAGTATTTAGCTTCTCATACGTTTTATATTTACCTCATTCGAAATTATCCAACTATATCTTTCAATCATTTCCCCTGTTTATCTCTTCCCCTGTCTCCATTTATTTCAGAATTGAAATATTTGTTTTAAGCAAATGATTCTCTTCATGCGACCAAACCATCTCACGTGTCATTTCTTAAGTATTTTGAATGTTAAATGCTTTTAATTTTTTTATTTACCTTTTATTGATCAAATTCAATCCATGAGCTCCTCCCTTGTCATGTAACACCAATAAAAAGAGTAAACTGTAGGTTTGGAGTTTAAGATAATATCGATGGCCTAGCGCACAAATGTGTTAAGTGCAAGATTGCTCTATTAGAATATATGCAACTAAAAAAGCATTATAAACAAAAATAAACTAAGACTTTTTAATTTTATATCTGTTCAGAATACTATGAATTACGATAATGGATATTAATATGGATGCAATTCTTTTAATCAATAATTGTCATTATGAAGTAAACTTTAAGATCGCATTTACGAATTGAGCAATCTTGCACTTAACACATTTGTGCGCTAGGCCATCGATATGTTGTGTCGTAATTTTACTGTGTGCATTTAAATTTGGTGGATGTTTACCATTTATTCAAACCAATCGGAGCCATGGTAAAAAATATAAATAAATCGATGATATACCTTATCTTTTGGCCACTTAACGTATTCGAATCCGAAAGCCACGGCTGTAACACAAACATTGAACCACTAAGACGTAAAATTTTTATTGGTAAAACGTAAGAAAAGTTAGGTTGTCGAACCTGCTTTATCAAATGTTATATATCAAGGATTTTTATTTGCTACATTTATTAAAACTACGCAATAATATGTATATAGTAGAGAACAGAACGCCAAAATTCTCTATGCGATATATAGTACATACTCGTAAATACATAAATAACACTTTAATTTAGGACGAGTTGAAAGTTAAAAAATCTTTGATATTAAGTTTAGATATTGTACCATACTCGCTCCGCGTGTTCAGATTCTATCGAGTATACTGTTTTAGCTAATACATAATGATTTCACTATCTACTGCTAAATATGTGCAATATGCAATAGATCAGTGGTCCCCAACCCCCGGGCCGCGGCCCGGTACCGGGCCGTGGACCAAATGGTACTGGGCCGCGCAAGGGCCTGCTTAAACATCAAAATTACTTTTGAAAAATCGAACATACCCAATAAAACTTAATTATAAGGCAGCTTTAAAACTATGTTCGAGACAACAACTCTGTCGGTGTTCTGGATTAGAGTCATGGCGGAATACCCTGAGATTGCCACCACAGCACTAAAATCCCTATTGCCATTTCCGACATCCTATCTATGTGAAGCGGGGTTTTCTGCAGTGACAGCAACCAAAACAAAACAAAGAAATAAACTGGACATAAGCAAGACACTTCGGGTGTCACAATCTCCTATTACCCCCAGATGGAACCATCTCGTTTCAATGAAGCAAGCTCAGGATTCTCATTGATTTAGCATTAAGTTAAAATATTAAATCTGTTTTTATTCATTTTTAAGGGGTAACTGTATTTTATTTTGAAGGCATGTTTAAACACGATTCAATTAAAAATATTTAATCAAAACACATAAAACTTCAACATCAAAACTTTTAAAGAAAATAGATAAATAACTTTCAAGTGAATATATCTGTAAGATATCAGAATACTCGTAACATTAAAATCCCGATATTAAACCCTAAGCATTCTCAAAATTATTTTCTCTATCTTGGAAAAAAATACTTTCAACCTTCCGTTGAACCTTAAAAATATTGAAAATACCCATGAATCCAAAAGAAAATTAAAAAATTATTTGAAACTTGATAATCCTTCATTGTTATTATATATTTTTTCTTCATTTTTCCCACAAACCTTTTGTTTTCTCTGCTATTATTTGTCAATATCACTTATGTACCACAGTTGTAAGTTTTATTATTATATATTGTACAAATATATTGTTATTAAATTTAAAAAAAAAACTACATTCAATGTCCCCCCCCCTCCCCCCCCAGTGGGCCTCGGTAAAATTATGAAACGTTGACCGGTCCGCGGCGACAAAAAGGTTGGGGACCACTGCAATAGATGGTTGGTTTAACAATGACAAAGACAGTTTGTATAGCGCATTTTAGAGAGCATACTTTTACCAATGGTGCTCTAACACGGGATTCGAACTTCACTGTAATTAACAGTATATTTTTTTACAAAAAAAAACAAGTTGAGTCTAAGTGTAGGAAAGTAATGAGTGCATCCATTAGATAGGGTACTTTCCAGCATTTGTACGTGTTTAGAGAAACATATTTGGTAAGAAAATTAACCAAGGTAAGACTAACTGCAAAGAAACCTTTGAATGACTTCCGACATGTGATAGTAACACATTCGGCTTTAGGTGGAGTGTAATGTTCATATACGTATGTAATTATACATTTTGATATATATAATTATATAGAACTAAAATGGATTGTCTTCAAATCCTTCCTCCAGCTGCACACGCACACACACTCTCTAACACTTGGAGGCAGATTGAGCCAATTGAAATATTACTCGAGAAAACGTACGTTAACCAAAAATAAGGATCTTAATTTATTAAATATGAATAATGTTTCAATAAATGAAACATTTAATCATCATCAGCCATGTTCATTAAATTGTAATTATGTCCTATCTGTACTAGTCCGTGTTCTGTAATGTCTCCACTAACGTCTTACAATGCATTTTGTATCATATACCCACCAAGTCTTTATCTAGCCTTATATATATATATATATATATATATATATATATATATATGTCCAGTTCCTGGTTCCACTCGATTGATTTCTTGGTTCATCGATTTTCTTGTCTAATGACACGGTCTGATCAGTTCCATTGCTGTGCGTTTTGCCCACATTTAAAAATATGAAATTTTCCTCTCCTATTGTTATCGCCTACTTTTCGGAGTTATTAGGAAACATAAAATGTTTGGCCGTATTATTATTTAAAACGTATGGACACCTTATGAACAGATGATATTGTTATTGCAAAAAAATTACTGGTTCACAAATTTCTATTTTAGTGTTACGATAAAACTGCAGTTGTGATTCTCCGAAATCGTCCTCATGCCCCTCTTACAGAAGGATTATTATGGTGAGCCATTTCACTGCATTGTTCACGATTTCCATTATTATTTGTGCCTTTATTTATATTTTTATTCAACTGTATTTCGTTGCATAAAACAATAAGTAATATTATTTATTTATACAGATCAGTGTTTCTCAAATGGTGTGATACGTAGTAATAATGTGAGTTTCGTTGTGTACAGTAGAACCGTCTCTTCAAGAGTCTGGTTTGTTACGGGCTCATTCCGCCTGAAGAGAGCCTCGGGATAGAAACACTTGTAGTGGGGATTAATGTAATTAGTGGAATAACAAAGTAATTTCTTGTTAAATATTCTGACTGGAATTAAATTTTTAATTTGTAGCTTTCGTGGTATCTAAGTTGCTTCGATGCCATCGCTATCCTTTTCACACTCCGATGCGGCACCAGCAGAGGAAAGACTTTTCCCGGTGACGGCTTTTCTTTCGAGTATCCAATTTTCTTATGAATCGCGCTGTAACGGAACGTAATATGTTCGTAGAAACAGTGTGCGTGAATGCGGGATAAGTGCATGCACCTGTCATGAATGATACATGTCATGAATGATTTCCCTGTTGGTGTAGGCAGATAGGATAGAGCGCCAAACTTTCCTATCGCGACATATTTCCTTCGCTTCCTCCACATCCATACGATATCTCATAAGGCTCCTTCAGTTTGTCTTACTTCTTGCCTTTCCTTTTTTTAAACTTCCTTCATTTGGCTCAATCATACATTTCTAGGTCGTCCTCTACCACGACTCGAACTTATGGTTACATTGTAAATTTGTTTATGACAAATATATATATGTTAGTATTGTATCATTAGTGTTGGTGGAGTAGGGACAATTACATTACTATGAAATATGATAGAACTGATCTATAAATTTACACTATTTGAGATAGGTTACATAGGCGCCCTTGGATCTTTGCCGATAAATTGCGCCAGAAAAAATAAATAAAACGCACGTCATTCTGAGAATACATTACTAATTCATAATTTCGTAATTTATTGTTGTGCCGGACTATTATATTTCTTTCGAGCCTTATCTACACAATTTTAACTCCGTCCTTGATAATTATTAAGAATATTATCAACATAAACATCAATAGGTGAAATTGAATATAATTTTGTGAGTTCTGAGAAGTATAGGAAATAGCTGAAATATTACACGGCCTACGCGTGTATCGAGCTATTGGTAAATTCCAAGAAATGGCAACAATAGCTAATTTCTTATACCAATACCAATAGGTAATATGTTATGTAACAACAATTTCTTGAAATTTCCTGCCTTAACCTAAAAAATCAACAAAAATTTATTCATAATAATACTAAATAAGCCTGCGAGTGAATTACTGAAGCAAATGTGGATTGTATATGATGAGAAGTTACTTGTAGTTGTTGAACGTGATTTTTATGTTTGCAATTTTGATACACTTAAAATTGTATACCCAATAACTTGGAATTGACTTCATTCAATTTCAGGTAATTGTTTGAGTAACTCATACAAGGTAATTATTTGCTCAATCAAAGCCAATTAATTCCAATTGATGTCAAAGAATATAGATGTTTCTCTAACTTGGATTCCTTCGCATATTGGTATCACTGGTAATGAATGTATTGATTCCTTGGCAAAGAAATTATGTTCTTCCGGTTGGCCTCTATCTGATTTTTAACTGCCAATAACTGATATTTTGAATAAAATTAAGTATGATACCTGGCATCGATGGGCTCTGGATTGGGATATATCTGGTGTGAATAAGGGCTCTAGATATAAATCAATCCAACAATCTATCCCTTTGAAAACATGGTTTAATATTATTAGAATGAATAAGATGGAAGTGTATCTATCATCTGTCGTTTGCGGACGGGCCACTGTGTGGGGGCCAATCATCTTTACAGAATGGGTATTGTGGAGAATCCCGGCTGCAAGTGGGGTCTAGATGATGAAACTATAGCCTATATATTTTTCGGTTGTCCTTTGCGAGGCGAATTTGATTTACTTAAAGTCGTATCTTTGCCGCGTCCAATGAATGTTGTGTTCCTTCTTTCTTCTTGGAACTTTTCCACTGATATATCAATTGTTACATTTTTGAAGCTTAATCAGCTGAAAATTAAATTGTCTAGAATTGTCATTTAAAAAAAAGTTATATGGACTTATATAATCACATTATAACTTGAATTGATGCCACAAATCATCATTATTTGGATACATTACCTATTTTAAAAAACTTGGGATTCTGGAATATGTTTATATGGATCTGAAGGTTTCAGCTGCGAATTTTAATATTTATGACATATATAAATACTTCTATTTATTGTTTTACTCTTGCGTTGTATGCAGTACAACCTGGATAGTGTATACCGTGTGCCAATCTCTTACAACAAACGAGAAAGATGTTCGTGCATTAATTTGTTTTTTGATTTTTAAAAGGTACCTTATAAGCACCAGTATTTAAATTTAAATGGAGTGATGACAGAAAGTATAGTTGAAACGGGTTGCTTGTATTAAATAATACGTCTTCTACACACTACACTATTGCCCCTCGTAATGCTGTCTCCGATAATTACCGTTGCTTCTGTTTAACAGGAAGATAGCTTAAGTAGAAAGCGAACAAATATTTTTTCTTCTTCTCGATTATGTTCTTTTGACTATGGTGTCCAATCATCCTTTTCCAGTACAAACAATTTCTCGTCTTATAAAGCGCCTCTCGAGAGACGCATCTCCACCCCGAAGCTCTTCAATAATCAATCGACTAGTTCTTCTGTCAGTCCATGGAATGCGCAGGAATCTCTTCCAGCACCATATATCTAAAAAAAATGTCCTTGTTATTTACATTTTCAAGTAATAACAATCAATTAATTTACTTAATTAATAACTACCTGCATCATGATCAACCTTACCTTACCTCAGATTGTCATCCAATTTGTGTAGAACTTTAGTCTTTCGATTGATTTTTCTCCAAGCTCCTTTTAGGCTAGCTCCACTACCATCCTAAGATTCTGATGTACGTTATTTAAAAGCTTCTGTCTCGGTCTGCTAAATGCCCTTCTTCCGTATTTTTCGGCCTTCATAATGATCTTTGTTGACCATGTCAACTGATTTGCATACAGGACCTAACAATGCCGACCTTTGCGATATCTTGTGTCGCTGTTTATTACCGGTTGTCTTATTAATTTTCGAATTTTTCCACTTTCCTGCAACCATTTTGGACTAAGTATATTTTGTAGTATTCGGTTTTTGAAGCTCAGTAACTTTTATAGGTCATAATCACCATCGTCTTTATGAGCGGTGCTCACCTATATGCTTTCAATGGAACTTTTGCACGGCTGCCCCAAACTCTGTGAAACTAGCCAAATATTACATGAGAAATTATCTGAGAGCAGACATTCGCTTTGGTTTGTTAGTTGAAACGCAATGATTATCATCGTTGTTATCTATGTTATGTGACTGCGCACTGGAGTAGTAACATATAGACTAATTTAAAGTCTGGACATTAAGTAGAATAGTACCATCGTCTTTACATCAAACCCAGTATGTGCGGTCTTTTTTACGATTTTCTCTCCAAAGTTTCTTCTAATGGATACAACCCCATTTACTCAATTTATTCACTGAATTATTTTTTTCTTCATTGTTTAAGCAATATCTGAAATTTTGTTTAATCTATCGTTAAATGTATTTCTTCTATTTTATTTCAGCCTGATCTTTTAGAATAAAATAAGTCAAGATGCCTATTCCAAAATTCACCAATGAACAAACTACCAAATTCATCAGCCTATACAAAGTGCATCCCTGCCTGTGGCAATCAGACACCAGGGCTTACAGAAACAAAACAGAGAGGAAGAAAGCAATTGAAGCGATTGTTGCAGAGATGAACATAACAGATTTCAAGTTCACTGACTGTCTGATCAAGATAAAAAATGTCAGATCACACTATCTGCAAGAACTGAAGAAGATATATGATTCGAACTCTAGAGGTGTACGAAAAGGGGAAGAGTATACCCCTACATTGAGCTGGTTTAATCTCATCGACAGTTTCTTGTGGAACTATGTTATGCACCAATCTCCAAAACTGCTGACCTTAAAAGTAAGTTCTTGTACCATTTTGTTCTGTATTTTTATTTTTTACACAATCAATCAACTCATGCAAAATGTATAATATAGTAGAGTTATGATTTATTAATGTCTTGCTTATATTATCATATATATGGAATAGATGACTGCCTGCCCAGCATATATCATCGTTTTTGGGAAATCAAATATTTATGAGAAAGTTTTGGTTTTCGATTCATTTTTTGTACATTTAAATTAGTGATTATTGTTGTAGATTAATTATGTTTTCATATTATCCATTTAAAAGTGTTAACAGTTTTCCAAAACTCTGTGTATTGTATTACAGAGATCCAGAATGTCTCAACATGATGGTATTCTTATGGACCCAAATGACGACATCAAAAAAGAAGAAATGGAATTCGACGACGGTGAACACTCCGTCAGATCCTGGAATGTAGACACTATTCATCACGATGACGATGACTTCGCAGCAGCTTGTAACCCCATGTTGTATGATGATTCTGAAACCTTCGACCCTCAACCATCAATAAGCAAGAAGATTTGCACTACAGAGAATGGAAATTACACACCACAAGTGGAAACAACCACCAGGCAGAGTAATGATATAGAATCAGAGTTTGATATATTTGGAAGAGGGGTTGCTGCTCAACTGAAGAGTATACCGATAATTGAAGCAGTTCAGCTTCAACTGAAGATACAACAGTCGATAACAGAACATAGACTGAGAATATTCATGAACGCTCTACCTACTGCTGAGGAAGGAAAACAATAATACATTCTTAATCAAATTTCTGATTGAAGTCCAAAATATCATTTTACTCACTTTTGTGAGTCTTTCTTCTTCTTTCGTAAAGTGCCCACAGATTTGAACGATGAGGCTCATCAGCTAATTTGTCGTTTCAGAAGTTAGGAGATGTTCCCTTAATTATGCAACCAGGAAATGTATTCGACAGTCATTAAGGTATATGGAACTCGCCACAAATGTAGAGGGGAGAATCGATCAATGTATAATATATCGACACATTAGATATACACAGTGCCCCTAACCTCTTGAGAATCTGTTCCAACTACACCAGTTAGTGTTGTGTTTTTTTTGTTAAGTATGGGCAAACCATCGCTTGGAAATGCGACCAAAGTCAGTTAATTTTGAAACAACGTATTCGTTTCCATATAGTCATTGTTTAAGTTATCGTTACATTCGTTTTTAATGATTTGACTTAATGTCATCATGTGATAATAGATTTTTAGATTCTTCCTATTAGTAAATAATTATTTTTATACTTTATTTTTCAAATTATAGTTTTTAAGTTATCTTGGTATTTTTAAATAATATATATGTATGTATAAAAAATTTAATGATCTCTTACATAAGTTTTTTGATCGAAATCTCAGAATGTCAAATGGAACTATAATATTCATTTTGAGAAGTCTTTTTATTGACGAATTCGAGCATTAGTGTACACCAAATTTTATTGACGAATTCGAGCATTAGTGTACACCAAATTTTATTGACGAATTCGAGCATTAGTGTACACCAAATTTTATTGACGAATTCGAGCATTAGTGTACACCAAATTTTATTGACGAATTCGAGCATTAGTGTACACCAAATTTTATTGACGAATTCGAGCATTAGTGTACACCAAATTTTCAAAGATCTCGTTATTTTTTTGTGTTTATCTTTATATAACAGTCGTCCCAAAGTATCTGCGGGTGTTGGTTTTAGGACCCGTCGCGAGATCGAACTCTGCGAATGTTCATCGCCTTTTATAAAATGGATCTGTATTTGCATATAGCCTACGCACCTCCTCCCGTATACCTCAAGTCATCTTTAGATTACTAATAATACGTTATATAATGTAAATAATTGTAGTACGAGTATATATTGTTTGGGGAATAATTACAAGAAACAAAGTATGTATATGTTCAATACAGACAAATCCATCGTAGGTCTAAAGCTACATAACCGTCAGCAATAACATTTATACATTTTTTCGTTTAGTGACAATAACCTTGTATTGTTTTGTTTTGTGAAACTTAAAATTTTTATTTTTTGAATATTTTTGATGCGTAGTTGATTGAATCCACGTATATGGAATCCGCGGATACTGAGGGCTGACTGTATTCTTGTCCTTCCGATTTTCTCGGGTGCAAGGAATCAATGTGGCCGATTTTATTAATGGTTATTTTAAAATATTTATAAACGAATTAATGATATTTATGTCAAATTTATAATTATGCAACTTTCCATGAAAATGGTATTCGTTAAATATATATTTAATTAATAAAATAAAGAAGCTTTAAATAGAATCCAATGATTCCTAAATATTATATAAACCTTTCCTTCTCCAAAATATATATTATTTATTTAACAATCTTATGCGAACATATCTGGCGGATTTATTGCTTTAAAGAAATTTCTTCCAATCTTCCAGGCTTCTGTTTCATAATTGTTATCGGTATTTGTGACCGTGTATTTAACTAACAAAAATTATATAAAAGATAAATCTCAAGGAAAATATATATTAGGATGGAAATTGTATGGAAGGTAAGGAAGGGAATATTTTCTAATAAATAATGCAAAATCAGCTATGCCAAGTCTGATCAAACAATGGACTAACGGGTCTATACTCAGCTATGGCAAGTCTGATAAAGTTATGGACTAACCGGTCTATACTCGAAAGAAACAAAATCAAAAGAAATAAAATGAAAAAAAAACTATACTCAAAAGAAGCAAAAAAATTAACCTAATCTACTCCTTTCCCAATTTTTTTCGCTATATATATCTTCTTTTTCGGAGGTTTGCCACCATCATCATTATCATCACATTCTTCCTGATATGATAATTATTAGGGTGAGATAATATAGTAACTCCCCTTTGCTCTCCACATCGCAATATTTCACAGTATGAGTCAGTAGTCTTTTTTACTGCTAATGAATTGAATTTAAGCTATTTTTAAGTCTTGGTTTAAGCTATTTTTAAGTCTTAATCTTCGAAAACTTCGATTCATTCAAAATTTGCAGTCGGAGTTAATTTAAAGCCAAGTTTTTATTTCTTGGCAACCCTTACCCTTAGAAATAAAGGAAATACAAATTGTAACAGTTTACATAAAATACAAATGAGTATCTAGTAACAAATTTCCAAATTATGTTTAGTTGGTTGAAAGTGAGTGGTTAAAAATAAGTTATTCCTAATTATTTGAAGAAATCGCTGTATAAAAAAGCCTGTGATTAATGGTATTTGATAATCCTGATATGTAGATAACATAATTTCAAAGTAATTTTTCTCTCTCCTGTACCTAGATGAAAAAAATATGAATGATATCTACTTCACTCCAACATTAAATAAGAAAAAGTCTTGCACACATATTAATTTATAACCAGATATTGCAAAGTAAATTTGCTACAAATAATATTTATTTTTATGAAAAAATTACAAATGATGCATGAATTTTATTTAAATTTTCCCTTGTTGTTATTTCATGTACGCATACTCGTACATTAATGGCTCCCTGTCAAGTGAAGGAAACCGTCTCTTCAATGGTGTATCACCAAGCGATTGTCGATACAGAAGTAATTGAAAAAGAAAGCCAATGTAACCGACCCAAATATACGGAATAAAGTTAAGGAAAACAAGAATACGATGTGAGGCAAACTATTTTGTATTACAGTTTCAATGTGTACAGTAGAACCTGGCAGTTTTTCTACCATATAGCAATCTATTCCAACCGACCAGAAATGTGTTAAACAAGCCTTTTTTTAAATCGTGGTACCATTGGGGATCGAACCCACTAATGTCGGCTTGAAGACGGGCATTTTTCTAACTAGTCCTCGGATGTCCTATCTCCCGGGAAACATTTATCTTGGATATATTAATAAGTTTCTTTATACTCGGCATGACAACAAACGATTGTATTATAGATATAGATGAAATTGGAGAAGAAAGTCAAAGCGGCCGACCTAAATGAATATGGTAAAAAATAAAAGAAAACATAGAAGACGAACAAGAGACATGGAGATATATTGTATCAATTGTTGACTAGAAAAAATAAGATATATATGCCATCAGCGCACGATATAGATCAATGTTAACTACTTAAATATTAACAATCATCGTCTATGTCTGCTTGATCATCCACTCTTGAAACCGGCACTGCGTGTACCGTCGAGTATCACTTCTTGCATCCGCTTTCTTGGTCACGATCTTGGCCTCTCCCAAATGAGATCACATCTCCTCGGCACGATCCTTTTTACTTGTATAAAGGGTGATTCTTAATAATCTAGAATAATTAATATAAACTTTTTTTAATATCTATCTAACATATATGTGTTTTTTACTCCCTATTCGTCGTCGTTGCTGGACCTCATAGTTGAAGATCTCATCGCCATTTCAACGTCAATTCAGTTGTAAAGTGAAACTGTGTAGTGGAATTTGTTTTTTTAAGTGAGTGAGCCGTTACACACCAGCAAACTCACCGCTGTATTGGATCCGATGGAACACCGAAGTTAGACACGATCGGAGCACACCGGCATGTTTTTTTTCCTCTTTTTTGAAAGAATAGATATGACCTAAGTCATACATATCCTTTTACCCCCGAATACTAGGCGGAAAAAATGCCTGTGTCATTCGAGGAGAGTAGAGTACAGCGCGGGGCTCGAACTGACGTCCTTCCGCATGGAAATCCAGTGCGTTACCACGCGGCTATGCACCTTATTACTGCCTATTACGCCGGAGATGTGGATTATAAGTTATTCTCCCAGCTCTCGCGTTATGCCACGCATGTGTGGTATTTCCTTTTCTGTGGTGCCCTCTTTTTTGTGGCGAGAGGTTCATCAACCAGTTGACGGTAATCAAAATAAATATTATAATAATAAACCCACGTATACCGCATGCAGGACACTGATGGCTGCGTTCAGCGACGCAATAAACTGAGATGATTGGATGATGTGACAGAGAAATGCCGAGCGCTGGTTATAACAAATTGGAGAAAGAATGCTGCTGACACGGATAGGTGGTAGAAAATCCTGCAAGAATACATTTCTGTCTCTGAAGCCGAGACTCATCCAAGGTTGTAGGGTTGATGATGATGTAAAACTGTAGCTTTATCAGTCCTCGAGGCTGGTGTTTACAATATGGTCAGTTGTCTCCAGTTTACCTCATATGCAGGTGGGAGAGATACTCATGCACCATATTTGCATCATCGCAATGATTTTGACCGCTATAGAATTTATGAAAACTGCAATAGACCTTACTTGGAGCAGAGAAAAACTAGGCTGATTCGTAGCCATTCCTTTTTTGACACCATTATCTGTTTATCTTCTGGACATGTATGTATCATATATGTTTCTTGCAACCGAAAGTCAGACAATTGAAAATTGATTGATTTCACATATTTTTTAAAGATTGTTTGCTCATATTTGAACAGTCCAGAACCGATTCAGCTTATCGGGATACACATGCCTTATAGGCCCACCAGGCAAAATATTAAATTCCCCAATTATGTAATTACAACAAATTGTTTGTATAACGCCTATATACCAAGACTTCACCGATTGGGCTATCAGTATGGGCATTGAGTGAACTTCCATATGACTTTGACTTCTTATAAGAGTCAAGTAAAGAAGTTGTTTTTTTATTGTCTCGTGCTCGTCATGTTCTGAGGTTGCCTTGTTTATATTAACTGTATTCCTATTTATAACACATGTCAATATTGAGTTTTAATTGTTATTTTAGTGTATTTTTCTGTCAAAAATGTTATTTGACCTTTTAAATAAATAAAAAGGGATGTTAAATGAGAGAAACGTTTGGTAATAAGGAAAATGGAACAATTTACGTTATATAGAACAACCTGGCTATATATAATATATGATATAAGTACTAAACGAAACTAACTACAATACTTTTTGTTTATATTTAAGGCATTAACATTGTGGAGGTTTAAAGACATTGTCATTTGTTTTATCAAACGCTGTTTATTCCACTTTTTGTAACGGTATAACCCTACCGGTTTCAAGGCTTTCACCTCATCATCAGGGGAGCACAAACAAGACTGAATTATGTTCGAACTGGTACTGACATACACGCTTCTTACGGTAAACAAGCTTCTGGATACCGACATACACGCTTCTAAGCACAAACAAGCTCCCCTGATGATGAGATCAAACCCTTTAAACCGGTAGGATTATACCGTTACAAAAAGTAGAATAAACAGTGTTTGATAAAACAAATCACAATACAATACTTCAACTTATAGAAGTGAAAGTTGGTCTTATCACAGGAAGATATATAGGTAAGCAAGTAAACTAAATGATATGGGAATTCGTGCACTATTTTTCAAGAAGGAAACGGATCTATAATATTTAGATAAAAGTGCGTAAATCTGCCTATCTGCCTATTCCACAAAGGGCAGTTCACAGTGGCATTGTAATTGTATAACACCTACGATTATAGTATATCATATTATATCACCCTGTATCTAAAGTGAAATTTCTCCATCCACTACCGCAACCAGTCAGCACTATCTAAGTTCAATCGCCTCGCTCAACCTTTGAGGATAGTCCGACTTCGATGACGCCATGTTTAATGTCACAAGATTGCCACGTCATTGATTTCTTTTGTGGTGACGTCAACATTTGATTCAGCTGTTCTTTACCCGCTTTTTATCATCTCTCTTTTCCTCATTTATCAATTTTTAACACTATTTTTGAAGGAAATGTGTCAACGAAAGATCATTGAAAAATGAATGGAACAATAAATTGTTGTAAAATATATCATTTCTATGCAAGCTAATTGGTGCATGTAGCATATGCATTATTTTGCCCTATCCTTTGTCCACCGGATCCACATTTAAACTCAATTTATTAATTTATGTTTTCAGATCCTTTGCACATTACAGGTTTACCTAATTCATACAAGAACCAAACATAATAAGTACGAAAAAAACATTATAAAACAATTTCAAATTTTAAGACTTATTTGATAAAAAACAATAGTAAAAATGTACATGTTACAGTAAAACATTATGACAAAATATAGCATGTTAAATAATATAAAAAAATAAATTATTAAAAGTAAGAAATTTTTCCTGAAGGAACATCCACGTTTCACTTCCATACATCAAATTTGGTACTAAAATGCTGTAATAGACCACCTTTTTATCAGATTTTGGTACTTTTTGGTTCAAGTATATTTATTTTAGTGCCTTGTTGACTTTTTCCTATCGCTACACGCCATTCAATATCTCTCGTAACTCTTTCGTCATTTGAGATGACATTACCTAAATAGCAGAATTCCTTAACTTTTCTCGTCTTTCATTGCTCACCCATATAGATCGCGTTTATTTTTCTTTCACTTTTGACCATCACCATAACTTTGGATTCGGATTCAAAATACTATGTTTTATATAATCGTGTATATTATATTATTGTGATGTAAAACTATGTTTTAAATATATACACTTATGACAAAATATAATGATTTATAAGTTTGTTGGAAAATTCGTTCTAAATTTACGTACTGTGTTTGAAAATGATTTACGATCTCCGTTAAACATATCGATATTTAGATAGTACAAGATGCCATCCGTTTGTTCAACAGGTGTTTGAAACATTTTTATGTATTCCATTTATTAGTATCTAATATAAAATTAAGGATGTTTAAAAAAAAACAGTATTTATGAGTACTCTTAGCAGATGCGAAAGTAAACAACTGGCCAACTAACCTACATGATAGCTTTATGAATTCTTCCTCTTTTAAAATGCGTGCTGTACCTTAAATTATTGGAACAGTATCATCGGTCATATGCCGCACCCATCTGGGGTACTATAGCGCCAATAACACGTCTTCGAAAAATACAAAACGTGCAAACCAAGGCACTTCGTATAGTGGTCGGAGTTCCTTTGTATGTGCGCGATACTATACTGCCGTTAGTCTGTGAGTTTATTGCTTTACTGGTCAAATGCTTTTACACTTCCCTTTCAAACCACTCTAAACGATCCATTTAAAAAAAATGCCAAACCAAATTATTCGAGTCTTCACACCTGATGATCAATTATACGCTAATCTGCTTCGACACAAAAAAAATATCCACACAATCCGTTATTTCTGTGAAGTTTAATCTTATCCCTTTTTTTCTCAAAACCCAAGTATTTTCGACAAACCACAAATAAGAATCAGTAATATTATTAAAGTGTCAACGGCACCACATCTGTTCTGCTAAGAATACTGCTTCTTGGATGGAATTGGGTGTTCCACAAATCAAGTCCTCTTCAATTTAAGACACCGGGCTCTAGAATACGACAGCAGGGTCATCCTCATCGCAAATACAGAAATGTACTCGTATTTGTACATTGAGTTGTATCCCCCATATTGTTTTCCCCATGTCCCGTCGGAGCCTGTTAAGATTTTCAAGTCTTCCTGGCTAGTTCAGAGCCGCCATATAGTAATTCATTTAAAGGTACAATTCAGCTGGTACACTCGCTCACTATAGTATATCAACAACAAATGGGTGATCAAAAACATAGTAGCCTTAACGAAACTGGATTTGATATCAAGAAAAAGGTTCAAAGGATTTGGATTATCCACTTAATTTGATTTTAGTACGACCAATAGAAACATTGAAAAGTAATTTGTATGTATTGTATATTCGTTTGTTTCAAATTAATCAAGTTGGTAAGACGCTTGACCGTAATTTGTATGTATTGTATATTCGTTTGTTTCAAATTAATCAAGTTGGTAAGACGCTTGACCGTAATTTGTATGTATTGTATATTCGTTTGTTTCAAATTAATCAAGTTGGTAAGACGCTTGACCGTAATTTGTATGTATTGTATATTCGTTTGTTTCAAATTAATCAAGTTGGTAAGACGCTTGACCGTAATTTGTATGTATTGTATATTCGTTTGTTTCAAATTAATCAAGTTGGTAAGACGCTTGACCGTAATTTGTATGTATTGTATATTTGTTTGTTTAAAATTAATCAAGTTGGTAAGACGCTTAACCGTCTCCCGGGAGTTTCATATTTAATTCCTGATGGTACTAAAAATAGGTTAATATAACATATAGTTGGGTAAAGGAGTTCTTCTGTTTACAAAACTCAAACTTACAAGAGACGTGCGAATGATGACGAAAATCGAGTTCTGTGCCTTTTCCAGTGGTTCTAAATGCGAAGGATTTATTAATGGGGCCGAAGATTATCGTCTCCCAGTCACGTTATTTTATACGTTTCAATTACCGGATAACTTTTACTCGAATTCTCCCGTACCTAGATTGCATCTATTAGGTAATGTCTTAATTCCTTTAAAAGTTTTCTCAGAGAGCGTTTTTGTTTATTTGAATCATAAATCTCGTTGACTTCTTTTTCTTTTTTAAGGGTAGCTTTTTTTCTCTCCCAACATTACAAGATATTTGAATATATGTTGATATTCCGATATGCGTTTATTATACGTATTGGAGTGGATGAATTTTATGAACATATTTTTGTTTTAATTTTTTTCCAGATTGTTATTTTTGTATGTTAGACCCTTGATTTCCTGAGCCTTGGTTTGTCTTATGTTTTTATTATATGCATGGTGATTCATTTTAATATTATACTTTTTGTAACAAATTTATTTTATATTCATGTAAACTCGAAATTATAATGTGAGAATTACTATTGGAGCTATTTTGAATGGTCGGTGAAATATCGTGCATTGTAAAAAATAAATAAATGAATATTTTGAAGGTTAGCATGCGAATGAATTAATTACAAAATATTGACAACCCCTTTCATCACTAACATAATACATAGACAAAGTAAAAACAATTATTTAGATATACGTATGTGTATGTACGGAACTTGGAACAATGCGATCTGGATGAGTTATTATGTTACTATACAAGATCTATACAGAGCAGCAAGTCAATTGACAGGACAAAGGGGGGTACAAAAGCTATTCACGGCACTGAACATTGTGGCTGGTCCGTGGACCCATCACTGCAGCGCAGCACGTCCACACAATGAAGGCAGATGAATAATGGACCGGCATTATAGAATCCATCAAATGTGGATTATCCACTGGCACGCAGGAGGTGGTATTGACAGGTAATCATAGATATGACCTGATGATTAAGATTATTGAGAGCGACGGACTCTTGTTATTAACATACTGTATTGAGAACGCTGAAGTGAGGCACTGTTAAGTTGAACTAATATTACTGAAATTGATAAATATACTTTTGAAACTGGAATACACTTGAAGAGCCTACAATACTTGGTCTGGTGTTCTCCCTTTATTACATATATGTGTACCTATACATCATCACACAGTGTCCTTTGCGGAGTAAGCTGAGAGAACAGATCTCCATACTTTTCTATCAAAATACACAACTTTCGCCTTCTCCAAATTCATAGATTTCATCATACACAATCTTCTATTATTCATACTTCTTACTTTACCTTCTTAAAAAAATGATCCATTTGATACAGCCACGTTTTTCTCTTCCCCGCACACCTTGCGCTTGTGTCGTTCATGCTCTTCACATTTTCAAACCATCTTCTTTCTTCATCTTAATAAAATCATTAATTTTATGTATGCATTCATTTCTGCTTTCTTTCATAAAGTGACACTCCGCAAATTTTTTCTAAGTGCATGCATCTCCACTCCACTTTAAGACGTATGATACAGTGGCCAAGTGTCTTCATTTCGTCTTATTTCAAAATAAGCGTGAATGATATTCTTACATGAGACTTAGAGACCCTCTCAGCCAATGTTGAAGATATAAGTTTGATATAACTGCCAAAATAATGGTTCACAATTGCATATTAGTGCTAACATTGGCATGTATGAAAGTGAAACGTGGACGTAGAACATTAATGAAAAGAGTCGAGTGGATGCGTGGCCTGAGAAGAATATATGGTGTTGATTTATGACAGATAAATAAATGCTATTATTAAGATTGAACGTAACGCTAAAACCACATGTATTAAGTAGAGTGAAAAAGAGCACGTCGAAGTGGTTTGAACATGTTAAACAATTGAGTGGATAAATACTGTCAAAATAAATTTACAATGCAAGATTGAGTGGCAGTCGTAGTAGAAAAAATATGGTTAGACCGAGTAAATGAGAGTGATAGAAAAGGAAAGGTGAGGAGTGATAGAAACAAAAGGAATTGTATCAAAATATTATATATATGGATGCGAATATGGTTGACAATTCAAAATCATTAATATTTAATTTACCCATTGTACATTTTTAATCACATTTACACGTATGGTTTCGTAAGACAGTATTTTTATGTTTACCCGCCTGGTCCTGTCTCGCCATACTGCCACGTCACCGCTTGACATTTAAGCGTGGCTTCCGTTGATTGGCACCAGTCGGCGCGCAGGTTTGTTTTGACGCCACTTTCGCCATTTTATATCACACCTTCTGTTTACGATTATGTTAATGAAGTCGTTTAATCGCCTCGTCAGATTGCATAACATGAATTACGATTTAAAGCCATTGTTATGGACGGAAATTCATTGAAATGACAGACAAAGCAATGTCAAAATAATGATGTGAGCATTCTTTATAAATAACGTACACTCGTATACGTATAAATATAAATGCACTCTTTCTATGAAGCAGATTTTGTTGAGTAATATCAAACAGCTGTTATTTAATTTAAAATCTGTGAAAGTCATGGGGATTTTTTTATTCTTCTGCTTTTATTTCAAATAACCTTTTTATACAAAAGATTAAAAATTAACAGCAAATAACTTCTGTAAGTAGTCAAAATTCACATGAAAATTCATAAAATACCCATATTGATTACCTAATCAGTGTTAAAAGTACTGACGACTTAATGGGATGTTTAAATTCCAGGCCTTAAGCCACTTTATAAATAAAAACCACTGCGATGCGAGTGATTTTCCTTTTCCCGTGATATCGGAACTTTAGTCCGTTGTCACTTCTATTATTTTGACACTCAGATGCGTCACCACCGGACGAGTCCCTTTCGGCAGTTCCTTCTTCGTCACTACGCATAGATTTTCTAGTGTAGATAGCGCTGGATGGGACATTTCGATACATCCAGGGTTAGTGTAGATAGCGCTGGATGTATCGAAATCCGCATCAATTAAGATGAAGAACCCGTATAAATGCAATACGCGTAAAATGAATCGACCAATCGAATAAAATCAAATAAAATGATTATAAATCATTAATCCAACGTGGTGTAGTGATAGACAAGTTTGGAAGGAAAGTCAATACGTTATATGGCTGAGCAATGGAAGATTAGATCACGTTGAACAATTCTGTTAATTAGTACTTTCTCAGGTGATGGCAGGTTGCGAGGGATATTCAACGACGTGTAACGATAATAAACAAAATCGATTGAGCACTAAAACATACATACTCGAACCGGACAGTATCAAAATGTGCCAATATGACAAGTCCACAACAGAATTTTAGTATCAACTTTGATACATTACTTAAGTAATTAGAGATGGGGGAGAACTTAAGGCTGATGCATTAAGCAAGACGAAGAAGAGCACTCTGAGTTCGTTTGAGCAGATGGAATGAATGAATGAAGAAATATTAACAAAATGCATAGTGCAAATATGAGTGAAACGCGGAGTAGAGGAAGACCAAGGAAAGTATGGTTGAATCAAGTGCACTTTGAAAGAAGGAAACGTAAAATGTCAGAGGAATCGTAGGAGCAATATGGGAAGATATATGGATCTAGAAGATGCAAGAGATATTGTCACGATAGGAAAGTCTGGTATCTCATCTTTCTGCCTGCCCTGATAGGGAGACGACGTGATGGTATTTATGTATGTATGTTTATTTATTGATACATATATTATTTTTCAATACACTGATACTCGTATTAACTTTTCAATGGGCGTTAAGGTGAAACGGTGTAAGTCGAGAGATAGGTGTTACATTTAAAGTGATCTTGGTGTGATATCTGGTCACTAAACGGTTACAAAGACTATTAAAGGAAATATAAGCCCTAAACATAGAATTATTGCCATATTATATATTATGTATTCATTCTCAGAGATTTTACTGGAGGAGTTGTGACAGTCATATTTAGATTGATCAAATATGTACCTAGGTTCACAAATACATGAAACAAGATTAGATAGCTTTGTCCTCAAGTGGGCCCTGAAATGAAACGTAATACTATAATCTTGCATCAAGGATATCGGCTTTATCTATGTGTTCTGGCTTATCTATATTGGGTACATAAAAAATATAGTATGCGTGACGAGGCAGAAACTTAATAAGTTTTTCAGTTATCTCTGTTTATCTCAATGATATTAAATTATATTGTAGTTTATTGAATATTTACGGTAAAAAGTTTTTTTATACTGATGCAGTGTAACAGACAAAATGCTGTCCAACAACACTCCCAGATATCGAGGGGCCTCGCAATGTTCCAACCGAACTCTCTTCCACACAATAATCAGCTTTCGTTGTGCATCGGAGATCATATGCGCAAACTTGGATTTTTGCAGGACTGGTATTTATTGTAATATGAAGTCGTTTCATCCAAAGATTCTGTGAGTTTGCTTTCGAATTCCTTGAAACTCTTGCCCTGAGCCGCAAGCCAGTATCGTCCGCATATATGTATCGCTTCGTGTTTGGGAAACTTGGTTGGGTTTATGTAGTTATAGTGGTGGAAAATATTGTGAAAATTATTTAGCAAGGCTCTTCTAGGTTTTTCCAAACTACTCGAAAATATTATACAGCAGTCAGCCCGCCAGATTGTAATGTATACAACGAAGGTGAAATACAATGAAAGAATATAATATGAAAAGGATTAAAATAACCAATTATTCTTTATGATTGACTTAATCTATTTTCCGTTTCTTTTATTGCTACGCCCCTGCACTGGATCGAATGAGTCAGCATTAAGCATTGAGTGTTGAGCATTGAGCAGACAGCAGGCGTACTCGTACTGGCGGGCGAGACGTCATCGTTTCCCCTCTAAGTTACACGCGTAAAGGCGTCCCTGACCTCCAAGCACTTCAAAAATAGGTACCCGAGCACTTGACAGTTGTGGAGTTAAGTCGCTCAATTAGATCTTGATATATTTTAAGAATAACGTCTTTTTTATTGTAATCGTATCATACTAATTGTCGGTAATGGATATAACTGTCGATTCGAGACGGGTGTTATAAGCAGGGCTGTGGAGTCGCTTAAAAACAAACACGACTCCGACTCCGATTCCTATATTTACCAACAATACGACTCCGACTCCACAACTCCGACTCCACGACTCCGACTCTACAACTCCGACTCAAAAAAGCTCAATTTTAGCAGGGTGTTTCCTACCTTTGCATATAGCCATTTTTTTCATGATATAGGGATAAAAATAAAACAAGATCAAACTTTAATAATTATTTATTAGAATTTATTCTTAAAAACAACATTGCTTCTATTAAATCTGTATTCGTAGAGGCTCTCAAATCAGAATTGAGAATTTTAAGAGCGGAAAATAACCGCTCTACGGATACTTGGGTTGGGGGTAATGCTGTAACGATCAATGCTGAATCTTTTACGATTTCTAGATACCGCTGTATTGCCATTTCAACATTTAACTTATAAGTTCGGTCAATTTTTTCCATTATTTTCAATGCATCATAAAATTCAATTTAAAATTTTTAAATAGAGTCTCCTTCATCTATATTGGGACTGTGATTCAAACGAGGACGTTTTAGTTTATCTTGTTCATTGAGATATTTTTCAAAATCGTCTTCAGATTCAGCGGTGTCGGATGAAGATGATGATACTTCGTGTACGCTGCCTGCTGTCGTCTCTTTTTCTAGTCGAAGGCCTTTCATACGAACGGTTAATTCAAACAGAGCGTTTTTCGCTCTATTTATTTGTTCTTCCGTCAATATGGATCGAACCATGGGGTTAACATAGATCCCAGCCAACAGAATTTTCTTTCGACGTGAGAAAGAAGGAGACAAACACATTTTCGTAGACTTGATGCATTAAATGGATCTCGGTGATTCACCATATCGGCGCGACTTGCGCCTGCAAGTTTAATATTCGTGCACAATACACATTCATTATAATAATTAAAAAAAATGTATTTTAAATTTTAACGAAAAATTTGTCGGAGTCGCTCGTTTTTTACGACTCCTACTCCGACTCCGACTCCGGCCCAAACACCGCGACTCCGACTCCAACTCCGACTCCGACTCCACAGCCCTGGTTATAAGTAGAATTTCTCGGCATTATAAAGAAAGCTTTCGATAGGATAGCACTGCAAACTTTTTGGTTAGTCTATAATACTTTTGCTAGAATTTGGATACTAAATATGTAATCTGTATTTTATAAAGGATATTGAACTTCTTATTATTGTAATTCTATCTGTTCTGGTCTGCCTGATTCGCAAATGTCTAGATTCGAGTCTATTTTCACTACACTTGCTATGTTAATAACGTAGTCATAAAGATTGTCATATTAGTCCAGTTTTAACTCTTTCACGGCGGGGGACCACTTAACTGGCCCATACATAATACGTGCCGTCCTGGCGAGCGGCCATTTAAGTGGCCACTAACTTTGCGTGTCGATATCTCAGTCAAAATTAAATCTTCTTTAAAATTTTTAACCTGAATATAAGAAAAAAGGTGTCCTCTAGTGACATCTCTTTTAAAATCATCAAAATTTCAAGTATTTGATCCATAAGAAGGATTTAAACAGACCGATTCGAGGCCGTGGAAATTTAAAGCATTTTAAATATTAGCGCCACACGTTCGGGTGTGTTGAAGGTCATGTTTCTAATGACGATTGCTCCCGATCAATATGACGTATTTTGCGTCGATATTTTTTTTGTAAGTACGCCTTTTGCGTATTGAATTAATTGGCTTTTTCATTGTTTATGGATTATTGTTTTCTTCGATTATTGCTTCTTATATTGTCGCACTTTATTTATAGCTTTGATTTGGATAATATTACGTGTGTATAGTGTCAGCTAAAAAATGCATCGGCGCACAGTTCCACAGTAATCAGATTCGGTATAATGGTGAGTCATATTTTTATGTAGATACAATATAATTTTATTGAGGTAAAACACCGCCGCCTGTGGGACACACGAAAGATACTCGAGCCATCGCCGTAAAAAGGTTAAAGAGTCTACATTGGCTTAAGTGTCCCAACGGATTGATTTCAAACTTTGTCTCTTTGAATTCAAGTCCCTTAATGGTATGTCTCCAATATATCTTTGGAGTCTGTGTCTCAGAGATGTTCCTTCTAAAATGAGTAGAACTAGATCCAATAGGGCGGCGTATTGTGACAGGGATTTTGACGTTGCTGGTCCTGTAGCGTGGAATGATCTCTAAGTGTTAGAGATATGGGTGGCGTGTGTAGCTTTAGGAATCACTTAAAGACTACCTTTTATAGGAGGTCTTATCAAAATTTATGATCAAATGTGAACACTACGCAATACACTACACTAACCCTAAAGCCGAATATGTTACTATCACATATCGGGAAATCTACAAAGGTTTCTTTGTCATTCGTCTTCCCAAGGTAGGGTAAGTTTTTCGTACCAAATGTGTTAGAACGTATGCAGATGCGGGAAAGTATCTAATTTCCTTTTGATTGATGATATCTCACTTTATATGAAAAATAGTGTTCGGGTGATTGTCCGTCTTTGTGGGGTTTGTGGGCATGTTCTCACGTATATGTTTATGGATTTCGTGGGGATGGATAGTCATTTGAATGATTTATGCGACCACGTAACTTGCTTCATTTACTTTTGTCTGGTTGGTTGGAAGAGATTGCCGCCTGGCAATAAGCCCGCCAGATTGTATTGCAATAAAAGTGTTAAATAAATAAATAAATAAATAATTTAATAACCACCTGTCCTTACACTTAATAATATTTTTAATCTATCAATAAAAGTGGTTTCGAATTCCGATTAAGAGAGCCCTCGAAGTGAGTTCGCTTAATTAACTTTTCAATAGTATTGTTATTAGAGACGAGTATTATAAGTACAACGTGTCTAGATTATAAAGAAAGATTTCGGTCGAATGACACTACAAATGTTTTTGTTAGTCTATAAGACCTATGTCAGACCATTGCTAGGATTTGGTTACCAAATATAGAATCCTCATTTTATAAAGTTGACCTTGAAAGGGTTCAAAGACGAGGAACAAAAATTCAAAGATGTCCGACTTATATTGCGTTTATTGAAGTTAATTTCTAAGCAACGAAGGTAAAATTGTGGAAACTTGATTGATGTAAGATTTTGAGCAGTTATTATGATCAGAACTCCTTCGCTAATAATTTTCTTTTAACTAAAACACATTTGAAACAACATCAGGCAAAAATTTTTTTTTACTAAATTCGACAATAATTAAAATAAACATTAATTAGCAAACTAAGCTGAGAAGTCTTGGAAGAAATTGCCCAATAGTATAGTGATTAATGTGAGATTGGACTAGTTTAAAAACCCTCTGGACAAGTTCCTACACTCAAACCCATAAGTGGGATTTTGTTTCGTTTGGTTATTCTTTTGTTTCTTTTTTCTAAACATATGACAGTTAAACTTGATATAGATAAACAGCGTGCATACTGCCTGTATATAATGATAATAACAATAATAACTGAAAAAGAAATCTAGTGATGGATTGACCACATAGAGGAATGACATGTGAAAAACTTCCAAAATAATATATAATATTATGTAATTGAAAGCTTCTCGACTGCTATAAATGGTTGTAAACACAAAAAAAAACCAATCCAGGATGTACCTACTTGTTTTAATATAGTCGAGAAAACATGGTAACGTTTAGTTAGCATTATATGGAATTGTTTTTTTTTTTTAAGAAATCTGGTCTATTACACCGGGCCTTTTAACAACTTACTGATTGATTAGAATACATTTTATATGGCAATAATCTTTGTAGGCTTTTTAGATATGTAATCATTAAATATATGATATGTTTAACTGTCGAGATATTTTTGCACACGATTGATTGATGTTTGTTCAGTATTTAGTGGGTTGGGTCGTGTTTTGATATGTATGTTATGTCAATTTGATAATCTATGATCTAAGTCAGAGGTATTAAACTCAAAATACAATCGGGACGAAAGATTAACTGATTATATCGAAAACGACCCTCGTATTGAGTTTTCTGTATTACAAACCCATTATTAAAAAAATGTGTATATACGAGTACAATATTAATTTTTGTAATTGGTTTAGTCAAACATTGTTCATTCCTCTAAATATAACGGTATAACCCTACCGATTTCAAGGTTTTCACCTCATCGTCAGGGGAGCACAAACAAATTGTTTGTGCTCCCCTGGTGTGAAAAATTGTGAAAAGCTTGAAACCGTTAGGATTATACCATTATATAATGTGGAATAAACAGTGTTTGACTAAACAAATTACAGTGTCTTTAAACCTCCACAGTGTTAACTATAAATAATATAAAAATATTAATAGTTTTTTAAATACATTTTACGTATTTTCATAATAAAAAAATACATCCAACAAATACTATAATACAATTTTTACAGAATATAATCAAATACAAATAGGTAAACCCGCTTATAGATGAGAAACATTTTTATAAGCCTTCAAATTATCTAAAAATTAACATCCAAAGATAAAAAAAGATCATAAACACAGGTCGATCATCCGAGAAGAGAATATTGCAAAGCGTTTCGATAAGTTCGAATATTTTCGATAGGTTCGAAATACTGATGATATAGTCAGATGGAGTATGAAACAATGGCGGATTTTCAGGCATTGGACTTCCGTGCGGAAGGTCGATGGTTCGAACTCCGCGTTGTGCTTCTCCCCTCGATAAATTTTTTTTTTTTTTTTTCGCATAGTGTTTGAGGGTATAAGAAAACCTATGACGTCGCCATATCTTTGTTTTTAATAAAAAAAATGTTTAGCCCATTGGAACTTATTTTTAAATAATACTTCGAGTCCGGTGCAGACCGGCGCGGGCGGTTTGATACAACTGATATTAGCGATGTCTCCTGCCCTTGACATTCAGAAGATGCGATATCGTATTGACAAGTCACTAGTCGATCGGACATTCAGTACACGCAAATATACACGATATACCCTGGGATTCAATATGATTTATACTCGTACACACGGCTTCTTCGATTTTCATAATCTCATCATGAGAAATCAAATCGCATTCATTGAGGCATATATAATATTACTGCTTGAGTACGGATTAATATTTGCCTATTTTTTTACACTTTCATCTTAATACAATACGTTTGGCGGATTTTTACTTGGAAGCAATTTTTACACTTTCATGTTAATACAATACATCTGGCGGATTTATTACTTGGAAGCAATTTCTTCCAATCAACACATGTTTCGCCTCTTCTACATCCATACACACCTCTCATATAATTCCTAACATATATTTCTCTAACTTTTAAAATATCGTAAACTTGATCCAACCATACTTTCCTAGGTATTCCGTTACCACGCCTTCTACTCATATTTGCAGTGAATATTTGTTGTATTAGTATTTCTTCATTCATTCGTTCCATGCGCCCAAACCATCTCAGAGTGCTCTTTAACACATCAGCCTTTTGAGTTCACATTGATCCCTAATCACATTCCGTATGGTTTCTGGTCTTATCAGATTTCCATTAGTGTGCGAATGAATGAACAAAGATAAATTTGTAGAAATAAGTGTTTATTAGCCATCAAAACCAAAGGGTTTTTAAATCATTGAAATATTCATTATTATAACAAGGAATATGCCCGCCTTTAGATTTTATAACTCATGTACACGTTTTGACATGTATTCAATAAGTTTTTTTGCAGCTTTTCAATATTTGTTCATCCTGAGACCACACATTAATTACTATTAAATATTTACTTCAATCATCTTCTGTTTCGCTGTATAGTCTGTTTTCCGGATCCAGGCTTTAGAAAAAGTCCATAAATTTTCTATTGGATTTACATCAGGAGAGTTTCCTGTCCTTTCCAAAAGGGTAATATTATTTTCTGGGAAATATTTAATCATCATATTAAGTGGTTCGGTGCAGATTGTGCAGAATCTTGCTGGAATACTCCATTTACAATATACTGACTCTCTCCAGCTCATTTATCAATCTCATATGGAGTAGTTATTTATATTTCTGACTATTCATCATTCCATTAATAGGAACAAGTGCATTAGACCCTATGTATAAAAAACAATCACAAAACCTGTTTTTTGGGGTATTTAACAGATATATGAGCTTATGTATTTTTTTCGAAAGAAAAAATATTGTTGTAACTCAAAACTAGTATTTCTGGGATGTTTCTTGCTATTTCGTATCAAATTAGTTTCATTTCTTGCAGTAGTCTTCCTTTTTCTCCGACACGTGTGTCTACCGTGTCTTGAGATTATCTTCAGGTGAAATGGTCCCGGTTTGTTACGAGAGCAATGCTTAGGTCCAACTGATGTCATGTTTCATCTCAATAAAATTTAAAAATACCGAGTTTATTCAACTTTTAATCACAGAAATCCTTCCTTGATATTGCTTGTTTGTATAAAGTCGCTTAGCAACTCAGATAACTGAGTTTGTTAAGCACTCGACCATTATCACATACGCCCTGATAAGGTAACATTATCGCGAAACACATATTCAATATCGTTTAAGTAAACATAAATGTAAAGCCTTACCGCGTGTGCTTAAAAATAAAATACGACACCGATAACGTGGAAAAACCCACTTCACTCGCCAGGCTTAGCACCTTTTCTTATTGATGACATTACTTTTTTATAATACTCACCTTCAGCAGTCTTTACTCATAGCAGGACGAAGGCCGTTCTGGACGATCTCATAATTCCGCATTCTCATTTTCGGACGAATAATTCGTCCATTTCCGTGTCCGGACCATCAATTGCTATTTATGCAACGTGTTTTCAGTAGGAGGCAACAAAGATCGCCCTATTATTCAGCAATCAGGTGTGCCCCGCGTATGTCCCGATGTTCGGACAAGTTAGTTGCGACTGCTCTGTAGCCCTGCAATCACATTAAATGCTACTTTCGTTAAAGGAACCCCACCCCACCTCTGCATGCTCACCTTGCATCTAGTCACCGTAGCTCGGAATTCACTTACGAATAAAGTTCCTTAAGAGATCAAAGTAAGAGTGGAGATGAATGAGATATGCTGTATTATCATGGATTGCCTTAAACCAACTCCGTTAAATAAGTGATTTCCTCCGCGGCTTAATTGGTAAGACGCTAACCTTCCACTCGGGGGAGTCGGGTCCGATTCACGATGGTACCCAAAATAATAAAAAATGCTATTTAGTGCCTTTGACACGATAAGAAGAAGAACGAATACGAAACTTCCAAACACTAAAATCAAATCAAATATGACCTGAAAAGGAAGCGCTTCCGATATTCCCATATAATCTCTCTCATATACTATATGTTAGCTTCATTTGTTCTGAGGGGTTACCAATTTTTGAGGAAATCATTATGTACGTATCTTCTTCTTATGTGGCATATTAATACCATATTTTTTATCAAGAAAATTCTTCACGTAGTTCACTTGGCCTGCTTCTAATTGCTACTTCAATTATAAGTAATTTATTAATGTATTTTATTTTACTTAAGACATGTCGGTACTTCTAATTTACATAGGAATTAATTAGTTCTGTCTGACAAAACTCTCGATTGGGTCTCGGTCCTGGGTTTTAGGTTCGACACACCGTGACTTTTTCCCTCGACAATTACTTTTTTGTATTCTAATTGTTCCAAATGGATTCTTTCAGTTTTTCTTAAACCAGATCCGACTCAGATGAGATAATGTAATTTTTCAACAATTTCAGAATTATCCTAAGACTGAGTAACAGTCCAGTTTTCTGTGATAGTATGTTCAAATTTTTATTGATTATATTTACACCTTTTGTCAAGTTTACGAACAACGATTTTATTGTCATCCGACAGTCTCTTCCAGCCGACCAGACAAGAGTTACGCAGATGCATGCCAATTGCTGGATGAAAAGACTAAAAAAACAAATGAAAGAGAAACAGTTTAACTAAATATTTGCAGAATATCTTAACATCAACTACAAAGATATTAAAGAGGCCTTAAGTGAAATCCAAACTGGAATCCTTTTTGAAAAACTCTGAACGGGAATCGAACTCACAACCCCCGGTTTGGGAGACATTCTTCTTACTAACTAGGTCACGGAAGATACATGCGTTTTACCTGCAATGATAGTGCGAGGAGAAAATTTTGAGATTATTTAACTGATATTGTAGGGGAAAATCTATGGTAGAAGTATGGTAAAAAAATGCGCCTCCCGGTTGAAGAACTGGCGTGAGTGGTTTTACCATGGTACCATATTTTTGTTCAGAACTGCTTCCTCAAAAGTCAAGATAGCCATGATGATCGCCATCCTCTTAGGAGGAGAGGAACATTAAATAATACACGTATACAAAGTCATACAATACCATCACTCTTGGGGTGGTTTACGCTTTAATTCGTTTATGGCACTGAAAACTATTTCATATAAATTTGTATCAATGGCATTCGTCTGGGCCCGATCCTGGTAAAATCTCTCGCTCTGTGATCTGGTTCTCTCGTCATTATCATAAGCATAATGGTTGTTCTCATATCTCGGAGAATCTCCCATAACCTCACACACGGCGCGGTGCGGCGACCATGACCTTCCTCCGACCGATCTCACGCGGTACAAAGGAGAAACACTTAGTTACGTTTCAGAAAGAAGATGTAGAAGACCTTTTGGAAATTTCATGACGGTTATTTTTGTTTTTGTAAAACTTGTTTTCCACTTTAAAAAATGTAATGGGGCAGATCGTAGGAAATTTTAAGAGAATTTTATTATATTTTAATAAGGTTTCGATGGATTACGGAATACGAACGAACCCATAGCTTCGCTCTGAAAAAACTTCACATATCTCTCATATTTCAACATATATCTCACATAACACATATCTCTCATATTTACCAATCAACATTCAGAAACTAAATTGCTAGCTTATTTTTGTTATTCTATTCAATGTCATATCCTTTAACCCTAGGACCATCAAGTGCCTTAAAATTGATAAAAAATACCCTTCGCTCGTGCCATTGAGAATAACTTTTTAACACTATTATGAATTTTCCTCTTTCCTCTCAACACATGCATCCAAAATGCGAAATCTGATTTTTGTGGAGCAACAGTTTATATGTATTACCGTGTATTCCAAAAACAGACAAAATCTCGTTTTGAACTAAGAAGACCCTGTCTGCTAGTATAGTCTGAATGGTATATATTTTTAGCTGTTCTTTAGGTAACAAATTTAATTTACTAAATGCCCTATCTTTGCTACGTCCAATGAATGTTGCGTTTCTTCTTTCTACGGAGAACTTTTCCACTTTCCTTTTATATCGATTGTTAATTTTTTAAGTTTATATAGTTGAACCTTTATATATTATACTAGCTGTACCCGGCCACGCGTTGCTGTGGCTCAATCTGGTTAAATGGAAAATAAAGAAAAGAGAAAGCACACGTTTCTAATATGTTTAATTTCACAATGCTTGTGGGTATACAATATTTTTTATGTCTTTCAGCCACTCACAGTCTGTCGCGTTTATTGCCGTGCTCGCAAATGATCGCATCACTCCAAGAGGTCAATTCACGATATGATTTGAATTCAAATGAAAGATCGATTGCACTGAAAAAGAAGAAAGAAAGTTATAACAAAAACATATAAAATTGCGAAACATTAAAAAAGGAACTGAATAATATTATTAAGTTCGTAAACGTCTTTGTTCTTGGCGGCAACAATAGCTCGTTCACTCAGCCAATCGTGATTCTTATAATTGATTTGAATATTGGTAAATACTTTTTCAACCAATTCTTCTTTTGATGTCACAATCACTGATACAGCAGTATTTTCGCAAACGCGTCATTTTGACATAACGTGAAGAAAGCATTTAACGTTGTAGCCGGTGGATTCAGGGCTATTTGTTGCACATTTGCAGCTCTGAAATAAACGCGTTGTCCATTTTCTAGATGTACTGCTAAGTGAACAACAGCTGGACTTCGTTCATGTATGGGAAATGAAAGATTTCGCCATACAGCTTCATTGCTGCTTATGTATCTTCCAGCCTGATACTGTGCGATTTCATCGATATGTATGACCGCATTCCCATCCCGCATTCTGGTTGCACGCCAAAAACTACCATGTAGCTGCCTTTATTCACGTATTGTACTTACAAATGTATTTGATCGATTTAACGGGGTTACAGTATTCCACGTTTATGTGCGCTTTGTATGTTTTTGATAGCAAAAGCGAATATGCAATAACCCAATGGTTGTCTACTTTGATGTCACCATTTCACATTTGTATGGTTGCTAATTTCCCGCCATCTTCTGTTGATCTTCTTCTTTATAAAGGATATTCATCGTTTCCTGTAACCGTGTTGGATACTAATGCTCGAGGATATCGCTTAGATCATTTTCCGTCTATCATGCATGGTGAATTTGGATTCAGTGTACCGCAAGGTCCATGTATCATATATTTCGTCACAACTTCATGCAAATCCTTATCGACGTCGGCATCGGGTATTTCAGCGCACATTACATTGTCGATTTCGTTTGAAGTGATTTTGTCATAGAGCCAGATTAGTACTATATGTGCATGTGGCCATCCTCTCTTTTGCTATTCCACTGAGTATATCCAGCAGCGCACAGACCGAAACACTTCATGTTTTACCATGAGCTGTTGTATATCGTCCCAAGCTGAATTGCATGTGAATGTAGTGAATAGGTCTGGACACCCGTAGTGACGAACATACGCAATTGCATATTGAGCATACTCATGCATATGACGTGGACTGCCTGTATATGAAGATGGCCAAATCGTTAGTCTTCAAACGTTAGTTGTATTACCGTCATTTACAACTGTATCTCGCAAATGAACGTATTCTTCAGAGCGAAGCTTGGTCTGATTCAAACGAATGAATATAAAACTAATTAAAAAATCTCCATTTCTATATACGATTTGATATATTTTGAAATATAAACGTATAGATAAAATTAAATTCTATATAAAAAAGATACTTTTGATATTCCTAATGACCTATTTCAGCCACTATCAGCCTGTCGCGTACATTCTGTTGAGAACGAACCAGTTCTGAAACTGCAGAACGCGATCGCCGTGCTCGCAACCGTGCATCCTCAAGTCTGGCTACACGTCGTTCTGCTGCTTCCTCGAAATTGTGAAACATTAAGTTATGAGACAGTGAAATTCATCCTGGGGTCATATCAACCTGCACCTTTCCGTCCCCAATTTCCAGCAATTGATGTGAGAATATCTCAGCTGATCGATTGTTTTGCAGCTGGACACGCATTTGTCAAATATTTGTCCAATAGGAGTATTGTTAAGGAAATACAGAGATAATTGGAACGAATTAAATGTTAAGCAAAGAGAGAGATTATTGGAATTAATTAAATGTTAAGGAAAGACATTGCAAACTACGCACGAATTAAATTTGGATGTGACATGTTTGGACGCGTCATTAATGAACAATAAATATCTATTCTAATAAATAGCAAGTTATTTAGGTAAATACATTAAAAAAAACAACAATGATGACAAATTAATACATCTTGTTACAAATAAGCAAAAATTTGTCAGTTCGTTTAAAATAAATATGACGTTTGTCAAAAATGTACATACCAGCATCACGTTGTCTCTGTGAAGCAAATAATCGCGTCACTCCAAGAGATCAATTCACGATATGATTTGAATTTAAACGAAAATCAATCAACACAATTAAATTTTATCGCTAATTGAACAGAAAAATAAAAAAATAAGTTAAAAAAACTAAGTGAAAAAGATAATCTTAGAGGTAGGTATGTTAACAACGCACATTATGAAATGAAAATGGCGGATAAATTAGCGCAGATATTTATTATTGTTTATTATAAAAAATTAAAAAAAATAGTTTTTTCATCGAATTAAAAGAGACTTTCTTGAATTAAATTCCACAGAACCATTTCCTAATCCTAAAAAAAATCGTTAACAAATCGAAAAAAAGCAATGCATAAAATCAACTTTTCCTAGGAGCTAAGAAGTTTCACTCTACCACGCGAGAGTATCACGCATCTGTTTTTTTATACATATAAGTTATATTTATTTTAGCGATCCTCGATCTTTTTATACATGTAAGTTATATTTATTTTAGATCTCTTTATACATATAAGCTATATTTGTTTTAGCGATTATATTTATTTTAACGATACTCAAAATATTTCAAAACAAATAAAATTTTAGTTGGATATTTTTTACAAATTTAGTATTAGTTCTGCCAAATATATTTCCTGCGCTTGCGCTATAAAGTCTAGACTCAGCCATATTAAGATTTTCTCAAGCTGCTATGACACAATGGAACTTATCCTTATTAACACAAATATTATTTTGACGTATCTTGGATTCTAACCTAATTTATCGTAGAATTATTATTCAACAGGAAATATTTATTATCAAACATAAAATTATTTTATATTTTATGTATATAGACTAAATCATTGAATATCAAATATTAATTACTAAACCTCGAAAATGCAATATGCTCAACTGTCATAATATTTTGACAGTTGATATTCAATATTTGATATCTTTGTCCCCGACAGGTTCGCCTAGGTAATGTTTTCTGATTTAAAAATTTTATTATATACACTGATATATATATATATATATATATATATATATATATATATATATATATATATATAAATAAAAATCAAAAAACATTTCCGTTGACGAATATTAACTTTACTCAAAATTTCAAAGCGATCGGTAGAGAACTTTCGGAGATTAGCTAGCAATAATTAACGAACATTTACATTTTTATTTATATAGATTGACTCTTTAAATTGCATTTTTAACTTAAATAGTGATTGAAGAAATATAATCGTAGTGTGGGTGGATTGGATTGCCGATATATTAAAATAATGATACGAGTCCTCATGTGTTCATCAGTCATGGTTCCGAAGTACTTACGTATCGCATTCCGTGTGTACAACAGCTTGTTCAAAAAAAAATAAGAAAAGGAAGATAAACGGCGGGAAACAGAATGAAGAGAACAATGCGTTCGCTGTCGCCGTTTCGAATAAAGAACAATGGAACTCGCGTCGCGCGTCGTGGCCGCAGCGGCACGGAACGGTTGTGAGAAGCGAGCGAGTTTACGAGAGAAGTCACTTTTTGTCGAGCATTGTTGTAGTCGCAACAGGAGCGATCTTTATATAATAATAATCATAAATAGCTCAACCATAGATAAGAAAGTGATCGATAATTACTGCTCAGATTATTGGACCACTAGACACAAAAGATGATCACTTATCAGTCAGATCAGTCTGACGGAGATATATTGTTATATTTATTTTGATTTCTTTTATCTCAATAATCATGGCGATAGTGTTGAAGACCTCAATGTTTTATTAATTATTACCTATGTAAAAAGCCGATTTCGCATACCAACTGTAATTTCACAAAAACAATTACGATCTGTATTTTGGGTGTTTGTCAAAAACTAATTTCGTGTATGTTATGACTTAAGTAACTTTAAATATATTTTCATTGTTTGAAAGATTATGCATTGAATTCAGTAATATCATAGAATATTTGTGCAAAATATAACACGTTTAATATCTAAGCATATAGTTTCTCCAGTTAATTTTATTTCTCCCATTTTCTGACACACATTTTGCCATTGAATATAAATGTGAAGATATGGAAAAAAGTATTATATACTTCACAACACCAAATTGGTGAGTACTCTAGATTTCTTCATAGCACTCTTCTTCGTATGGAGTGAAAACTTGGACCCCAAGAAAAAAAAGATAGATGCTGGATGTTTTCTAGTTGTTAAGTTGACGCCGAATGCTTCGTACCTCATGAACTGGAAGACGTACCAATCAGTCCATCCTCCAGTATTAACAGGTCAGGGAAAGATTGTCAATGGTATATAGGGAGAGAATACTGTCATACTTCGGACATGTCTCTGGAAGATATGAAGACAATTTAGAAAAGCTTGGAGTGTCTGAATGTATTGAGGGTCGGCGATCTGGAGAACGGATCCAGCAAAGCGGATAGACCGAATCAAAGAGATAACCAGTTCCTCATTGTGTAATGCACTCATTATGGCTCAGGACCAAGATAAGCGAAGGTCTATAATCCAGATTCATCAGAGAACCAAGACGTTCTATCATGAGCAACACGACTAAGAAAAAGTAATTCTGAAAAGGGTTGTAGCGAAATGCTTAACTTGATACGTCGTGATGATTTTGATATGTCTTGTATTTAAAATAAATACAAGACTAAAAGTGAGAGTAAATAATCAATGAATGGTCGAGTGAATAATAATGTTTATTTGTCTACAAGTAGGTATTTTATAGTTGTGCGTGAATGCGCCCGCGATATATACTTTGTCTCACTCCTGCGCGTGCCCTAGTATAGCGGGTAGGATATTTATTTGCCGAAACGGCGAGACAAAGCGATGCGCTCTCCCTCTACCGTGGAATGCACCGTAAATAATATTTGCGTGTACACGGTGTTGACGTTTCTGGTATGTGACAATTGTAGATGTCCAGAGGTTGATTCATCGGTCGTTGACCCTGTATGTTTGACAATTTATTTAGGGACGTAGGTACCCTACAGGGTGGTTAGGAAAATTGAATGAGTTTTTTCTACGATATGAAATTTTTCGAAGTTTATACCGCATTTCAAAAACGATGTAGCACTCATTATCAGGGCTTTTTGGCTATCAATTTCACTATCAGTGTGGATGCGTACCTAATGCCACCTGGTTTAAATATGATCATCGATTAATCCTGAAGATAATAAGTGTATCGTTCTTGAAACGTCGGATAGTGAGCATCGAAAATGCGATACAAACCTCAAAATATCTTATACGATAAATAATAGTAACCGTGAAAGCTAACAAACCAACTTCAAGTCGAAACGAGATGCATAAATTTGATACGTTTGCAGTGTTGTTTATTTGTTTGTCAAATTGGAATAAGTGATTTTGCACTTATCAGGTTTTGAGTAAACACAACTCTATGCGTGCACTTAAAAGAACACACGGGATGAGAATAACATATATGCTAGAATATGGAATAAAGTGACTAGGGATGATTATGAACTTCTAACTGATGGTAGAGTAAAATAAAGAAAATTACTTTGAGATGGTTATGGCACGTAGGACAAATAAATGAAGAAAAACTAACAAAATAACTATACAGCGCAAATATGAAAGCTAGGAGACCTAGGAAAGCATGGTTGGATCAAGTGTATGATTTAAAAGAAAGAAATGAAAAAAGTTAGAGAAATATAAGAGGTGTATGAGAGGTAATTAAAAAGCCATTTTCACCCCAAAATCTATAAAGAATATGAACTTATTTTCTATACAAAAAATCATTGTTGAGCAGTGTTAATACTATTTTCACCCTTAAATCTACAAAGATGATCTACTTTTGTTTCTGTAAAAAAACATTGTTAAGCAGTGTTAATACTATTTTCAGTATTTTCACCCCAAAATCTACAAAGAATATATTTTTTTGTTTCTGTAAAAACCCATTTTTGGGCAGTGCTAATATTATTTTCACTCCAAAATCTACATAGAATATCTATTTTTGTTTCTGTAAAACATCATTGTTCAGCAGTGTAATCAACAACAAAAGGTTTCATTTGGATGATTTGTTCAATATACTCGTAGTAAACAAAACCCCGTGACTCCTCATGTATCATACGTAACATCTTGAGAACATATATCTTATTGTCACGAGTCTAGACAAGTGCCGCCAAGACCCGTGGCGGCACTCTGTCTCACAAGTTTTCGATAAATGATCACAATATGGATTATCGACAGACATCCATTTGTTAGCTTTCTAAGATAAAAATGTAGTATTAATTCGGTTTGGATCCAATGATATCCCTTTGTCCAAAGTCCTTGAAGTGACGCTTTGCGCTGTTTATTATCTTTATTGTGAGCATTATCATTACAAATGCCATTATTATCATCTTCACTCAAAAATGTAATCGTAGTTGGTTTAATGCTTTACCAGAATAACGATAGAACAAGCTATGCTCATAATGCACGTAAGGACGTAAGTCATCCGAAGTGACGAAATACGTAGGACTCAAGTCCAACTAAACTTGTATATATATTTTTTTTTATTCGTTATGCTCTTTACAGAGTAGTCATGATCATTGTACTAGATCAGGGGTCGGCAAATTATGCCCGCGGGTCGAATCCGGCCCGCCGCCTCTTTTTGTACGGCCTGCGAGCTAAGAATGGATTTTACAATTTCGAATTCCTTAAAATTTCAATGTATGCCCTATAATATAGTATAACGACGACTTACCGCCGAGTTGAGGAGTTCTACATAGATACGATCGTATGCGGCGCATCTATTGCTTCGCTTTCGGTGGCCTCTGATGTGACGCCACACAGTTATAATTTGGCAGCGTTTCTACTGCTACGTGTATCAATTTTGAGGATAGGATGTACTAACTTTGAACCTCAATTAGGTGAAATGTTATCTTTAAAAAAGCAATTCCTTCTCATAAGTAGAGTTGTATTTCAAACAATTGTAGTATTTATTTAGTCTACTTATTATTAAAATAAGGTGGCCTACTTACATTAATATTCTCGATTTTGCCTCTTGACCCACAGAGCCTAAAATATTTACTATTTGGCCCTTTACAAAAAATGTTCCGACCGTTGGACTAGATCATGCAAGCGAATTGGTCATACTTGAGAAAAAATGATACATTTCCATTTCTCACAGCCAATAGCTGCAGATCTACTATACTCTTGGAGTGAGCTGTTGTTTGCATTCCTTACCAGGTATGTTCATGGCGGATCACGTCATATTTATTCAATTTGTTCTAAATTAAATAGCAAAAATGACAATACATAATAGTGTATTGGTGCCTACCTTGAAGTGTGGAAGTGAAATTGGATATGGCAGGTAAAGGATAAAAGTTAGATTAATTATATGGAGATGCGTAAAATAAGAAAAAAATGTGAAATGTCAATGTATGAAAAAAGGCGAAACGAAGACACCAAAAGTGAATGCACAGAAACAATGAATGTTTAAAGTAACATGGAAAGAGGACCTTTTAGATGGCTTGGACATGTGGAAATAATGAATGGCTAATAGAGTTTACAAGTCAGAAATGCAAGATGTGCCTATAAGAGGTAGACCGAAGAAAACATGGCTGGATCAAATAGGCCAGATTTTAAAAGAAAGTTTAAAAGTATGAATAATATTCCTAGAAGAATGTGCATGAGGAGGTGTGTAAATGTGGGGACGAAAGTTGAGTGCTTGGATAGAAAAATATGGAGATCAGTTTTTTTCTGCCTGCCCCGTAAGATATACGGCGTGATGACACGTATGTACGAGTATGTACGTAGTAAATTAAAATATGCCTTGGAAATTTGATCTCTCCATTCAATAAAATACAAAAATATGCTGGAACTTATATAAAACTAATTCTTAAGATATTTTTAGTATAAAATAGAGTGGTTATCCAAAATACATGGAACATATTGAACTTTTAACGAACCTTAAAATAAGAGAGCAAGAGTCTTAAAGAGAAAAGAGATTAAAAAATACTGCGATGGAATTTCAACCGTCAGATATAGGGTATGTATAGTAGTGTATGTACTTAGGTTTTATGTTCTCGATAATTGCAACTCGCGAAGAATATCTGGAATTACAACGTTTGCTTAGGACGAATGTTACAAGTAGAACAGATAATGGAAACCATATTAGAAGAGCTTGTCTGCCAATCCGGAGGTTGCGAGTTCGATCCCCGCTGGAATCCAGATTTAAAAAAAAAATGGAATTCCAGTCTGGTTTTCACTTAGGGCCTATTTAAACATCTTTCTGGTTGGTTGAAAGAGATTTCCACATGGCAATAAACTCGCCAGATGGGAAAAAAAAATTTAAATAGGTTTATACATAAATAATTAAGATCAATCACTAGTATACGGAATTGTGTCTTTGAAAGGTAGGAAGACTGACTGTAGCCATTGTGTTTAGCCTCATCAATTGAGCCTTCAGGGCTAGAACCATTTCAGTAGGAACAGAATTCGCGATTCTTCATTCCACGAAAGTCAAGCGTCTTATCTACTAGATCCATGAAGGTTATTAAGGGAATTGAGGAATATGCTAAATAAATCGGTTAGAAGGCCGACGTAGTCCAGTTGGTACGACACTGGTATTCTACTCAGAGGCGTCAGGTTCGATTATGATAAGGAGACTGAAGTGCAAAAAGATTGGGTGGAGACGGTGAGTGTTTGATCAACTTGGAGAAAATCGTCCGAAAAGCTAAATCTCTTCATAAATTGTATAATCATTTGATGCAAGTCATGTAGCTTCCTCTCCATCCATACCTTTACTCCGCAGATCGAAGATGAGTTGTTAAGGGGTAGTTTTCTTATTGCGTCTCTCACTTGGTCAGTCTAACGCATTAGGGCCCTTCCTCTTGTGCATCGTCCTTCCACGCTTCCAGTGACTACAAGTCTCTCCAAAACTGTCTCCTTGGTCACTAGCAAGGGGACCAAAGAATCGGAAGACTCGTCGTAGCCATATTGTCGACAATCAATCTGATAAAGGTAGAGAGTATTTAAAATAACGTTTTACATAGTTCCTAGCTATTCCACCTGCGAAAAATGTTGTACGTTATATCCATTGCTAATACGTAGTGTACATAATCCGATTGAACACCTGCAAATACCATGGCCTATCTTAAATATATTGGAATTGTCGACTTAAAACCCTGCGCTATCAGATGGCGCGACCATTCAAGTGGAATAACAACTCGCTCGTGATTCCCATTGCCTATGTAACTGCAACTTCTTCAATCAAGAACCCCTTAAAAGGGTAGCACAAATTACACGTCGACCTATAAGGGTAATTTGTGATTTTCGAGAAGATTGCCTTAAGTTGCGAAAGGTCGAATACTTAAGGCCAAAGTGCCTCTTTACTGGTACAATCGCTGGGCCGCCACGGGCCATGCAATGCAAATATTTTCCTTTCCCTCGCCTATCCGGTTGGTCTCAGCGCCGTTTGCTGCTTCAGAGCTGGACTAGATAGTGATGCCTTTTATTCAGCTCTTATTGTATTAATCTCATCTATTTTTTTGTCACCATTACAAAATCCCAATCATCGCAATAACGCTTATTAGGATAGGCGGAGAAAACAATCCCCACTTCATTCTATCCTGGCACACATTTTTCGCTTCTGCCACGTCCATACATCTGGTGATGCAAACTACATACAAACATACATAACATCACGTCATCTCCCTGTCGGGATAGACAGAGAGGACAGAACACCAGACTTCTCTATCGCGACACACATCTTTCGCCTTTTCTTCGTCCATATACTCGTATCTTCTCACACAACTCCTACGATTTTTCTGACTTTTTATTATACATTTCCTTCTTTCAAAATACGTTTGATCCAACTATACTTTCATTGGTTTTACTCTACCACACCTTACATTCATATTTGCAATGTATAATTTATGTTGGTAGTCTTTCTTCATTCATTCGTTCTACATGTTCAAACCATCTCAGAGTGCTCTTCTTGATCTTACTTAAGTTAATTCCTTATCCCCCACCGAAAGGGTCACAACAAATGCTGCACAAATACGTGCACTGAGTAGAATACATGGGTTGACAATATATGGCAGAATAACGTGATTACGTAATCCCCTGTTCAATTATTTTTTTATTTATTTCAATTCTCACCCCCCACACATAATCAAAATCAGCGTCCCGAATTCATATCGCACACCTCTGTGTATCTCTATAGTGCCAAATTTTCGTAAATAACCGTACCTGCTTTAATCTCTCTGGAATCTTACAAATGTGTGAAGTGGAAACCTTTTTAAAAAAATGTACCAACTAGAATTGAACTTGTAACCTCCGGATTGGAAAAAAAGCGTTTACCAACAAGGCCACCCAGGTCATCCATTCTTATTTTTGTGACTTATACAAATGTTGTTGTGATTTGATGTTTAGGAAATACAACAAACTACGAGTATATTTAGGATCTTCAATAAACTTACCCATCGAGCAAAATATATACGATTGATAGGAACTTGTTTAGCAAAAGGCCTTGAGCTCAATTTTATTACTCGACGGCCATCTGGATCAATGCGCAGATCATGTTTTGTGATCTGCTTTTATATAAAAAAAAATGTGATTATATTGAAATCATATCGAAAATTTCAGAAGCAATCTGAATTCATCCTTACATCGGTACATTTTCGATCTGATAGGCTACTCGAACTAGTGGCGGCATGCGATAGTTTTGTTGATTTTTTTTGTCGTGGCATCTCGCTTCCATGCCTTAAGACGCTTAATTAGTACATTTACTGTACTGTGGGTAATTTTCCTTCTTCCGTGATATCGGGTCTTAAGTTTGTCTTCTGTCTTTTCACACAGAAGTGTGTCGCCGGCCGTAACTTCTTCGTCATTGTGTAAGATCGCGTTCAAAATAACTAAAGAATATTTCGCTTTTCAAGTGTACTATAGGTCTCGCTGGACGGGGATTTATTTTGTCCCCCATAATGTGGGTGAAGATGGGATTGAACTGAACCTGAAAAAAAAATTTCAAGAAATCTGGTAGAAATTCGTGCTTTGCAAATTATATGTGCCATTAAAATATAATATATGACTGAGAAACGAGTGATCAAATTAGAGATAATCGTTTGGAAGATATTTTAAATAATAATAAAAACAGAAATGCTCTACACGACTGGCAGCAAAGAACAGAAGATCGAGCTGAATGGCGTAGAACTGTTGCTAGTTATCAGAAACTCAGTGGAGAAAGAACTCTTTAATTTTCTTTTATTTCTGTTTGATTGGAAAAGACATGCAAGAAAGTTGTCAGGTCGCACTGTATACAACAAAAGTGAAATACAGTACATCAAAGTTTTTACTAAATACTGATACCTGGATTGGACCGACATAAGGACGGTGACATTGGATATTCAACTATGGAGATTACAACACGAACTCAAAATAACATGGGAGAAAAACTCAGTTAAATCTTCGGTAATTTGAAAAGTTAGATGTTTACAATGTTTAAATTACCGCCTTTTAATGTTATAACTATGCTCTGAATAACCGTAAAAAATGAAGTCAATCTCTTATGTACTTACTAGTCTTGGTTATTGGATATGACTACCAAATAATACAAATGAAAATTAAAAAAAGACTAACCCTCCATAACAGCGTGGGCGGTACGAGTAGGATAATCGAACTGAACTGAGCTGATTTTATTATACTATATTAGAATTGATATTTTTTCACTCAATCTGGCTCTGTGACTTCGAGACGCAGCGCTGAAGAGAATTGCGAGGAGCTGAGTAGCAATGGCAATTACTGAGCCCACTGAAATGCGAGTTCGAGAACCGGTTGGCCTTGCGTCCGTGTCCACGATCACATGATAATATGTGTGTGAACGAGGCCCGAGCGAGCGCAACATCGCCATCGTCGGGCAGGGACACTCCACCACTGCCTCCGCTTTGAGAGGCAATCAGTAACCGGTTAGGCTCTAGGCACTAGGTACCACATACGATTGAGTCATCAAGGATCGGGCATAATTCTCGATATACGAGTACACATGGTGAATCTCTGAGCGATTCGAGTTCTTCTCTTAAGTTCCTCTCCTCTTTGAAGATTGTGATCATCATGACTATCTTGACCTTTGAGGCTGCAGTTTTGAACAAATACATGGTACCTCAATTAAACCACCCCCGTAATCTCATCAATCTGAAGATGCGTCTTCTTCCCGTACTTCTCATTCCCTGAATTTCCTCCTGCAATAACAATTCAAGAATACCATATGTTTCTCCTCACGTAATAATAGTCCAAAGTACTTTAATTTTCTCCTTTTGATGGTAGATAATCTTTCTTTGACCATGATATCATTACGAACTTTGTCAATCCTTGAGAGTCTCATCATTATTCGATAGCAGGGCATTTAAAAAACTTCTAGTTTCTTGGTGGCGGTCTGTGTGAGAGTACATTATCGCAATGCCACAAAACGTCTAGTTTCTTTGTGGCGGTCTGTGTGAGAGTCTATCATCGCAATGCCACACTGCTGATTGATCTACATGGCCGCAAAAATGACAACTAGGCGAAGTGACTAGAGTGAAGTTTCCCATTTAAGATCTCATGGCCTGAGATAAATTGGATCTCATATTACTCTTTTTTCTTTAAATGATGGATAATACTTCTCTATCTTTATTCATTATTTTCAAGATGTTTAAATTACGGACTTTGATAAACCATCAGACTCTCAGCATTCTTCGACTGCGCCATATTTCAAAAGTTTCTAGTTTCTTTGTTGTAATCTGTTGTAACCATGTTTCAAGTACGGAGAATATGCAAAATTCGCATACGTAAGTGGAGATTGATATCCTTGTTGCAGAGTAGATCCTGCATTTTGAAGCAATTTTGTCCCATATCCATTCTTACGTTATTTAAAAAAAACTGATCCTATTGATCATTCCGTCCCTTGTTTGTTATTCAATCACATATGTCTTATTAAGAGGAAAAAATTAAGAAAAAATATTATAGACTAGCTGATATGTAAAATAACAACATTCGTCATCATACGTAATTGGAATGCAACCCCGAACGGGGAGAGGCAACAGCAATCGCACACGTCTAGCACGTGTGAGAATTGTTACAAGAAAAACTTATTATAATTAGTTATCTTTAACATCTTTTTGGTTGGTTGGAAGATATCGCTGCATGACAACAAGCCCGCCAGGTTTTACTCTATACAACAAAAGTGTAATACAATATAATACAGATCTGTCAAAAAAGAAAACAAATGCGCATTACCTTACGATGATGATGCTTTTATTGCTATGCAAATTTAGCCACACAATGCAGACAAAATTGATACAAAAAGCATACCAAGAAAGGGAAGACATAATAACGGTGTTTACTAAAACAGGTGCATCCAATTATAGGACTTGCATTTTTTAGGTTTGACTTTGGAGTGTGGCAGGTGAATTCAGGCATTAGGAAACCCTTTTGTTTAATTATCATAAATAGGCCACGGGCTGTCGATGCAAGTCGTTCTATTGGTGCATTTTTTCAAACTAAATTGAGGCCTTTGCATTTTTAGTGCATCTGCCATTGCATCTAAATTATTTCGTGAATATTGCGTACTTTTTTGAAACAAAGAATGAACCTTGGCATTTTTGAATCACTATTTCTTTGTTTATTTTTAGCACAAAAAATTTACGAATCATAAATATTTCTCTATCGTTATTTTCTTTTATTCAGTTTGTCGTGTTCAAAATGGGTTTTTTAATATACATATACACCATTTCCCTGTCGGGATAGACAGAGAAAGCGGAGCGCCAAACTTTCATATCACGACATATATACTTCCTTCGCCTCTCACACATCCATACAGCTTCTTCTGTTTCTCTTATTGCATACCTTTCCTTTCCTTTATTTACTTAGTTCAATCATACTTTTCTTGTTCATCCTCTACAACGTCTTCCACTTATGCTTGTATTATAATTTTTAAGTCAGTATAGTAAAACACATCTGATAATCCAAAAAAAAACAACTAGCAAAAGAGGTAAAGAAGAACGCCGTATCTCTTGAGATTGAATTTGACTGTCCATTAACCGTGACGAGTATCTTAGAAAGCCCAGTGCAAATTGGGAGATTAGGGTCGTTTGTGCCATCTGAGATGACTATTTAAGTCACTGCGATAGGCATATCTTGTTGTGTATAGGGTAAGGAGCTTCTTAGACATGCAACTGGTTTGCGTCTTCTTTCTTCATTGGGTTCCTGAAAACTAGCAATTACACTATTTGGCTCGATCTGCTACTGTTTGCACTCAGGTGTATTCATTTATCATATGTTTTAAAGCGTGCCATGTAGTACGTCCTTATATCTCTTACGCTGCCCACCGTAGTTTCTTCTGCCCTCTATGATTTGACCAAAGGATATTTATTGAGTCTGGAGTCAGGTATACGAGCTACATATCCAGACTAACGAAGGCAATCACGTGATACCAGTATCTCGATGCTACAGCAGTTGTTTTGCTCTTCTCAAAACTTCATTGTTTGATACTTTGGGTATCATCGAATCTTTACTGTTTACCTGAGGTGTCCTTGCTGACATTTTTCGAGTCCTTTGATATGTCTTCTGTAGGGAACCCATGATTCGCGTCTATGTCAGAGTTGGTATGGTTACAGCTTTATAAACCGCCGTCTCTTGAACGTGTATGAATAATTGTGTGCATTGCAACTGTATTGATGCGAGTGCAGTCAACAAATTAAGATTCCATTTTAAGAAGAATGTAATATAACATAGAGTACGCAGATTGAAAAAAAAAAACAGTGAAAACTTCTTTTCGTCAAAAATTTAAATAGACTGGTTTGCGTTTTGCACGGAAGTATGTAGGTAAATAATTTAAAAGGATTTAGGAGTTAGTCAGCATACTTTTCGTGACATTGAAACTGAGAGACGCGTTAAGTTGTCCCGTGTCTCCCTTTCATGGTTTTACGGCGGCAGAATGGAAAGCTGGTTATAATTGCGCCCCTCGCGTGTTCCCGCGTGTCATGTCGTGCCTGGAGTCTGCAGTGGGTTGCGACAGCCCTCCAGCTCTCGAGCCAGCCATTAGAATGGGTGGCCGTTGCTAATGCTGGTGGCCGGGACTGCCAATTATATTCAGGGCATCGTGTGACGATGCATGATTAGATTTGTACCATTTGTGGGGTAACCACATTTCTGGTCTCTGGAAAAGGTATTGCTGTATGAGATATCTCTATAATACCTATGTTTTCAGCAAATTGGAGTGTGGCTCAATAATGACTATTTACAACATAAAAAGCGGAAAACAGAAAGAAATCAATATTTTCCAATTTATATTTTTTTCTGAAGATGTTTATTATTATTATATATAATGTTATGATCAATGTTGTCTTTCAGATCTTTATCACGTGCTCAACGCTGAGTCGCCGTGGTCCTCTGCTATGTTTCGAACTCGGCGCACCACCTGTCTCCATCCCTCCCGGTACTAGGGCATGTTGAATGCAGTGCTTAAAGAGGATCCTTTTAACTCTTTTATTTCATCCGTTCATCTCATAGGACACCTTCCTCTTGTTAGCCTTCTCTCAACTGTCCCCGTAATCACCAACTTCTCTAGATTTTCATATTATTTCTAACAACATGAACGTCAAGTCTCCTTTTCTTCATGTTATCGGAAGTATTTCGGTTATTTCCAATATTGGATGATTAAGACGTTGATGCACCTTACGGTTCATGGGATACGGATACATTCGCCTCTAGCACCACATCTCGAAGGCATCTATAATGTTTCTTTCCTTCTTTTTCATTGTCCATGTCCATTCCACTCCATACTGTGCTATGGAGAATATTAGAGATTTAACTATATGGCTTTTGGTTATTCTAAGTATATCGGACGTATGCGTCACCCTTTAATATGTGTAGATTCTTGTACGTGTTATATTTGATATTTGTTCATAAGTTGATATGTAAATCCGTGATATTGAAATTCTTGGTTTGTTTGGGTCCGCGCGGCATCGCGACCGCAGCGGAAATGTAGACTTATGGACGGGCGTCGAGACTAGATCGCTGACCGGTCGGTCTAAGCATTGCGCAAAACTCCCGAAAATTGTTGTATTTCGCGAGGTGTGAGCGCTTGCGATGGCCGACTGACCGTTCATAAGATGGGTCCCTTTCAATTTTAAATATATTACACATAAATAACACAATCACACATATGACACAACAGTGGAAAAGGTATTCCCTCAAATCACTGACAAAAGATCTTCGGTGCATTAAAAATGCACATGTTTTAAAAACTTAATAAAAGTCAAAGAACTCGGTTTACTACTACTACTATTTTAAATATACTACCTACCTATTCTCAGTACACTGTGTTTTACGTTGAGAGCTGCTACAACCTGCCAATCTCTTCACCATTGCTACAGAGGAATCTCTTCACCATTGCTACCTTCTCATCGATCTACGCCTTTTGGAATTTACTGGAATTCTCCGAGCATTGCGCAGCAACCATCGCACCTATTTACAGTTCTTTGTACCGGTGCCGTACACTAAGTTTAGACCGATTAGGCCTTATCTTTATCAACTTGTCCATGACTGATTTTGACATTTCAATTCGTCTTCGGATTTCTGATTCATATCCTCCATTCCTCAAAATAAGACCATCTCGTTAGACAAAGTCGTTGACCTCTTCATCTCTTGGCGAGTCACTGCTAATCAGAATCCCGAATCGGTTCACGATAAGGACTTTTGTTTTACTTTTGTTTATTTCTAGTCTTAGTTTGCAGCTCTCTGTTTCCACTCTATAAAGGAGCTCGTTCATTTCATCGTCATCGTTGGATATAAGCGGTGTATCGTCTGCGAATCATATATTGAAGATTTTACGGCCTCCTATGATAAAACCGTGCTTTCTATCCATTTAACATTGCATGATGTACTTTATGTACGAGGGTCATCCAGAAAGTAAGGTTACAACATTTATGTAGGATCGAAAAATGCTTGTATTTAATTGAAATTCACAGGATACTTCACAAATATATTAAACTATTTTTCAACGTAATCGCCGTCGAGATCGAGACATTTATATAGTCGGGGCACCAGCATTTGTGTGCCAGTGTCATAGACCTCCGCCGCCAGCTCTTTCAGCCACTTCTTCACAGCTTCCACGACCTCCTGATCGTTAGAAAATTGTTGGGATGTAGTGACACACCCACCTCTCATCCCCCGTCACGATAGAGTCCAGAAAAGCTTCTCCCTCTTGTGCAAAACGATCCAAAAATTCACGCGCGGTGGTCACGCGATTTTGACGGTGCTTCGGTGTGAGCATTCTGGGCACCCATCTCGCACACAACTTCTTGTAACCAAGTTTTTCCGACACAATATTACCAAGAAGACTTTGAGAAATGTCAGGAAATTCTTCGTGAAGGTCGTCAAGCGTCACACGGCGGTCATTTCGCACTTGTTCTTCAATTTTTTGCACAAATTCGTCAGAAATCACTGCCTTGCCTCGTCGTGAGTATCAGTACGGCCTTCTCTGAACAACCTAACCCACTTCGTGACATGTTATCGACTCATCAAATCACTACCATAAATTTCCACGAGCTTCCGATGGATATTCGCGGCGGTATTGTTCTGCAAAGTCAAAAAACGGATGACCGCGCGGGTCTCGCACGGACGAGAGTTGGCGGGAGCCAGCGACGACCTCTCCATCGGAAGAATTTACTGTGACTGAACAAAATGACCGACAAATACGCGAGACCAAACAAACTGACCGTTAGGATCCCTCAACTTTGAAAGAAAAAATTTCCCCCGGCCTCAGGAGCCCTTGTAACCTTAGTTTCTCGATGACCCTCGTATATGTGTATGTTGAATATTCCATATTCTTTTTTGGTACACTATCTTTGTTATATTTTGTTTTCTTATAAAATTTTGGCTTGTGTTGCATTGCACCATTTTAAAGACTGGCTGGAATAAAATTATTATTGATAATATAAAACACGGGAGGAATACTGAACTTTCTGATAGTAGAATATGGGAAAACTACAATATCTTTGTCACCTTTATTTTAGGGAGTTTAGCTATTAATTATAAATGTATTAACCCTGTATTTTTAATATACTATACTTGGCTTAAACTCCTAGGGTTAGGAGAGATCTTCGTACCTGTATGTACAATACATATGCAAACTGTTTCAGGAAAAATGGCAAATCCCCCATTAATTTTCAAATTTTTGTTTAATGTGTTGGATAATTATTTTATCTTTGAGCACCCTTGACAAGCCTCTGCTCTCTAAACGACGTTATTTAAATTGTTCTTTGATTATTATTATTATTCATCGGCAGTTGATGCTATTTTTGATCCCCTATTTTCGAATAGAACTATAAAGAGCATTCCGACACGCAAACGGAATGACTTAACTAAATTAATTTTTATAAATCTATATTTTCCACGAATTGATATCATGGTTAAGAATTTGGCATCTTAGAAGTGTTTCTAGGCATAACTGAGCCACTTAATAGGGGAAGCATGAGTGATAATCGTTCTTGCTGTTATTATTTTTTCGACTTTTAATAAAAAAATTCTTGTGCTAACATATGTATTTTATTTGATGCAGTTGGGTTAAATATACATTAAATGTAAAAAAAAATCCCTCGAACACAACACATCTTGGAACTCTCTACCTCGTCAAAGTAATGAAAAATATTATTAACAAATAATTTTTCATATTCCCAAGATTTGTGAAAAGATGATGGTCTTCGCGTGTCTGGCTTCTTTGTTCAATGAAGTTTTAGGCTAAATTACGCCATGGAGTCGGAAAAAGACAGCGTATTATAAAGTTCTGTGTGCGAACTAGGGACAGAAACAGCTCAGGATTGTTTTTTTGTTTTGACCAAGATTCGTGTGGCTTCCCTCCGCCGCGCCCCTGCGCGCCCGCTGGCGTGTCCGAGCCGTGGAAGTGGCGTGACTCACGCACCGAGCAAGCTCATTATAATGGCTGCAAAAAAGACACGCACGCACGGAAGGTGGGTACATAGCGGTGACGTGTGCATAACTTGCGTATTCCGGTTTTGCTTATAATATTAGCACTCTGCGGAAGGTTAAATTTATGGTAAATTTGAACCATTCATTTAATAAACGGAGTGAGTTGTTATTCCAGAAAAGTATACTAGCCTTTTCCTTTAAGATAACCGACCATATTGTAACCAACAGCTTTATACATACATACCATTACGTCGTTTTCCTGCTTGGGTAGGCAGCGGGACAGTTGAACAGACTCCAATTTCACGCACATATTACTTCTCTTCCACATCCATTAACCTTCTCGTACAGCTCCTACGATTTCTTTTACTTTTAGCGTTTCCTTATTTCAAAATAGCATTCACTTGATCTAAACATACTTTCTTTGATTTTCCTCCACCTCACATTTGCACTAACATTGTTTTGTTAGTTTTTCTTCATGCATTCGTTCTGTGTGCCCAAACCATCTCAGAGTGTGATTTTACATTTCACTCAACATATAAGCTTTAAATTTACATTCATCCCTAATCATTTCATTCAGTCTTCTGTCATACATTGTCATCGCATATATTCTTCTGGGGCACGCTTTACTATAGCATTTATTCGGGCCCTTTCAGTATATTACCACCATACATCCCATACACAAAGATGGTACTAAATATTGTGTGCTATAATCTTAATAGATTCAGTCTGGTTTATATAGCATTCCAAAAACCTGTGTCCATTGTTTTATCTGGTATTGTATTTCAATTTAATTGTATACAGTACAACCAGACGAGTTTATTGCCATGTGGCAATATCTTCCAACCCACCAGAAACATGTTAAAGAGGCCTTCAAATAAAATTATACTGAAACCTTTTTTAAAATATGTCGATACAACGGAAATCGAACCCACAATCTCCAGACTAGAAATAGGCGTCTTACTAACTAGAGTACGGAGGTAGTCCGTACCCTTTTTCTGACATTTTGAATCATCATACGAATCTTAAAAACGATTGTAAGTATTAATAATCTTAAAAACAATTGTAAGTACAATACTTACTCTAATGTAATCGTATATGACCTAGAGAGGCTGATGATGATTATGAAATACAAGATGTATCAACTGAATCACATTCTCAGATTGGAAAACTGACGTTTTACCAACTGGACCACGGTGGTCATCCTTCAAGATCCTTCTTGATTTGTGTGATGCTACAGAAGTCAAGAAAGTAATTTCGTATTTTTAGGTCAAATTCAAACGCAAAATTGCACCAAATGCTCGTGGACAGTGGTTTTCGATATTTTCAGTATTTCGGCAATGTCTCGTGTTCTCGGCCTTCCAGAGTGGAAACCATCTTCGAGTGTCGTATCACCATTACGGATTTTTACAATCCACATTTAACAAATACTGTCGATTATTGCATTGTTTGTGAGCATTATTTTTACTTGCGGTAGTAAAATAGAATCAATCCGAAAAAAAACTTCTTATTTTGCTCATCTTCTAAATGAAGCCAAAGCAATTTCAGTAAACAATGAGCAAGAAATACGCTGAATCTTTCATATAAATATACATTCATATAGTAACTTTCATATAAATATACATTCAGCACGTTTCGGATGAAATTAGCAACGAAAATTTCGTCCTAACATCTATTTAAGAAATACTTGAATTATTTCAGGATAATATTTTTGAACGTAGTCAAGTGATAACTTATTAGATTCTGCAGAAGAAAATCAACATATAACTATGTATGCTTTAAATGAAATACGAGTAGTACTGGGAATTGTTTCGCAAGTCCGTAACCACGGAGTGATATTTGATGAGAAGCTGACCTTTGTTCCGCATATATGATATACTAGTTGCAACCCGTGAAATATTCACGGAAGTAAAACAAATTCTACATTTATGAAAATATATATTCATAAATGTAAAATTTGTTTACATAATTTATACATCGTCCCCTTTTACACCGGTTCAAAAATTGTTAGCTAGGTATTTAAAATTCGTTCAGTATCACGGACCCACCGAGATTCAAATTTCGAATTACTTTCGGAGAGAATCCAAGTATTCCTCTCTTGCTCTCTTGTATTCAAAACTCTCGTATTATTTCTTTGGCGACAACCATCGTATGGGTTTTGGCCTTATATAATATATAAATACATCTGCAACATTGTCCAGACAGGGCTTCATACTGAGACTTGGTAATTACTTTTCTAAGCTAGAATCATATAAAATTTGTATACTCCCCTGGTTACATCAATTTTCGGTAGTATGGTCCCATTACGATGTCCATGTTGAAAGAATTGAACCCATACAGAAGTTTTTATGATTTATGAACTTGAGCTTGCAAATCCCATGAATAGGATTGGACTATTGTCTGTTGTTGGAAGTGATGAGCCTTACAGCCTTATTAGGTAGAAGGAAAATGTTTGACCTCACAATATACGACTACAATAATTTTAGACTGCCAGCTCATATTTCAATAGTCCGGAACTAATTCAGCTTCTCATGTTACATGTTCCTTCTAGGCCCACCTGACAACATGTTTTTGTTCCGCAGGGGAGTGGTTGCAACTTATTATATGTACAGCTCTTGCATAGCAAAACTACACAGGTTGGGCAACCGATATGGGTATTGTATGGAATTTCACGTGACTTTGACTACTTACAGGAGTAAAGTGAAGAAGTTGGTCCGGATGAAGATTAAATTGAATGCGTTTGCTTTGTTATTGTGTTGGTTCATCTTGTCAGTTTTTTTTCTATTTATAACGTTTTTTCTATTTATAAGTCCCTTAATGGGACATCTCCATTGAATCTTTCAAATCTGTGTCTGAGAGATGTCTCTTCGGAGAAGTAGAACTTTGAGGTTGATTTCGTCTTCTTACAATAAATTAATGTCCCCAATCGATTCAACAGGGTGGGGTATTACGACAAGGTTTTTGCCCTTGCTGGTCCCATGGCGTGGAATGGTCTGCACGTAAATGTAGGTGGACTGTGAAGCTTCAGGCAGTACTTGAAGTATGTAAGGGAGATCTTATCAAAATTTATGATCATACGAGTATGTACCATATATGAAAACTATACATATATGGTACACTACAATTCGAATGTGTTTACTATCACATATCAGAAGGTCTACAAATGTTTCTTTGTATTTCGTCTTCCCTTAATATGTTTTTTTGTAAACATATACAGATGTGGGGAAGTATCTAATTTAAAAGTCGCAGCCACCGTCTTCCGATCTTTACACTCAACTTATATGCATTTATTTTGTAATATTTTCAACTGTCAATAATACTGGGTTTGAATCCCTAGCTAGAGCGCCCTCAAGGAGGGTTTGTGCTTTAAAGGGCCCTTTATTAATTGTTATTTTATTATTATTATTATTATTATCGAGATAAAATAAAATAAACATTGACGATACGTACTTCGGTTTATAATCGCGCAAAGGAAATATTTGTTTCCTGTGTTATTATATTCTACGTTAGGTTATGTAACTTCCTCCGCTGTTATGACATTCCAACCTTCTAGGCTTTGATCCGTCGACTGTTTTTTTATATCTACCAGACTTTTAAACGAGTTGACAGAGAACAGGAACAGAGGAGAATAAAGTAAACAGACTTCACGTAGGACTAATGCAATTACGAGTAGCTTTACGTAATTAGGGGTGATGAATGCCTTTAGTCTGGGTGGACCATTATTTTATAATTATGACTTCTTTCCAAGTCTCCCCGAGCTCTGGTTTATCTCTCCATCGTGTTGCGTAATTCGTAATTCGTTGCAGATCTCATTCCCTTCCTTTCGTTTCTGAATAAAAATAAAATTAAACCGGTTTTAAAAGCTATATTTGCGATGAAATAATTACAAAAGTTTGTTTTTCTGAGAAATTATTATGGTTTCATTAGTAATTTGTAAAAACTTGGCTGAATTTCCTTATTTTCTTATACAAGTCTTGCAAAACACTCCGGACATGTTGTGCCATATTCAAATTATACCATACCTTATTTTAGTGTACTTTTTGAAAGTTGTTTTATTTATCCTTGTTACAATCAAGTTCTCTCTGAAACCATTTCCTTTCCACATTTCCACTTCCAGCTCTTGATATTGTCTGCTCAGAATGAACACCACTTTCAAAAATATGAATACATACTTTCCTTGGTCTTTCTCTACCACGTACTCACATTTACACTGTACATTTGTCTTGTTAGTTTTTCTACATTCATACATTATATATGCGCAGACCATCTCAACATACTGTTCTTCATCTTAATCCACATCAACCTTAAGGTCACATTCATCTCTTATCACTTCACTTCGTATTCTGTCATAAATTGCCTCTCCGTGCATTCTTCTTATTGCACGCATTTATTAGGCATATATTGTTTATAGTTAAGGCATTAACGTTGTGGAGGTTTAAATACATTGTAATTTTTTTTTATCAAACACTGTTTATTCCACCTTTTGTAACGGTATAACCCTACCGGTTTCAAGTCTTTCACCTCATCTTCAGTCTTGTTTGTGCTCCTCTATATATAATATCCTCAGTGAGATACAGGCAAAAGCCTAGTTTACTGGGGATACGACAAATGAAAGGCAACAAACCCAGTATCATACAAATTGTATGTCCAAATCAAATTACGTGTTGTTTTTTCGCAAATTGTGTATATTTCTTGTCATGTGTAATATAAATAAATAAAAATAAATAAATAAAATTTATTAGGCTCCTCTCAGCATTTTCCATGTCCATTTTTCACTGCCATACATCAAAGCTGGCACCAAAATACTATTGTGTACTTCTAAATTGTGGACAAAATACTATTGTGGTAATCTTTGCAGATTTTGATACTGTCCGATTTGAGTATATATTTTTAAGTACCTCTCGTATATTCGTTCGAGTATATGATATATGTTTAAGTACACTTTGTTTCCTATCGCTACACGCCGTTCGATATCTCCTTAACTCTTCCATAATCTGTGAAAATACTACCCAAATAGCAGAATTCTTCAACTTGCTCTCATCTTTCATTTTTCACCCATTTACTTTTCCTTTCACACTTTTGTCTTTCAACCAACCAGAAATATATTGAAGAGGCTTTAAATCAGACTGGTATTTTCATTTTTTAATTAGATGTTAAAGGGACTTGAAAACAGACCTTTTTTAAAAAATCTTACTTCCAACAAGAGATGAAGTCGAAATCGCCGAAATGGACGGCAGGCATCTTACCAACTAGGCCACGGAGCTAGTCGTAATAGTTGGCATTTGCCACGTCACAAAGCGCCATATTATATAAAATAACAACATATCGTGTACGTGGGAAAAGTCAAACATTTTATTTTTTATAAGACTCAGTCGGCCGATTATGTATCTCAAGATTACGTTATCCCTCCTCGTGAAATGCCACGATTATTAATAGAGAGAGTTTGTTACCTGTCACAGTCACCCGAGCAGCTGGTGCCAGCTCAAGAGACAGAGAGAATGTGCCCATTCTGAGACCGGTTTCGGAGTCGTGACCTTATGTCTCCGCCGGGAGTCGAGAATCGTTATTGCCGGCACGTGTAACATTCTCCAATCGAAACGCCACTCTGGGATTTATTCTGGACGAAAATAGACGACCTGCGAGCGCTTCTCAATCAATCAGCTGTAGGAGTAAGAACCCATCTGTGATATTTTCTCACGAAATTGTTTACATTTTGATCTTCTTAGATCTAATATGTTACCTGTTTACCAGAAAGTACTAACACATTCCATCATAAGGACTGGAAGTATAAAAACATCTAAAGTATTGTAGTATCCTAAACACTTTTGATTTTTCTACATCTTCGCATACAACTCCTAGCTTCTTCCTTCTTTTCTCTTTCAAAATATCATTTTCTTGATCCAACCATAATTTCCTTGGTATTTCCTTGGTATTCTTCTACCACGCCTTCCACTCATATTTGCGCTGTGTATTTGTTTTGTTAGTATTTCTTCAATCATTCGTTCCACGTGTCCAAACCATTTTAGAGTGCTCTTCTTCATCTTGCTTTCTTATAAGTGCTAGTAGTTCTGCAACATTTATTCGACTCTTTTTAGTCTCACATTTCAGACTATATTGTCTCGCCATTAATCGAGTGCAAGTCTATATATTGATGGAAAACTACGTTAAAGAATGGTTTCCTTTGAATACTTGCGCACTCATCTACAGGGCTCTTAATTCGGAGTAAAGATTCAGAAACACAGGCTTAGAATGAGTCCTCGAATCAGAGAAGGGTGGAATAAATTGCCTGTTTGCCATACATTAGCAGCAAGGTTATACTCGCTGGGGAGCAGCGGAACTAATGCTTAGCTCACACGCGTTTCTGGAAGGTTTTTCTGTTTCGTTTAACTCTATATACATATTTTTATGTAGACCTTTGACATATATCCACGTATCGAATACGTTTTTTCTAACCCAATGTTTGTCCAATTACAACTATGCCACAATAATTGTATTTACGTATCAAACATGTTATTGATTTTTGTATACAATGTAACTGAATGACGCTGAAAGCATCCTAATAATTTTCATCGTTACCCTATATGTGGTACATTCCACCAGGAACACGTGAATGCCATACATACATATGTTACCATCATATAGGGTTGGCAGTTTACTAACATTTTTACAGGAAGGTTTCGATATATGCAAACCAATCGAATTAAGTTAAAGAATTCTACTATTTAGATTGTATTTTCTCATAAGATGGACGAGTTACGAGGAATATCGGACAGGGTGTAGCGATAGAAAATAAAATCACTAAAATATGTACACTCCCGGACAGTATCAAAATCAGCCAAGATGATAGTCCAAAACAGTATTTTATTATCACCTTTGTTGTATGGGAGTAAAACGTGGATGTAGAATATGTAAAATACAACTGAATAAATGCTGTAGAAATGTGTGCATTTAATGCATGGGAAATAATACAAAAATAGACGAGAAAACTATGTGTGACCGTATACGGGATGAAGTGATAAGGGATGCATGTGAACTTAAGGCTGATGTGTTGAGTTAGATGAAGAATAACACTGAGATGGTTTTAGTACGTGGAACGAATGAATGAAGACTAAAAAAACAAATATATAGTGCAATTGTGAGTGGAAGGTGTGGTATAGGAAGACCAAATAAAGAATGGCTGGATTAAGTGTATGATATTTTATAAGTAGGGAAAGTAAAAAGTAACAGAAATCGTAGGAGCTGTATGAGAAGAATTATGGATGTGGAAGTGGCGAAATACGTGTATCGAGATAGAAACGTCTGGCGCTCTATTATCACTACCTAGCAGCAGGAAAACGGCGTGATGGTATGTATTAGCAGGAAAACGGCGTGATGGTATGTATTATTTTATTTGTCATTCGTACAAAGTGAATGATTGGTCAATGACAATTTAAAGGAAAGGAGGGAGTATAGAATAATATGGAAAACTACTGTAGTACTAAATATTTAATGAATTGTGTACAATGAATTTATATTTGACATTAAATTAGTGGAGAATTGTGAACGATTAGGTGGAACATTTTGAACGGGCAGGAGACATTTGTATTTGTGTGGAGATCATATGAGGTGCGTCCAGGACACTAAAAAAACATGGTCAACGGTTTACTTTCCCATCTCACGCATCATGCAGGGCTCTCCGTGGTATGGATTTTATAAAGGTGGCTTCGTATCAGACAGTACCTTATTATTATCCTGCAAATGACACATACAAATCATTTGGACAATTTTTTGTGGAACCAAGGCTTAGTGGTGATTTTAATCTCGATATTTCTGTATTTAACCAATTTCTTGCTATTATATCGTATTTTTATAGCTCCCATACCATTCAACAACCTTCACGACTGTCAGAAGATTTTTCATACGTTGACTTGTAGTGAACTCTTGTGTTATCTATCCTTTCCACGTGACCTCTCCAGTGTGTTGCAGTTTCTACCCCATCTCACAATTTCTTATATTTTACATATTTCTCAGATACAGGAGTTTCTTACTCTATCTTTAAGTGTTTTTTATTTTATTTATTTATTTTTTCAAAACAGGCTTAGCCCAATTACTTTGAAAAATACAAGACATTAAAAAAGAACAAAAATTACATAGAATTTTTTTTTTAAATATTATAAAATAAAAAATAATACATATGCATACATACGAATATATACACACAAACATATGATACACATATATTCACAGTCACTTAAGTATGTTGATGAGTGCTTTCTAACGCACTCAATCTAAGAAGGAAATTTACTTTTGCTTTTGGTAATTGTTTACTCGTAATAGCTCTGGGATTTTTTATTTTATTAGTTAGTTAGCTTACTATTTATTTTTATTGTATTTGCTCTAGACTCTATTATACGAGTATAAGTCATAATTGCCCTTCTCCCACAAACGTTGTAAATTTTTACCTCACTGTTTATTTTCACGTGTTTGTTTATACAGACCATATATGATATTTTAGACATCTAGAGACTACAGTGGTTTTGCTTAATTGACATCGTATTTCTGTGTGGATATCGTTGCAACTGAGCAAATTAACACCTAGATATTAAATTGTATTTAATATGTTTGTCATTACTTAATATGTTTGTCATATTTTTGTTAATATGTTTGTCATATTTTTAATATGTTTGTCATATTTTTGTTTTTGGTAATGTTAAACATTAAATTTTTTTCTACAGATATGGTTATATAATATAATATAATATAATATAATATAATATAATATAATATAATATAATATAATATAATATAATATAATATAATATAATATAATATAATATAATATAATATAATATAATATAATATAATATAATATAATATAATATAATATAATATAATATAATATAATATAATATAATATAATATAATATAATATAATATAATATAATATAATATAATATAATATAATATAATATAATATAATATAATATAATATAATATAATATAATATAATATAATATAATATAATATAATATAATATAATATAATATAATATAATATAATATAATATAATATAATATAATATAATATAATATAATATAATATAATATAATATAATATAATATAATATAATATAATATAATATAATATAATATAATATAATATAATATAATATAATATAATATAATATAATATAATATAATATAATATAATATAATATAATATAATATAATATAATATAATATAATATAATATAATATAATATAATATAATATAATATAATATAATATAATATAATATAATATAATATAATATAATATAATATAATATAATATAATATAATATAATATAATATAATATAATATAATATAATATAATATAATATAATATAATATAATATAATATAATATAATATAATATAATATAATATAATATAATATAATATAATATAATATAATATAATATAATATAATATAATATAATATAATATAATATAATATAATATAATATAATATAATATAATATAATATAATATAATATAATATAATATAATATAATATAATATAATATAATATAATATAATATAATATAATATAATATAATATAATATAATATAATATAATATAATATAATATAATATAATATAATATAATATAATATAATATAATATAATATAATATAATATAATATAATATAATATAATATAATATAATATAATATAATATAATATAATATAATATAATATAATATAATATAATATAATATAATATAATATAATATAATATAATATAATATAATATAATATAATATAATATAATATAATATAATATAATATAATATAATATAATATAATATAATATAATATAATATAATATAATATAATATAATATAATATAATATAATATAATATAATATAATATAATATAATATAATATAATATAATATAATGAAACACCACGCATTTCTACAGCATTTTTACTGCTATTATTCAACTATTTCAATGTCCAAGATTTGATGTGTTATATTTCTGTACGCAGCTCCTTTCTTGACATCAGACAACCCGTGAGGTGCACTGGACCTCCGTATGGAAGATCGTTAGTTCGAACCCCGCACTGTGCTACTTACTACCCTCGAATGACACATTTTTTCCACCTAGTATTCGGGGGTATAAGGATACATATGACTTCAATCATATCTATTCTTAAAAAAAAAAATAGGAATAAAAAACAAACCAGTGTGCTCCGATCGTCTCACTTCAGGCGTGCCATCCGATCCAGTACACCGGTGAGTTTCCTGGTGTGCAACAGCTCACTCACTTAAAGAGGAAAATAAAAGAAGAAAAAAAAGGAAAAACTCCACGACACAGCTTCGCATTCCAACTGAATTGACGTTGGAATGGCGAGGGGATCCTCGATTACGAGGCCCGCAACGACGATAGACAACCCATGTCTTCCATCATCTAGTTTTTAGTCTGCGATATAATATCCTTGTTAGAGGTTACGTAGTTTGAGAGGAACGAATGATGTTTCATCTTTTATCAAACGCTAAGGAATTTCGTTTTCATGTATACTTTGCTTTGGTGAGTGGATACATATATATTACATGTTTATTCATTTTAATTCCATTTAATTTAGCATGAACTCATTATATACATAACTATGCGGCGACGTGAAAATAATTATGATGTAAGCGAGCTGGCATTCGTGTGATAAGCTTTAAAATAATATTTTCCTTTTTAACACTGGAACTCCCGCAACTTATCACCATTTCTACAGAAAACATACATACTTCTATATATATTGTACTACTCGTTGCCATGGAACCTACTCGACACTGAGAGGAAGCGGTTAGTATTTTTTTATCCACTTTGCACGGATTTCTCCTGTTACACAAAGAGGGTCTGCTTCTAGAGTTAGCTTATTCGTAAGGAAGAATATCGGCCAGGTTTCTTCTCATACTGCTAGGCGGTGCCGAGAATATATCCCCAGTGTCATTCAGTTGGTTGTACCTATATTTTTAAAACGAGTTTCCCTCTAGTTTTTACTTAAGACCTATTTAACATCTTTCCGGTTGATTATAAGAGATTGACACAGCAATAAACTTGCCAGGTTGTACTGCAGCAAAAGTTATACACAAAACAACAAAACATTTAGAACAAATTAAAGTGTATCTGCTAAAATGGTAGTTCACAACAGTATTCTAGTACCAACATTGATGTATGGGAGTCACTCGTGGACATCGACAGCAACTTAAAGTAGACGAATTAATACTACTTATTAAAATGTGTCCACTGAGAAAACATTAGGTAACAACAATGTATATCAGAATACGTAATGAAATGATTAGTGATGAATGTTTATTTAATGCTGGTGTATCAAGTAAGATGAAGAAGAGCACTGTGAGATAATATGAGTAAGTAGAACGAATGAATGAAGAAAAATAAAACAGATATACAGTGCAAGTATGAATGGAAGACGTTTTAGAGGAAGACCAACGAGTGTTGTTCGATCAAGTGAATGATATTTTAGAAGAAGGAAATGTACTACGTCAGAGAAATCTTAAAGCTTTTATGATAAGATATACAGATATAGAGGAGGCGAAATATGTGTGCCGCGGTAGAAAAGTCTGTCGCTCTGTCCTCAGCCTACCCCGACAGAGAAAAGGTGTGATGGTATATATTGGACAGATTTTACTCTTATTTTTAGATATTCCGCAGTGTGTCATAGTTTTGACGGAAAACACATGCCCTGATCGTCACGACATAGCATACTGAGAATCGAGAGGAAGTGGTTAGAAGTAATTTCACACATTGTGATTATAAAGTAGTGACAGACGCTGTGACTTAGAAGACAATGGGTGTTTTATAATAAAATGTGTGATTCCTTCTTAGAACAAATGTGAGAAGCTTCACACGGACTGACTCGGAATAATAACCGCCGAATATATTTTTTACTATCGGGAGCGCTAACTTTAGTAAGCGTGAGATATCTCTTGAATTGGGGAATGTGCTGTATATTTTCCTTAGTAATTATTCAGAACAGTTTAGTTTATCACGTCACCACCCACGCTGTCATGAAGGACAAAATAAGTCCCCATCTAGCGCGATCTTTATTAGAAAATCGAAATGTTCTTTCTTGACGAAGAAGGAACTCCCCAAAGGGACTCATTTTTCAATGGCGACACATTTGAGTATGAAATAAATAGAAGTAACGACGAACTTAAGGTCCAACATAACGCAAAATGACTCGCAGTGCAGTAAATATACTTATATAGCGACTTAAGGCCTGAAGTTCAAACCGCCCAGCAACTTGCCAGAACTTTCACAGAAAATTTCGAAAGCAATAAAACTATTATATTTTTGACGCCACTAGATCGAAGTAGCAAATTGGATCGAAAATGAACCGATGTAAGGTTGATTAAATATCCCTTCGGAAATTATTGACTCGATTTTAACCGCAGTAGCACAAAGTGTGATCTGCGGATTGATCCCTTCGAAAATTATGGAAATAATCGAAAATTATGGAAATAATGTCATGTTGACAATCTGGTATTACGGTGTATGAAGTAAATTTTGAACGAAAAACGTTACCCAGTGATACTCAGAAGAAAACAATAACGATAAATTGTTAAAAGAATTTAAAAAAACTGAATAAATGACATTTGTCAAAGGATAAGATTTATATTGCAGCAACTAGATAAGTATTAAATTGTATGAAAAACCACGACGAGCACTGATATCTTAATAGGGTTTTAGTACATTCGTTGACAGCTGGTCCATAGCAAGCTAGACTGTGGAGTTCGCGGGAGATCTGTTCCTTTCAACGGGTAGAGTCCAAAAGAAATTTTTGAGATATCTCTACTTGTGTGAGTGCGGTTTCATGATTTCTTTCAGCATTATTGGATACTATTCTCTAACGGTGAAGGATGATTTGACGGTCTTTTCATATGTCTTTGGATTGCTGACAGAATAAACATCTAATCCAACTATGTTGAAAAAGATGTAGTTTTCAACTCCTGAAACTGTTTTAAGAAGCGACTGAAAAACTCTTAATTTCTAGTCAGTAATATAACGTGTTTCATTACTGATTTTTTTTCTTTTCCACCATCCTTTCCTTTTCCTTTGATTGATAATATCTCACTTTTACGGCAATATGTTGATGTCCATAAATTTCATAAATATGAATAATATTTTGAATATTTTTTGCGGTCATGTAGCTTGCTTTATTTACTTTTGTCTAGTTGGTGGGAAGAGATTGCCGCCTGGCAATAAATCCGCTAGATTGTATTTACAGTGAAGTGTTGAATAAAACTATTTCAGATACAGACATATTAATCTGTTTAGATTGGTAATAAGCAAAACTAACTGGCTAAGTGCTCTTCATTGTTTCGCGGGATGTCGCTTTTAAATAGGATCTCAGATATTGACATCTTCAACATTCCAGAAAACGTTTTTAAATTAAGCATGTTGAGCTTTTTAAGTAATGGAAATTATTTGTTTCGGCTTAACAATGAGTTCTTATTTAGTAACAATTATTTCTTATTACTGTATTTACGTATCTTGAAACTTTTTATTTAATTGTGTTTAACCCATATATGTTCGATATAAAAATAAATAAATCTAGAAAAAAATAGGCAACACGGTCAAGGGAGCACTAAAATACATACACTAAAACCAAGTAATATAAAGATCTGCTTAAATAAAAGCATGTTAGTGTTAACATTGATGTATACCACTAAAATGTGGACATGGAAAATGAATGAAAGGAGCCGAATAAATGCGGTGAAAATAGAAATGTAATTATCAAAGATCAATATGAGTGTAGTGATATAAGTAAAATAATTTTGAGATGATTTAATCATGTTATAAGAATGACATGTTAATCATGTTTTAAGAATGACTTCTGAAAGATTTACTAGATATATAGTACAAGTCTCAAATTAATGAAAAGCAAGAATGAGGTATACCGAGGAAAGAGTGGAAGGAGATGAATGCAAATTTTTTTTAACTGAGGGACAAATGAGTAAGAAGTATAGCAAATAAAAGAGCCCTTATGGCGAGATTTATGAATGTGAACGAGGCGAGAGTACCATGACATCACGTCGTAACCCTTTGGGATACGTTTAGATATCTCTTCTTCCTGCTTATTCCAAAAGAGTAATGGCATAATGCTATGTATGTTTTTATTTAGCTTTAGGACATCAACATTAGTAGTCGAAATATGACCGAGTATTTTGGTCAGGGTCACTAACAGTGTTTCTATCTATAGAAAGTAACATCAGATAAGAAATTAATTGTTGGATAAGTGAAAACTAAAGCATGTCTTGTAAAGACTTCTACAACTCAACGTGTGTTAATCTTAAAGCATTACCATAAAAATAAAAGCGAACAGCATAATAAAAGCACCTTAATTACCATGGCATGTATTCAAATATATTCACCCTCGTATTGCTTCACGGTAGACGAAATATTAAGGAAGACGCGTGATTTATTATCACAAGTACAAAGAAATAACTTCGAATTCTTAAATTATATAGTCGTAACTAAGTTACTGTTATTTTCCTAATATAATGTCTGGTTAAACATGGTTCAAGTCTTGATTAATTTCAAGTTATTTAAATGCTGTTTAGACGTTTTACCTCCATTATGACAACCTCCTAACATATGCTTAGTTGGCAAGGCGCCTGTCTTCCATCCCGAGGACTATGGGTTGTTTCGTTATTGGAACTCAAGTTATTTAAAAAAAGTTCCAGCCTGGTTTTCATCATATTTCTATTTGATTAAAAGATATTGTCACTTGATAATGAACCCACCAGGTTGTACTGTATACAACGAAAGTGTTATATACTCGTAATACAATTATGCAGTCGTGCCATTACTGACGATCTCACAGCCTCAGCTTCCAGTCATTCTAAATAATTAGAAAATCTTGGTCTTGTCTACGGCATCACTTCCAAACGTTACGCCCTCCGTGACTTAGCTAGATACTCGTCATCCATCCAGGAGTTTCCTCCGCCCCCACTGTCACCAAAAATAGACCCCAGTTTGGTTTAAGAGTTCGTTTAGTTAGAATATTGGAATAGTTAGAATACACGCGCTGAACATATATGAGTGTTGTTGGCAGTAGTATTTCAAACAAGTGCTATAGTATACTATGAGATACATGCCAACTTCAGTAGTTCTTAACTCGTAGGCTCAATTATTGGAGCCGAAGACAATGTTGTCTCCCTACTATGCTTTTCAACATGTCCATATCATCTATTCGATGATGCTAAAGGGTACCATGCGAATGAAAGAACACATCATTATAATTATAACTTCTAAACTTCTTCGAAGACTTCGTTCGACTCGCGTAGATTCTTAATATCTAGATATTTGGGAGCCTGTTTTTTTGGAAAATGTCTTTAATCCATCTATATCATACTTCTCTGGTGGCTAAAGTTTCTATCAAACAACCAACCCGAAGAATATTTCAAAGACCTTTTGTTAGAACTAAACTTAGACCCTTTTAAAAAGAAATGGGCACCAACGGGGATCGATCCCGTAACCCCCGCGTTGGAAAACGGGTATCTTACCAACTATTCCATGGAAGCCATCATCTTGTTATGATGTTAAGCAAAACTAAATGATACAGACTGAGGTCATAAAATAAGTCCATAAGATAAATGAACATGGGAAAATCCAAGACCATGTGTTGAGTTATCTGACTGTGAGATATTTTCACGCTTTTTAAGTATATTCAACAAAGAATTTCCTCAAAAAGAAACGAAACAAAGCAAATGGTAATTCGGAATGAGAAATTTCCACGTCAGCTTTATGACGCGTAACCACATTTACCCACATAAATGGATCCTGGGATAGAGGTCATGGAAGTGTTGCAACACTTGTGCCGTCTAGGTGATGCAAAAACAAAGATCATCGATCTATAGAAGTGAAGCTTGGACTTGATAGAAGAGGGATAAAAGTAAGATTAATACTGACTATATGCGTGCACTAAGCATAAATGTGGAGTGTCAATGTATGAAATAATGTGGAATGAATGCACCCAAATACGAATGCAAGGGTAAAATTGATGTTTTAAGTAAGATGAAGAAAGTTGCGTCAAGATGTTTTGCACATTTGGTGAAAATGAATGACGAAAGAACAACTACACAATTCAGAAGTCCAGCGCGTTACCGCGCGGCCACGCACTTCATATTTTGCTGTAAAGGTAAAGCGTGCTAGTGATGATGATGAATATATGGTATTATTTATACTCACATCGCCTTAAAAACTTCAAAGCATTATACTCGTATACGTGCGCCAGTAAAATAGTGTTGCGAGATAAGATTATTTGAATTTGTAATAACACCCGATAACATTATTTGTAATTACGCTCGTAAAGATTAAAGACGTTCTTTAATGTGTTTTCTTACTATCAATTTAATTCATGTAAAATATAATTATATAGATACGGCTGATATTTTAAATGGTTTTTTTTATCTTGCGTTAATTTCTTGACTCCTTACGTAATGTGTTATTCATTTCTGACCTAAAATTCACTAATCTATCTGTCATATCATGGCTTAACCTCTTGAGTTGGCTCGATAAGATTAACGAATTGGTTGACAAAATTTTCCATTAGACCAAACAAGGTGTGTGTGTGTTATGGCAATTTTTTTTTCAGTTTTAATGTTCAGATACTATCTTCGATAACAAATAAATATATATACATGGAAGTACATATGAAATAATCATAAACTTTTTAAGATTTATTACTCTACACGTTTTTTTTTATTTATTTTGAAAACTGTTCGTTTTATAGCGTTCATTGTTTTTAATATTTTTTCTTGCGATACTGACACTTAAAAAAGCTAACAAAATCACAGGTGTTTTGAATAATACACAACTTGTCAATTATTGATGCTATAGAAAAATAAAAATACTGAAAATGGCTAAATACATTATGTAGAATACGGGGGTGTATGACGGAATACGGAATGAAGTGATTATGAATGAATGTGAACTTTAACCTGATGTGTTGAGTATGATGAAGAAGAGCCCTCTGCGACGGTCTGGACACACATGAAAAGAAAGAAGAAATACTAACAATATCAATATAAAGTGCAAATGTCAGGGAGGCGTGGTAGCAAAATACTATTAAGTATGGTTACATCAAGGGAATTATATTTTGAGAGAGGAAAATGTTAGAAGTAAGAGAAATCGTAGGAGCTGTATAAGCAAGTGTACGGATGTGGAAGAAGCGAAATATACACATATACTCGTATGTATATGTTAAGATGTCTAGCCCTCTGTTGTGTCGGTCTACCCCAGCAGGGAAACTGTGTGATGATGTGTATGTATTAATGCTGTCGATTTTCAATTTATAGAACTGTATTTTTTATTATGAAAATATAAATTTAACGCTTTAATAGTTCTATGGTATACCTACCCTTCATATATTTACTCAGTGACAAGTGTTTCGCCACACAATGGCCTTGTCAAACCGTGGGTGACGCTTAACAACATGGTTATATATCTGTGGCGTCATGGCAGAAGTTGATATGTCAGTTTTTTGTCATTTTGTGTTTATTCTCCCAATTTATAGAAAACATTTCTCAGCATGTTGTGGCAAAACTTGGTGTGTCAGTCATTATCCAAACAAAATATATATTGTTTGGAAAAACTTTAAAAAATGCTTATTTGTACTGATTTTAACAGTTTACCAACGTTAATATTGCTTCTCCTGTAAACTAAGGTAAAACGGACATATCAACTTTTGCCATAACGCCACAGAATTATAATATACTCAAAAAATATTTACAACGATTGCATAGTACTCGTACATGAGTTTTTATTTTAATTCTTAACTGACTACTTATATGTAACCAGAAAGATGTTACACAGACCGAAAGTGAAAATCAAACTGAAATCCATTTTTTTAAATATCTGAGTTCCAACCGGTATTCTCTGCCTATCCCGAATGGGGCAGTGCGTGACGGTTTATGTGTATTACCAGTGTTGTGGAGTTGGTAAAACAAATTCGACTCCAACTCAACTCGGATTCCAACTCAACTCAACTTCAACTCCGACTCCAGAAATTTTAAATGCTTGACTCCAATTCCAAGTATAGTACATAATAGGTATATATTGCTAACCTATGAATAACTACTTAAATGTAGGTTATTTCAAAATAATTTCTACAGGGATCCCTCATTTTTTCGAATTTTATGATATAATTTATGTTGCCGATAAGTTTTAAAAATGTAAAAAAATTCAAGTCTGAGTCGATTTTAGAAAACCATTTCCTGACTAACTCTGATTCCGAGTCCACAAAAAATCAGCCGAATCCATGACTCCTGACTCCGAATCTGCAGCCCTGGTATTTACACATATGGTAAAAATACGTCATAAACAGATCTAAAGCAAATTCGTTAGTTTATGGTATATACATATAATACTAGCTCACGTTCACTGTTCTTGCTTCCATTACTGACAATGATCGAGCCAAACTCAACACAAACAGTCAAAACGACTCGTGACGCAAGCAGGCGTTAGTGAGCGAGCTTTTCGTGGTGGGCTTGAACTTGAGTGGCCCGCTCCGGAGTGGGGCTGCAGGCAGGTACAATTGGCGCGCCGAATTGTGATTGTGCCATGATTAATTTGCATCTCGCGTGTGTACGGGCCTGACCTCTGCTGGTGACGTCATTATCCTGTTATTACTTTATTGCCACCGATGTTACGATTATCGCTGGATTGTTATTGGTGTTGACCCAAAATATAACCGGGCCAACCCTATTTTCGCCATTGCCTTTTTTATTAGATTTGAATATATGTACTATATTTTACAGTCGACTTGAATATTTGCCTCTGTCAACCAAATGTAGTGCTGTTTTAAAATAATGGATTAAATTGATCTTCAGTCTGCCTTGATGTTCTCCGTCGCCTAGTTCGTAAAACGTCTGTCTTCCGACCCGGGGATTGTGGGCTGGATCCCCGTTGTTACCTAGTTTTTTTAAAAAAGGAGCCCCTCCTTATTCTGGTTTTTACTTTACGCCTCTATAACATTTTTTCTGATTGGTTGGAAGAAATTTCCATATAACAATAAATCCAACAAATGCACTGTATACAACGAACGTGTAATACATTAAAGAAACCATTAAATAACAATATCGAAAATTAATTAGATTTTAAGAAGGATTCCAGTCTCGGTTTCACTTATGTAAGGTCTCTTTAACATCTCTATGGTTAGTTGAAAGAGATTTCCACTGAGCCTTCTAAGAAGACTTTGTTCAGCTCTCCAATGTGGCGTAGGATACCAGGGAGACCAAAGCTGAGGTTGCTGAATGGTGGAACTGTGAACTATCGCACACGTATTGGAGGAGGGATGCTGCTTAGAGATTAGTGGCAGATAATTCTACAGGCAGCCAAGACTCGTGGTACATTTATTAAATAAATAATAGCGCTCTTGGGCAGGTAACAACACTTGTGTACATCTAGCACGTAAGCGTTATTTTCTTTTTACTAGGACTATTTTTAAGTTTAAGTATCATTAAGAATTGAATCGAAACGCCCGAGGGGAATTCCAGCATTTTACCAACTAAGCAACGGAAGTGGCCTTTTGTTTTTTTTTAATAAACTTATTTACATATACTTACAAAAAAAACCGAATCCACTTTACACCGAATATTTCTGAATCACGTTGTTTCTACTCGTAAATCTAAAAATTATTTTTTTGAAACTGATAAATTAAGTATGTTTAGAAATACGACCTTAGTTTTAAGATTAGTTTTTCATGGCTACACAACTTATTTTTAGATAGTAAATATACTTGAAATCTACTCATGAATTCTTATCTTAAATATTTTAAGCAGACGAATTGAAAAAAGGAGTTGTTCTAAAAATACGAATTTAATTCGTTGCTAAAATCAATGTTCATTTCACTAAGTACTTCGTATAATTATATTTTGATTCTTAAAAAATAACAGTTTTTGGTGTTGTGTCAGTTGATTTTTAAATTATTTTTTTCTTTGTATTCGCCTCTCTTTCGTTCATTGAGTTCACTACCTGTTTCAAACACCTCTGTTTTCTACGTCAGGGGATAAGAAACTAAATTAAATGTTAAATATATTTGTGGTCACTGGTAAAGAAAGATAATGGTTAGTGGCTAAGAGGGTGAAGGGGTGTATAGGCGGAATCAAGAAATTGGTGCTTGAATGGGTGCTACACATAAGCCAGTAATGATTGAAGCTGGAAGTATTAAAAAACGTAAAAAGTATAAATCAATGTCCAAATTCATAGTCCGACCTTAATAATATAATAAAAAAATATTGTGTGAAGTGAAATTTCGTACAAATTTGTATGAGGTCATACTCTGAATATTACGAACTATGTAGGCTAGAAATTAGTATTTGAATCGGACTACGAATGCAAGTATAGGAATAAATATTATAATCAGGTCAATTTCAGTAATAGTCAAACTTTTTGACCCTTCTCTTTCTTAACCTATGACTACTAATTGTTTAAACATTTAATTTAGTTTCCCATCACCTGACAAAGAAGACAGAGGATGTTTCAACCCGATAGGTAACTCAATATATAAAACAGTGGTTATTACAAAGAAAAAGTGTTTTGTTTATTGTATTAAGAATCAATCTCTTAAGATTTCAAAATTTTTTTTATTGCTGAATATGTATCGAACTTTCGACGTTTCTTATTTCACCTAGTTTGCATAAACTGGCGTCTATTGCTGTGGAATGCCGAACTATGGATTGATCAATATTGATGCAATTTGTGGTATCCCTAGGTTCCTCTCTCTCTCTCTCTCTCTCTCTCTCTCTCTCTCTCTCTCTCTCTCTCTAATCATAATCCTTATGGTTGATGGCCGGGGTCTTCATGAGGAGGCCTGCAAAATATTTCTTCAACCATTTCTGTATCTGGCCACATATGGAAACAGCGCAGAATTAGAAACCTTAAAGTGATTCAAATCGAACCTGGGGCACCCGCTGGCTTAGCGTGAGGGTTAACTGTTAGACCACGGCCACCGAGTCTGTCTTGGTTTCCTAGTGGTGTTTATATTTGACGGCCTTCGTGGCGTAGTTTGTAAGACGCTTGTCTACCACCCTGGAGTTTAAGGGTTCAATTCTCGTTGGAGCCTTGATTTAAAAAATAATAATTTCAGTCTGGTTTTCACTTAGGGCCTCTTTAACTTCTGGTTGGTTGAAAGATTTTGTCATATAGCAATAAGCCCGCCAGGTAATACTGTATACAACGAAAGTGTAATACAATACAATATTTGTGATATTATTATAAGTTATAATTACTTTTATTATATAAAATTCTTATGTCGTATAAAGACTTTTAACATTTAAGATAAAATAAAACATGTTTAAAGAAAGATCTAATACCTATATCAAAAATTCTTTGTTTTTCTCCTAATTTTCAGCCTATAAGCAAAATTCATAGAAAAAACTTATTTACAAGCAAATCGTGTATCCAAAAGCAGACTTCCCTTGAGACATCAAAACATCTTTATCACTTCCCAGAAAGGCCATCGCTCTGTTATTAAAAATACAGCCGATGTCCTTCAAGATTATATCTGGAAAAACCGTTACTTCCACTCATTTAGGACACTCGACCTAAATGTAGCTACGTGATATATTTTTAACAGAATTAGGTCTTTATCGAGGTGGATTAACCAGTTATCTCTTATCACACAACTGGCACTTAAGATATTATTACCGCAGCATATCATACGATGATGATTACATTATGAAACCGCATTAGAAATATGACAGTATTTTTTTCTGGCAATAAGAACATGGCAATATCAAAGTGAATAATCAAATTTTAAAGACCCATCCAAACACTCATGTTCGCGTGATGTAGCTTATGACGTAACAAGTCCTGATGAAATTCGATAGTCATATTTGTTCATACAACCGTGCATGATATACGAGTACATACAAGCTCGCCTTATCAGTAATATCATATTTTTTACGTTTTTCATCCGTTTGTAATTGTTTTTCCTGAAACAATACATTAAAATTACTGTATAGTACCGAAAAGCACAAATGCTATGATATTTTATTATGCCTAACGGCGAATCCTATATAAATCTTTGTGGCGTAGTTAGTAAGATGTTCGATGTCCATTTGAGGGTTTCTAATTTGATTCCTGATGGTACCCGAAGATAATAAAAATAAAAGGAGTTTTTTTCGTCTGGTAAAAGAGTTCATCTGTTAACAATACTCGAGCACGTTAGGCACGTGAGAGTATTGTTGCCTCTTACGTGCGGTCGAATTTTCATTTTTTTCGATTTTTTGGTATAAGTATTTATCAGGGCTGTGGAGTCGGAGTCGGAGCTGGAGTCGGAGTCGCGGAGTCGCGGTGTTTGGGCCGGAGTCGGAGTCGGAGTAGGAGTCGTAAAAAACGAGCGACTCCGACTAATTTTTCGTTAAAATTTAAAATACATCTTTTTTAAATTATTATAATGAATGTGTATTGTGCACGAATATTATACTTGCAGGCGCAAGTCGCGCCGATATGGTGAATCACCGAGATCCATTTAATGCATAAAGTCTACGAAAATGTGTTTGTCTCCTTCTTTCTCACGTCTAAAGAAAATTCTGTTGCCTGGGATCTATGTTAACCCCATGGTTCGATCCATATTGACGGAAGAACAAATAAATAGAGCGAAAAACGCTCTGTTTGAATTAACCGTTCGTATGAAAGGCCTTCGACTAGAAAAAGAGACGACAGCAGGCAGCGTACACGAAGTATCATCATCTTCATCCGACACCGCTGAATCTGAAGACGATTTTGAAAAATATCTCAATGAACAAGATAAACTAAAACGTCCTCGTTTGAATCACAGTCCCAATATAGATGGAGACTCTATTTCAAAATTTAAAATTGAATTTTATGATGCATTGAAAATAATGGAAAAAATTGACCGAACTTATAAGTTAAATGTTGAAATGGCAATACAGCGGTATCTAGAAATCGTAAAAGATTCAGCATTGATCGTTAAGCATTACCCCCAACCCAAGTATCCGTAGAGCGGTTATTTTCCGCTCTTAAAATTCTCAATTCTGATTTGAGAGCCTCTACGAATACAGATTTAATAGAAGCAATGTTGTTTTTAAGAATAAATTCTAATAAATAATTATTAAAGTTTGATCTTGTTTTATTTTTATCCCTATAACATGAAAAAAATGGCTATATGCAAAGGTAGGAAACAACCTGCTAAAATTGAGCTTTTTTGAGTCGGAGTTGTGGAGTCGGAGTCGTGGAGTCGGAGTTGTGGAGTCGGAGTCGTATTGTTGATAAATATAGGAGTCGGAGTCGGAGTCGTGTTTTTTTTTAAGCGACTCCACAGCCCTGGTATTTATACTTAAATATATGCGCGTTAATTAAATTTTTCAATTGCATTGTCAATTAAAAAGTTTTCAGAGAAAAATATATGTTTATATTTTAGTAACCTACTGCTATACTTCGCCTATTATTTTTAGCTCCGTTAATGATCATTCTGTAAACGAACGATAACGAGGTACGTTCGTTACCCTATCGTTAATACCTCGTGTATTACTGTATATTAAAAAATATTCTTACACATATTCGTACCATTACGCCATTTCCCTGTTGGAGTAGAGCTCCAAATTTTCATATCTCACCAGAAGTATTTCGCCAATTCCACATCCATACACCTATTCATACAACTCCTACGATTTATCTGACTTTTAACATTTCCTTACTTTAAAATATCATTGAATTGATCCAACCACACTGTCCTTTGTCTTCGTATACCACGCCTTTCACTCACATTCTCGCTGTATACTTGTTTTGTTAGTTTTTTCTTCATTCATTCGTTCCACGTGCCCAAACCATCTTAGAGTTCTCTATTTCATCTTACTCAATACTTAGTCTTAAGTTAACATTTATCTATAATCGATTCATTCTATATTCTGTGATACATTGTCACCTTATGTACTCGTATTTTTCTTATTTCACGCATTTCTATACATTGTATGCTGCTCCTTTCAGTCGTTTTCCACGTTTCACTCCCATACATCGAAGTTGATATTAAAATACTGTAAATAGTATTTTAATATCAACTTCGCACCCAAATAAATTAATGAACTACTCTTAACAACTGCTCTTCAAGCCACGGGGTGCAGGTATGGATGAAGAAGAGTCCTTGTAGGTTATCATGGGAGCCACGATGCTCAGTTATGAACTACACGACAGGATGATGAAATGCTGTAGAAATACTCGCACTAAGAAGAATACGTTGGGGGATATGTATGACAGAATACGAAATGAAGTGATAAAGGATTAATGTAAACTTAAGGCTGGTGTGTAGAGTAAGACGAAGATGAAGAAGAGTACTCTGAGCTTGTTTGGGCAGTTATAACGAATGATTAAAGACTAACACAACAAATAAATAGTGCAAATGTGAGTGGAAGGTGCGGAAGATGAAGACTACGGAAAATTTGATTGGAACAAGTGAACGATATTTTTAAAGAAGAAAACGTTGAAAGTCCGAAAAGTTGTAGGAGTTGTATGAAAAAGTTGTGTGGATGAAGAGGAGGCGAAGGATGTGTGTCGAGATAGGAAAGTCTGTCACTCTTTCCTCTCTGTGTTCAAATGGCATGATTATATGTTGTATGTGTATACCATAATAGGATAGTGTGCATGACTAGGCAAAATGAAAGACATGTGCCAGGATAGAAAGAGGGGGAGATCTGTTTTTTCTGTATACCCCGATAGGACATAACGTGAAGGTGATGATGACGATGATGATTATGATACATACAACAAAGTACTTAACACTTTCACTTGTTGTTTTCGTCAAGCTGTACATAGTGTGCTACGTAACTTAAAGGTAAATATGTAAGCGGTCTGTCTATCAGTGAGCTGTCATTAGTCCCTTATCTGTCACTTAATCGACGGGACCACCTTTGGAATGCTGTCCTGCAAAGTCCACCTTCTCAGCTGCGTAGTGCTTTGGTCGTTACGTAAGGTTTGTATGCAAACTATTGTACAATAATAATATAATTATTCATTATTCATTCAAGACACCAGGTAGACAGTTGTTCATTTGGTTACGCTATCATCATGGTCAGGGACGAATTGGAGTTAATTTTTTTGTGGATTAATAAGTTTTACAAGTCATAAATAAGAACAAAAATAATTCAAATACATAAATAAATATTTTAATTCAAATAATCAGTTGTAAGAATTGTTATCTAGTTATCAGTCAGTAAGTAGGTGTTTACTATTTCTAAGAAATTAAGATTATTAAAAATAAAATGACTTGTAGGAAATTAAAATTAAGTTAGTTCATAGTTATAATATATAAATTAGATTAGTTCTTAAGATATAATTTTGTATATAAGTATATCCTTTGTTTGTGTTATATTATACATTTCTTTATTAAATAAAAAAATATGTATGTATGGATAGTGCAGTGATATCATATAGATAGTGCAGTGAGACTGGAATCAGTTACGAACCAATATAAGACTCGCTCCGTCCTTGGCATGCTTTAAGAAGCGACTGAAAAAACTCTTACTTTCTAGTCAGTAAAATAACGTGTTTCATTCCTGATTTTTCTTTTCCTTTCCTCTCCACCATCCTTTCATTTCCTTTTGATTGATGATATCTCACTTTATATGAAAAATAATGTTCGGGTGATTGTCCGTCTTTGTGGGGTTCGTGGGCATGTTCTCACGTATATGTTTATGGATTTCGTGGGGATGGATAGTCATTTGAATGATTTATGCGACCACGTAACTTGCTTCATTTACTTTTGTCTGATTGGTTGGAAAAGATTGCCGCCTGGCAATAAGCCCGCCAGATTGTATTGCAATAAAAGTGTTAAATAAATAAATAAATAGATACATCTGACAGATTTATTGCTTTAAAGCAATTTCTTCTAAGCAAACAACTTTCCACCCAACAGATATCCATGATCGTGTTTTAAATTTAGTAGATACATACAAACCATCACGCCATTTCCCTTTCGGTGTAGGCAGAGGGGACACATCGCCAGACTTTCCTATCTCGACACACACCCTTTACCTCTTCTACTTACACCTTCTACGATTTTTCTGACTTCCTACGTTTCCTTCGTTCAAGATATCATTCACTTGTTACAACCATACTTACCTTGGTCGTCTTCTACCACACCTCCCACTTACATTTGCATAGTGAAAATTGATTTTGTTAGTCTTTCTTCATTCATTCGTTTTACATGCTCAAACCATCTGATAGTGCTTCATCTTACTCAACACGTCAGCCTTAAGTTCACATTCATTCCTAATCAATAGCTGGTATAAATAAAACCTTAAAATATAAATATAAATTTAAGAAATTAACTATTTACATGCACTTTTTGTTTTATTTTTTACACATGAATACATATTGTATTGTAGCTTTGTATTTTTTTTATTTTGGATTTTACCGCTTATACACTATTAGCGTGCTTGTTTCGAGCGATAATCCTCTCTATGTCGCATGGCACAATGTGCACTAAACCAAATGATAAATTGTTTGTTTTTTATATCATTTACAACCCACTCCCACTATTTGATCCTTTTCTAATACTTATAGTATTAGAAAAGGATCAAATAGTGGGAGAATAGGTAAAGGGGAACACGTTCAATTGTTCCACTAATAGCGTACGGCGGCGTGACAGGGAATATTTATTTATTTAATTGACGACACAACACTGTCTTATACGTACAAATTCACATATGACAAGTAAATAAAAAATACTTAAAACATTAACTAAAATACAAAACTTTATCTTAAACTAACATGTAGGTATACAAAAAAGCGGTAGTTATAATTACAAAGTCACTGTTTAAAATGATTCAATATTAATATGTATATTTAAATTCAATATATGTATGTATAGTATATTACAAAATATTACCATGCCAAGTAGATTTACGTAACTGTGGAACGCATATTTTTTAGTGGTAAAGAACTTAGATTTGTTATTAGTGGAACAACGTTTACATAGAACAAGGATTGGATTTTTCGAGAATTTTATGGATAGATCTTAAAATTTATCAAACACATGGGCTCACTTGTAGCACGAGATGCAGGTTGTTTTGCAGAATTTAAACATTCCACATGCTGATACAGAGTTACTCAACTCCAGAGGCAAAATATTGTCCTTACGAGTATGTGACATCTAACATACAGCAGATTATACGCTTCGGGAAATAGGCTGTTCTCCCAAAAGAAGTCTTATGTTAACCCTGGAGCAGTTCCATAATTATTTTGGAATTGCGAAAAGATCCACAACTTTGAGGCCCAGTAATGACGAAGATGTGTTAAGTATTCCGTTAATCTTACTGATATTCCAGCCGCATCAGACTTAATATTTTATTTTTTATTAAAATCTGCCACTGCTTGTGACATTGTCGTGTCTCCATCCACAATGTTTACATAAACAAAACGTATACATCGATAAATATATTATTTATACAGCAGTGAACGTGTCTGCTTATCTACATACAATGCATTCACAATAAGCATGATTCAGAGCTATTCCTGGAACCGCTGACATCCCATACTCCGACGCAACGGTTTCAGGAGATGTTTTCTTCCTCACAATGTCTATCTGCCACCTTTATTTAAACAGCTGACGTGGTATTGATAAGACGATGTGAAGTAATGTTTATTTGATGGCAAGGGTTGATAAATCCACTTTATTTATTTCGTTCAGTGAAATCGAAGGACGTTTCCTGTACAATGTTAAATCTCTCTAAAAGCATCAACTCGAAAAACATTTTAAAGGTTTCTATATCGTTAGCCTTCAATCACTCCATTCTTCACGATAGTCAAATACTTTGAATGACTGATAGTGATACTCAAGTCATTTTACCCTATATACAGGACAGTTTATATTATATTAAGATCCAGCTGATTTCCGAGTTACACAACTGACAGATGGTATGTCCGTATCACATAGTTTTGTCATGTTCTTGTAGCACCAGACTATTAAGAAATTAAAATACATATTATGTGAATTAGACACCTCTTAGAGCAGTGGTCGGCAAACTCATTAGTCAAAAGAGACAAATGTCAACAGTACAACGATTGATATTTCTTTTGAGAACCAAATTTGTTAAACTTAAACTATATAGGTAGGTACACTGATTATTAACTTAATAAACTTTAATTAAAGTTTTGAGTCTTAATTAAACTATAGGTACACTGAATAAAACTTGATATCATACTTAATAATGATCTTATTTATTGATAAAAAATTTATTGTAAGTATGGTATCCATAAAATTAAATCATGAAAATGACTGACAAACACTTAATGTGAATAATGACCTTGCATCTCTTTGGAAAGTTTGGGTAAGTCAGGTTTGTATGTTGTTGTTTTTAATTTTAGGCACGATTCCAGGTTCTCATCAATAAGACAATTTCTCAATTTACTCTTGATAAAGTTCATGCTTAAAAAAGATTGTTCGCATGAATATGTAGAACCGAAAAGGGAAAGAACAGCAAACGCTAGTTTTTTTCAACAGATCATATGAGCCAGGAATACTATTCCAGGCGTTAAAAATCATTATGTCTTCCTTCTCCAGGTCTTTCAAAGCAGACCACTTGTGCTGTGAACTAAGTTCACATTTGTTTTTCTCCAATATTTCCATATCAGCACAAAGACGTTCAAATTTAGAGCTCCATAATTCTTTGTTTTTTAAATCCAGCAATTGCATTTCAAAGTTGCCAATGTCAACATTAAAGGAAGATTTTTTTTATTCTGTTACAGTAGCATTAAGAGGTTTTTTTTAACAAAGGCTAACACGTCGCTTTGCTGTTTCTGAATTCCTGAAACCTGTTGAGAAAAGATTCCCTCATATTTAAAATTGTTGTTTTGAAATAGCAAACGTCAATATCAGAATTATTTTCTTGACGATGTTTCAGCAGGTTTGGAAAGTGAAACAATGTCTCTCTTTCAAAATCTTGAGTAAAATGGGATAATTTGTTTTCGAATGAAATAACTTCTTCTAACATCGAAAAAATAGTGTTTCCTTTCCCATGTATGGTAGTTTACGATTAAGCTGATTTAGTTGAGACGTAACGTCTACCATGAAATATTTTTTTTGGATCAACTGATCGTCCGTTAGTTCTGGATAGTGAACACCCTTCTCAAGGAGAAATGCTTTAATTTCTGTTAATAAGGAAGCGAAACGTTTTAAAAAGTTTCCTCTTGATAAACAACGTACCTTGTTATGCAGCAGAAGATCTGCGTACTCACTTTCCATTTCTACTAAAAATTCTTTAAATTGGCGATGATCAAGAGCTTTAGCTATAATGGAGTTGATAATCTTAATCACCAATTCCATAACTTTGCAATTTTTTTCTGGAAACTTCTACGCACAAAGCGCTTCTTGGTGAATGATGCAATGGGAAGCAAGTATCTCGTGATTATTTTTTTCTTTCGAAATAGCAACAAACCCTTTTCTTACGCCGGTCATACTTTTCGCCCCGTCTGTTGAAATTGACACAATTTTATCGAGTGGAATATGATGTTTTTCCATGCACTCAATTACAGCATTTGCAATATCCTCTCCACGTGTTTGACCTTTGAGGGGCAATAATCCTAAAAGTTCTTATTTAGGACCTTTAGATGAAATAAATCGTACAAAAAGTGAAACTTGCGTTGTATCATTTAGTCACAAGACTCGTCAACTGATATTGATAGAGCTGAAACCATTTTTTAAGATCTTCGACTTGCTGGTTGGTTATATTCGAAGACATTTTGACTGTTCTGTCTTTCACTGTTTTGGCAAAAAATGGCAATTCTGTAATTTTTTTAGAATATCTGCTTTATTCTTAAAATCCCGAAATAGCTCTTCGGATGCATTTATAAAACAACTTTTTATGTATTCGCCGCCTGTGTATGGTTTTCATCTCTTAGCAATCTCTTGACTAACCACAAAACTTGCAATATTAACATTGTTGGAAGATTCCATCCAGTAATTTAATACAGAACTTGATTTTTCTTGACTCTTCTGAAGTTCCTCAACTGCTTTCTTCCTTGCATTACCGACAGGATATTTAGTGCTGAATGACGCGTGTTTAGTTGTAAAGTGTCTCTCCAAATTTGACTTCTTGCTATGCGCCAATTTTTCCCGACAAGTAAGATAGGTCAGAAGGCCATTTAAGTTTTGAATAAACGCGAAAGTCTCGGTCCATTCAACTTTAAATTCACGGTTTTCGTCTTCCGTTTTTCTTTGCTTCTTCTTTGAAGCCATGTCAAATAGGTAGCACGTGGTCATTTGTGGCAGAGCCGCGGTTTGCCGACCAAGGCCTTAGAGTAAAGGTCCTTTGATAGCAGAGTTATTCAGCACTTTTCGTGTAAAATATTCCTAATTTACAATTTTATGAAGTTTGAAAATATTTACGACAGAAAAAAATGAGTAGAATTAAAGGTACAAAAAGTTTGAAAAGACGTTTGAATAACGTGGCACGACCAAATTAATCAAATTCTAGAGGAAAATGTAAAAGAAAACTAAAATTAAATTGGAATTATACATAAGAAGTAATAATGGTGTGGGTGAATCAAAAGATATACGTCAGTACTTCACTGCATGCATGAATTGGGCCTGGCAGAGTGCTATGAGGTCTAGACAATGGACCTCGTAAACAACTATCTACTATTTGCGTTTTATGGAGCCATGCAGAAATTACACAAACAAACATTGGACGCTGTAACCTGGTCGGAGAGGAAACATTGCGTGTGAGGGCCACACGAAGGTGAAGTTCTGGTATGTTCTCTGCTTACCCAAATGGACGCATGGCGTGGTGTTGACAGACAGTCTCATATCAAAGGATACGAAGAATACATACGAAAATAAACCGTTGATAATTATTGTCCACAGGATTCCGTATTTATTAAAAAAAAAAAAGTAAAAATGCGAAATTTAACTCTAGACTCCAGTAGTAATAACTAAACGACAAAGACCGTGTTAAAATGAGGTCGACAAACAATGCTGTTTGCTCAGCAGACTTCGAGGTCGAGGATTATAATCTAAATATACCCAAAATGCTGCACGGCTATTGGAAAAATCTTGTTCTAGGTGAATAGCGCAGTTATTGACCAGATTAAAAGAATTTATTGAAGTGAATGTCATCATCATCATTAAGCGTATAATTCAATCATCAACCTCATTCAGCCTATATTTATCCACTGCATGTAGGCCTCTCTTTTCTTCGTTCACTCGTCCCCGATCTTGGACGTTTTGCATCTACTGTACACCAGTGAACCGTTTGATGAAATTCATACATCAGGACGCCTCAATGATCTCTTCTCGTGGCGTGGTCAGTGTGGTCACCATTCTGGTGCCCTTTTCGTCCATCTATTAGTGCGACATACCTTGCCAATTTTCCATTTCAACCAGGTGATAATCTGAATAACACAACTCAGCCTAGTCTGACTTCAGACCCAATAATGTATTTTGTTATATTTTAGTGAATTCCCAACACGACTCAGTTAATTTTTCTCGGCATTATACGCAATCTTTTGCAGGTTTGCTTAGTAAGAATCTTTGTATCTGAGCCACATGTTAAGGTAGGAAGGATGCATTGGAATATCCCGACATTCAGAAAATTAGTTATGTTTCTCCAAAAGGAATTCTCTGTGCATGACATCAATTTATGTGAGAAACTTACTGCATTTTAACGGCAAAATTAAGCAAAAAAATCTGCTTTTGACCAAGGAATAATTCCATCTTGATGGGGTTGCAGATTTAATAGATACTGTATCATACATGCGAGGATTGCACAGTTCAGTTTTTCAGACACAAAGCTATAAGAAAACCTGAACAGTTTGGAGAAATTGCTGGTAGTAGACGCAGTTGAGGTTCGATGCACTAAAGATTATCTCGGAAATTTCAAAGGAAAGTTAAAAACGCTCATTTACACATGTCAACCACGCGCTAATGGGGTAACACACAATCGCTAAACGGCGCCAAAGAATAGTTCATCATCATAAAACGCTTTTCTTTCATAATTTGATTTTGGAACACCCTGACTTGTCAATTTCGTGTTTGATAAACCAAGATTTCTGAGCTTTGTGTTTAATATAACTGCCGAACTTTGAAGTCGAGGATTGGGATTTTCACCTCAAAAATAAACTAATTAGAGTTGACGAATTGAAGTTCCCTGACATTTCTGTGTCGCTGGAACGTATCAAATTGAATGGCATGTCTATGGTGCTAAACTTGAAGTATCCAAAGTCTTTTAAAAGGAAATTATAAACCGTTGTTTATTCGATAAGTTTTCAATGCACATTTGGGGGGGTCAATGTTTAATAATTAAGCGGCTTCCAAGAATAAAATAAGACAATGGGACAATTAACGCTCAGACGTCATTAACAGAATGGCCAGATCACTTTTCTCGTACTTGATGATGATAGTCTAGTCTCCGTGCTATTTATTTATTTGTATGGTACTCCTCAACATATCGGAAACGGGGATTTTAAGAGCGTACGGGCTAAGAACCACTCTAGAAGTCACGTTACTCACAATTCGCCATCCTACGAGTTTGAAATACTAACGCACGTGGACAGGCAACAAAACTTTTACACATTTAACGTATGCGATTATTGTTTCCAGATGAAGTCTTAAACCAGTCTGGCGTTCTTTTCTTTTTTGGGTATTTATTTAACACTTTTATTCCAAATACAATCTGGCGGGCGTATTGCGACTATCTCTTCCAACCAACCTGACAAATTAAATTAAACAAGTTATGGTCGCAAAAAACATTTAAATGACTATCCATCGCCACGAAATCCATGAACACATACGTGAGCAAATGCCCACAAACCCCACAAAACGGTTAATCACTCGAACATTCATTTTCATATAATTTGAGATATCACCGATCAAAGAAAAAGGAAGGGATGGGAATCATCGGGAATGAAAACCGAACCCCTCGGGTGAAAGACTAGCGTCTCACCAATTATACCACGAAGTTCATGGGTCTCCGTGTGATCGTTTGTTACCGCAAAGCAAACGAAATACATTTTAGAATATTTAAGGATAAATTATTTTGTCTTTCCACAAATTATATTAATCCCCGCTATACGTGTTTCTACCTCATATCCCGAGGCTTTCTTAAGGCGGAATAATCCCGGTTTGTTACGAGAGCAGTGCTTAATTTAGAATAAAATTAGTGGACTGACAAAGCAATTTATTGTTAAATATTTTAATATGAAGTTCCACAAAGTTAAATCTGAAAACTTTGATGACTGGTTTCGACTGCTAATAAACTGGATGACCACGTCAGAAGTATAGATGAAAACAACGTGGTCAAGACAATACATACTTAAATTTGCGTACAAACAGTAAATAAGGAAGGCGTCCACATGTGACATCAGAGAGGATATCAACCTCGAGAGAAATTGAATCGACTAGATAACGATCCAAAACCAGCGCGTTTGGAACTAACGTGTTTGATGAGTCAACCGCAAAAAAAGATAATAATACTGTTACTAAGCTGGATGGTATGGTATGGTATGTCAGTTGACAGCTTCAGACAACAGTTATCGTCAGCGTTACGCACATTGTTATGGCCCCGTATTATCTTACTTCAGTATTATCAACTGACATTGTTTCGTGTTCACCTCGAGTGGGTGGTGTTATGTGCAACCCACGCATTCCTTTTTATCTTGCGCGTGATAATGTGGAGCTTTTATTACGTCGTTGTGCTAACGCCATAATGTTGTATTTTATTACGGGGCACATTTTCCATTCAGGTACTTACTCTTATTTATATTTAGCAAATATAAAAATTACAAGTTTTAGTGAGTGCGGCTCAATTTGTTCTAGAAACATTTTTTTAGATTAAACGTGTTTGCTTGCCCCACTAGAGGGCTACTGCGTGTTTCTTTTTCAACTTTCGTCTATTTTTTCTCTCACAGTCAGATGTTCATATTTCTCATTCACGATACAACCTCAGGTCACAATACTGCGATAGATGTAATCTGGGACATTTGTATGCTAAGCAATCACTAAGCCACTTTTAACATATCATACATATTTCTAGTGGTTTGGAAGAATTTGCCATTAGGCAATACGTCTACCAGGATTAGAGTCCTGCTATTTAGATAGTCTTTTCTCAGATGGGGGAAGTTCCCAAGGATATCGAATGGCAAGTAGTAATAGGAAACAAAGTTAATGTGGCACTTATAATATATACTCGAACCTGATAATGTCCAAATCTGCTTAGATTAGTCCACAACAGTATTTTATTTCCATTTTTCATATACGGGAGTGAAACGTGGTTGTGGAAAAGACTGAAAAGAACCGAATAAATACTGTAGAAATGAGTGTACTGAGAAGAATGCGTGAGGGTGAAAATTTATAGCATAATACGGAATAAAATAATTAGAGATGAATGCGAACTTTATTAGCTTGATGTTTTAAATAAAATGAAGAAGAGCAAAAAAGGTGCTTTGGACATGTAGAACAAATTGATGAAGAAATACTAACAAAACAAATATATGTATAGTGCAAATGGGAGTGAAAGGTGTGGAAGATTAAGGAAAGTTCTCTTGAATTCGTCTTAAACTCGATTTTTATGTCATGTCAGTGTTGGTCTTTAATTGTTGTTTTTTTTAAATCTTTTATATCAAAAAGGTCATAAGACACTTTAAATAAATAAATTATGGCATAAAAACAAATATTGCACATCACCAAGTGAAGCCAAAAACATTTCCCTAACAAATGCTTTGAGCTTGCCTGCGCTATTATGAAATACAGGTTTATCCGTGTAGTGGATTGAAAATAAGTGTAAGCAAATTTCAGGCATGCCTCGAGTAATTTGTAATCCGGTACATCGTGCTCAATAAATTGGCATACCACGACCGTCAGCACCGCCCGTACAGATGATGATGGCCGACCAGTTTCGCTGATTGCAACTGGATTCTTTGTACCGAAACCCACTGAACACAGCACACCCGACCGAAAGTGTCCGTTATGTGCTCACAAGCCCACTTTCCTCGCGCCATGAATACCTAATAACATGACCACTAGTTTTATTGCTGACCTGACTGCCAGTGGAATCTTTGCAATGTCTTCAATTGTTTTGGGTACGCCGAAGAATTTCTGTTAAGTCTGTGATATTTTGTATTCTTGCATCGATTTTTTTATTTATTAGGATTTCTAATATCCTTGACGCTACAATTCTTGAAACGTTTATTTATAATCTAAATAAGTTCTGGGATTTGTAATAACAGTATCTAGTGCATTTAGGGGTGGTGCTATTATGAGATCTCTTCATTATTCACTGGTTCGCAGGAAGATTGGAGTACAGATTCATCATATGGAACCCGAGAGGAATCCAGAACTCACTGATATTGATCGAGTCTAGAACACATTTCTGCGACACTTTTATTACAGAGAATTTATAATACATTTGGAAAGCGGACTCGCAACAGAGGAGCTGTAACTCGGGATCCGGACCCACTATTATTGACAGATTAAAAATATCACAAAAAAAGACAAGTTGAGTATAAGGATAGGAAATTGACGGCTACGGTCATTGGATAAGGAACTTCCCCGCGTCTATATATGTTTAGAAAAAACACATTTGGTAAGAAAACCGTAAAAAAATTACCAAGAGAAGACGAACAACAATGAAACCTTTGTAGATTTTCCGATATGTGATACTAAAACATTCGGCTTAAGGTGTAGTGTAGTGTTCATATATAATCATACATTTTGAAACGACATCTCAAAAAAATGTCTTCGAGTGATACCTAAAGCTTCACACGTCATTCTAACATTTTGAGGCAAACATTTTTTTATATGAAAACCAGACTGGAACTCCTATTAATAAAATTGTGTACCAATGAGAATCGAGCCCGCTACCCCCAAGTTGGAAGTCAGGCTCACCAAATAAGCTATAGAGGCCACAGATTGTTATGTTTTAATTTAGTAAAACATTCATGTATCCTCTACATCAGTTATAGGATTTAAGAGTCACCAAATTATTTATGGCAAATTATGAAATATCTTCATAATTTACTGGTTCGCAGTAGATTGGAGTGCGACTCAATCATGTGAAATCCAGGACACCCTGATAGTTGTTGAATGAGTCGAAAAGACACTTCTGTGACACATTTAGTACAGGGAATATACATTTTACCCATGGGTCTATCCCACAATTTTAATGAGTATGCTTGACTGTAACTCTTTAAATGTTAAAAGTCATTTACGCACCTGTTTGTATATACTCGTATACTAATTACTAACAGAATAAAACCCTTGTTGATCGACAAACTTTTGTTAAATATGCCTGACAATTATTTACGCCATTGTGAATGTTTGGTGCCTTATTCACGATCTGAAGTGTTAGGAACATCACTACTCGCAGTACGCATCATACGATATTGTTATCTTCCATATCTCGGTAGATAAATTAAGGGGTGTGCTCAATAATAAACATTGTAGACATAACAAAGCGTTTTACCGGGAAGAATGAGTAATCATTGTTCGTTGTTATTGTTTTTCGAGCTTAATATTTCTCTCTCCCTAGTCGTCATCCTCATGGCTAAGGGTCGTGATCGTTTTTCGAGCTTAATATTTCTCTCTCCCTAGTCGTCATCCTCATGGCTAAGGGTCGTGATCTTCACGATGAAGCCTGCACAATATTTCTTCAGCCATTTGTGTGTTTGACCAGATGTGAAGTCTCGCACAGAGTGGAGTTGGTAACATCCTTGATCTGATTAGTCCAACATAAGAGACGCGGCCCCTTGGCCACTTACCAGAAACATTGCCCAGCATGACAGTCTTTTTTAAACTTGTATCATCGTGTCTCCATATTCGTCCAAAGAAACGCAATATCCTTTGTTGACAAATTGTTAACAGAGAGTGTTTATATAGAGTTCCAGTACTATAAACTAGTTAGTTCTTTTTTCCATCCAAGATATTCGCAGCTTTCAATCTCAAATACATCGATATTTCCGATAAACTTTATTGTCTACGTTTCTGCTATAAAATTGACTTTTAATGGTCCCGGAGAGTAGGCGAGACTTAAATACATAAGGGGAAAGGCTGATCTATTAGATAGTGATATCAAAAGTACATACTATCAATAAATAAATAAGCCAACTACGTATTGGTGCAATACACATTATTTGTTTACCTATCAATATTCGATTTTACTTAACAATTCGTATAAATTGTCCGATTATAATGTATTACAAATTGTCCGATCATTAAAAACGTTGAAAATATGTATTTATTTGTTATAATTATTTTGTATATGATACATTGTTATACGTGAAACATCTTGCTCTTTGCTATGCAGCAATTTATTCTAATCGATACATTGAACTGTTTTATCAGTGACGGATTTTACAAATATTCGTTTAAATTCAAGTAAAAAACAAATAAATGACAAATCTCTATCAATAATGGTAAAAGTAGAGGAAAGAAATTCGTTAAAGGGTAAGGGAGGGAAACAAAGGAAAATTAAGGTGAAATAATATTCTGAGTAATGTAATATTTTTCAATTATTTATTGAACGTAAAAAAATGATGGTACACATCTGATAGTTGTTGGATGTTTGTTCCACAGTCACGCCGAATGATGGTACACATCTGATAGTTGTTGGATGTTTGTTCCACAGTCACGCCGAATGAACTGCAAACGAAGACGTATAGGTGAAGGTGTTCGTTGTATGTAAAGGAGTCTCTCATCGCTTAATCGCAGAAAACGTCCGTTTTCTGAAAGAAAGTGGAAAATAGGATCTATCTTTAATATCTATAATAGTTTTTCTTCGTTTAGAACGAACACTCACTACTCCCAAATGACGCCTAGTTAGAAGCCAATAATGCACATATTTTATGAATATCATCTCATATGAAATAAAGTCAATATACGAGTATCACATTTTTTTATATCGTCGATATCGTCACATGTGAAATAAAGTCAATATATTGCGATTTTTTATCGTTGATATCGTCACATATGAAATAAAGTAAATATACCACGATTAAAGCAATGCTCGAATGACCAAAGACTCGTAAGACACTATCCATGTTTGTATCGTATTATATTTATGATAGATTCTATGCTGTAACATTGTATCCCAAAAATGTATATTGCCCGTACTTTTTCTGTATAAAAATCTTTGTACGTGTCAAAGTCTGTTTAGTTTCTCTATTGTCTTGTTATTATCTATCAATACTACATTGTGTTGTTGTCTGTTAAGTCTGTATACATTGTAGTTGTATTATTTTTTTTTAAATATCAACATGTCTGGAAATCCGTAAGCCGTAAAAAGGCTCATTATTTGGTGTACTGAGTAGCTTTATTGACAAGTTTTGACATGGCTACCATACACAGTTGAGGTTAGAAACAATCAATTGTCAATATTTTTTGCACAGCTTCAATACTATCGGAAGTTCGCTATGTATACTAAAAACTATGAAATTAAAACAGTATAATGATTTTGTACAATTCAACATAGTTACTTAGCCTCGAAGTCAAGGATCTCCTCGCTATAACAACACAATTATAAAAATGCTCCCCGTCTGATATGAGACTTCTTGTGGTAGAACATCCCAATCCCCGAAACACATACTCTACTGCTGATGTCACGTTTAAATATTTTTATATTAGTCATGCTACCGCATATTCTGAGCTATCGGGTAATTATTCTATCATCAACCAGAGAACAAACACCTCCCACGATCTCAGCTGCCTACTCCCGAGTCCTCTCCTCAGGCGCGAAACACAAGTTCAATTAATCTTGGAGACAATCCTTAAATATTTTTTTAATCCTTAAATATAAATATCTCCAACCTTTCGTCTACCCAGTACTCCATCATAAAAGATACACTTCGCTTGTCTGTGGTCGCCTATGCGGATCGCATGACCTTCCCACCTCAACCGCATCTCCACGAGCATATCCTCGATCGGCATGCAAAGAACGCTGCTGAATCGAAAAAGTTGTGACGTGGTGGTGGAATTTTGAGAATGCAGCGGAGTAAGCGTTGATGGAACATTTTCAGACTCCTAAGTTATGTCCGTATATCTCAGACCCGTAGAAAAGTAGGAAAATGATAATGCCTTGTAGACGAGCCACTAACATATTGAGATATACTCGTACATGTTGTTGAACACTCTCTGGTTGAGCTTTACAACCGTTGCCGATGCTCTCCTTATACGATTCTTTATCTAGTGAAGAAGCAATAGTCAAAATGTTGCCCAGATATGTGAAGCTGAACTCGTTTTCAAGTGGACATTCCCTACACGGGTGCTACTCAGTTCTAAGTTCATGTATTAACAATCCGTGCATTATCAGCTTTAGAGTATACTAATTATTTTCAGATCATGAAGTTTGAAGGTGCCTTAATAATCTACCTTATTTTTAATAACTTTATTCAATTCCGTAGAACACGATGAATTAAATTATTCAATAAAGCGCTATGCCTATATAAAATATTTTTTTCCAAAGTTAGATTCAAATGTCAAGCAGTTTAGTTAGAACAGTCGATAATATAACACACTACACTACTAGAGACTTATATGTACTGGTGCAGTGAACTACTTTCAAGCGGTTTGTCATTGAAAGGTGAGTGACCCGGCACCCGACACCCGACACTCGACACCCTCCCACAACTACACGATAAAACCAACAATGATTTTTTTCATTCGATACTACCGTCAAATCGTTAAAAAAGTACTAACCGAATTTTATATGAGGTTTATTTGTCAAGTTGTTTAATTTTTTACTTAATGGTAAATATAATATATTAAATTATTAACGAGTTTTTCAACGAACCCTGCGTCTTCAATACTTTTAAGATTGGAAGGCATTGAGGGTGAGGGTGCGTGTACGAGTATCTCACATACTGCAGAGTTTCTTGAACAACTTTTTTTTCGGACGCATTTTATTTGTACTTCATATTTTATTTTATTTAGCGTTTGGGAGCTTCTTATTCGTCCTTTTTCTTATCGTGTCAAAGATACTAAATTATTAACGCCCATAATTCTGCCACATGGACAGTACTGGGCGTTCCACGAATCAAGTTATTTTTTGGTCCAAGACACCGGGCTTCTCGGGCGTTGCAGCAAATGTCACATGGACTGCTCCTCTCCGCAAATATAGAGTAGATTGATCTCGTAGTTTCCCCATTTCGCAAGGTTGTCCTTATTCTCCCAATTCATGTTTGAAACCTATTACAAAATTCCATGCCTTTCACCTTTTTTTTTGAGAGTCTTATCAAATTTTATGATTATATATTTATGAACACTAAACCACATAAAGGTAAATGTGTTACTATCACACAGCGAAAGCTCTATAAAGGTTTCTTTGTAGTCTTCCCTTGACAAGTTTTCTTTCCAGATAATTTTTCTAAATACATACAGATGCTTGGAAATTCCTTATCTAATGCGCGTAGGCGTAGGCGTAGCCACCACAAATCCTTATACTCAACTTGGTTTTTTTGTTGCAATATTTTTTATTTGTCAATAATAGTGGGTTCGAATCTCGAGTTAGAGCGTTCTGGGGAGAATTTGGTTCCTAAACAACTATATGAATTGTCCTTTTATTATAATTATTTTTATTAAGGCTGCTGGTAATGCCTGAACAGCAGGCCTGAAAGATCTCGATGGGATACAGTTTTATATAGGTAACATACTCGTATATATAATATAAGAAATACACTATTATATCAAACTTGGTTAAGATTAAGATGGAAGGATAAATTCTCCTGAGACATCGCGAAAGGGAGGAACTGGCAATGCAATGTCCAAGAATGTGACCAAGCGCAGACATTTTGACACAAAAATCAATACTAAAATTCTCCGAAATCACGGATTTCTAATTACAGTACCTGGGTGAAGATGTCTTACTGCAGTTCAAATAATCGAAAAGGCTGCATTTATTTAATATTACCTAAGTAGATGAAAAAAGGTTTATAGATTATCCAAACTGTTCTTTATTGCGGAAAATTGATTGCATACTTCAAATTTGATAATTAAGAGCATCTGACCAGAGTGAATATCTCACTTAAAGACCAAACGTTTTCTTTTTCTTTAGAGTTCCTTTCATTTTCGGAGGCTGGCAATCATCATGCATATTACCTTTGAGGCAGCAGCTCCGAATAAAGATATGCCACCACAATGAAACCACTCGGTGCGTTTTCTTACCGCGCTTCGTCTGTTCTGAACTTTCCATGCAATATCAGTTCAAGGAATATCACATCTTTTTACCCTCGCATTATATGTCCAAAATACTCTAACTTACTCCTGTTGACTGTGGGTCTGTGTTTATCAATCTGTCTCAAAATATCATTATTACGGACTTTGTCTACCCATAAGACTCAAAATTATTTGGTAACGCCACATCTCAAAAGGTTCTACTCGTAGTTTTTTTGTCATGGCCTGTGTACATGTCGATACTTGAACATCATATAAATAAATGCACGGAGAATATATAGCAATACAAAATTCGCATACGTTATTCGAAATTGAAATTATTGTTGCAGAGAAGATCCTGAATTTTGAAAAATCAACTTCGTACCATCTCCATTCTTACTTTGATCCCTTGAGACTGATTCCAATAATCATTCGATTAGAGTTAATGTGTATTGTCAATCATAAACGTCTTACATAGAGGAAGAAGTAAGTTGAAATAGCTGATTTATGAAATTACATAACATAAACATAAGAACAGAGCTAATGAAATACTGAAAAAATGCAGGGTTTTCGAGGAATATCCGGCTTTATGAGTATGAGTAAGTATCCATGATTCAACAGCATACGAGTACACTGTAGAGATGCACGGAAAATATGAATCAATACAAAATTCACATACGTTATTCGAGATGGAAATTCTTGCTGCAGAAGTGATTCTACATTTTGAAGAAGCAACTTCGTGCCATCTCTATTGTTACTCCACTCCACTTACTCTGATCTCTTGAGACGTATCTCATTGATCATTCAGGCAGCATCCCAGATAGGAATATTGTTCTCAACAACAATTTCACTATTTATGTCGAGAGGTACACTTGTCTTTCCTTTTACTGACAATTTTATATACGAGTATAATACATACTTGTTTGTTGTACGGTGTTGCTAGAAGAAAAATATTTTCCCTTTCTTTATGAGTGCACCTCGTGTATAAAGTAGGCGCTAGAAAATATTGATTGTTCTTAATGTAAATTAACTGCAGTGGCGTATATATCCATGGATAACTTTGGAAGTTTGGTTTAACTCGAATCGCATGACTTGATAAAAAAGTAAATCACAAGAACGATAATTATTTATTTTTCGGTGCTAATACCCTAAGTGTGCCGTTATAATACGAGTATATCCCCAAATCTGGAAACTATTTTAATTAAACAATTCATCGGATCAGTGAAAATATACTGTTAGTTCATCTTGGTGGACATTTTTTGTCTACGAGAGACGATGGAGATGTAACATTCCCTTTTAGTTGCCAGAACAGAATTGTCCAACATCTCAGCCACTCTTATAATCTTTGCTCACTGGCAATTAGAAGCAGTCGATATATCAAGACTGAGTTGAGTTACATAAGCTGATGTGGTAAGAACATCATATGCTCTGAATCTGTCTGTGGGAGCTTCGTTCCCGGTTTTTTGTTTGAGTCGACTCTTTTAATATTGTCGCATGAGCGAAATTGTCCAGCATCTGAGCCACTCTTATATTTGGTTACTGGTATTAGAAGCACTCGATATATCAGGAGTGAGTTGATTTGCATAATCTCCTAGGGTAAGAACATCACATGCTCTGAATCTGTCTGTAGAAGCTTCCTTTCTGGTTTTTGTTTGAGTCGACTCCCCTGTTATTGTCAGCTAGGTAATGCAGACAAGATAATAGTAAGATTTAAAGGAGGAAAACGAAGTTTGTGAGGATAGATACATTGAGAAAGCTTCTATAAAGATAAACAGGAGAAGCGTCGCTTAAAGACGTAATGATCATCATCAAGGTATGCTTTACTCTCATCCACAAACAGTGGAGCGGAGCCCTTGAAAGTCTCATTAGTAAGTTTCTTATCCTCACCAAATCAATTTGCAACCGGACCCATATTATTATATATCCAAGCCCTGCCCTGAGTAGTATATATTTTAGGTAAATGATAATATAATTAGTTCTTTGTTCTAAAATCAAGTTAATTACTATATTATATAGGATGGCTTAGAAGTGCTGGACAATCTCTATCCGTAAATGACGCCGATATACGCGTTGTGTTAGAATAATTGACTCTTGATTTCCTAAATAAGGTTTGTCCATTTTTGTTCATTTCTCTGTTGTTAAATTCTCCATAATAAAACTTAAGGATGCCTTTTAAATTATCTGTAGATTAAAAAAAATGAATGTTTGAAACTGAAGCGTGACTGATGGGTGATGGGTCGGGTCACCTAATATGTATGAAAGTCATTAAGTTGTATGCTTGGTCGCACCATATTCAACATTGAATGAAGAGAACTACATACTATACTCGTATCGTGGAATCCAGTGAACTGAGAGGGACTGCCGAGGATACACTTAACCAACAGGCTAATTACATGCGGTTATTTTAACGAATTCAAGTTTTATGACTTCGTCAAGTTATTTTTTACAGTACATAAACCTTAGTACATTTATCTTTCTATAAAAAATCATTTTTATCCTTTTTCTTATTTAATTAAAGCAAGTGACACCAAATAAAGTTTAGTTTGGATAGTGCTTCATAAATCTCTCCAAAAATATTCTACTATACATGCTCCACTTATGACTAAAACTCCAAGGCACTTGTTATTTTAGGTTATTTGGCATGTTTCCGCATCGGGCTCGCCCCAATCATCCTTGCATCTTTTAGGAGGTCTTCATGGTTAACAGTTGCTAGTAAGTGGGATCGCCATGTGTGATATTCTGATTTTCGTCATCCTATTCTCATGTGGATGCCATTACCTTCTTATTTTAGGAAGGAAAAGGTGAATAAAATATTTACATAAATTGGTTTTCCTCTTGGAAATTCTTTTAAAGTGACGGAAGACAGACAGCAAATGAAGTATTGATACATATTACTAACTACTTAACTTAATGTATGGTGACAACGAAATGTTATCATTCTTGTTTGTTTGACTTGTTAAAATATCCTACATAACATTCTTTTTTGTTCTTTAGTTTAGAATTTACCCACAAATACAAATGGTAATCAAGTAATTTCCCCAAAGCTCATTCATTTATTTCCGTATTCGGACCATCATGTTTATGATGGTCCGAATACGGAAATGAATGAATATTTAATCATGCCACGTGTTTCTGATAAGAGGGCATAGAGATCGATCTACCATTCGCATCAATAAGGTCTTGCCCCGAGCATGTTGTTCCGATGTTCGTACAAATTTGCACATATTTTGAGTCTTGTATAGCCCCAAATTCAATGCTACTTTCGTTCAAGAAACTCCATTTCTGCATGTTCACCTTTCATCTCGTTACTCCTTCCCGAAGTTTACTTAAGAATGTTCAATTATATCAGAGAAGTTGGTTTTCACTTGTTTTTCCGAGAGCTCTATCCAGTCGTCAGATAGTTTTTCTCTCCACTTCAAAGAACGCAATTTGTCCGGAGGAATCGTTAGTTCTTCCCCATTATTAGTTTTATACTACAGTAACTATCGCCAGGCCCGACTTTGTTCGACTTAATCAAACCATTGATTAGCCTTCTTCGTCCTACTTCGAACACTTGGAACATTTGTTCGCATTCATCCTTACTTACATGATTTCTTATTTAAGCGGGCTTATTTCCATAAACGCCACTGGTAACTAAATAATTTCTCAACCGCTATTTTATGATACATTAACTGTTATCGCGCCCATATCAGCCACAGTATTTATCAAAGGTTGACAAACTCTGCGTCAGAGCCGCACGGGCTTATCAGCAATAACGCCTAGTTAGAGTTAGAGGAATGTTTCCTAGCCTCGTGTCCCCATTGTTCGTTATTAATAGAGTAGCGCCCGTATTCCTTATTGAGTCTCCATAAAAACTGCCTAGGCTATTTGAAAATGTTTCTCTTTAGCACTATGCTAATCATGATGACGACTGAAGCATACTGAAGACAGAAAGTTCAAGATCCTCAGGAAGGCAGTATAATGTTAAATTCGTCAAGAATTATAGTATATGATTTTCAGAGTACGAGTACGTATTAATTTGAGGTCTTTGCAATATTCTTGTATGGTGCTGAAAAACGGACAATGAAATCATGAGAACGTGTATCATGTGAGATACGGTGTTGGCATTGTATGCTCAAAATCCCGTGGGGCGCCAGAAGAACGAACATCTCCATACTTCAGGTGACGGTACGATTGCCCTCAATATACTTCCAACGCATTATACGATTTTTCGGGTCAATTTCCAGATGTGAGCCAGATAACTTGGAGAAATTGATGCTCATAAAAAGTATACCACAAAGTAATGGAAGAGGCAGAGCGCCAGCAAGATGGAGTGATCACTTGACGGAATAGACTGGGACAGGCTTGTACACTGCCATACAAACAGCAATTGATCGAAAGGAATGGAGACGTGTCGTTGTAACCTGTACCACTAACACCATGTAGATCACGACCCTCAGAAATGAGGAACGACAAAGATGATGACTCACTTCAGGGCCGTAATTGTTATTGCGTCACCCTAAAATAAAGAATATCAATAGGCTTTCTGGCATCGTGGTATCAGTTCTTATGTGTCTAAATATAAAAATATCTATAAAAGATACATGAAGACTTCTAACATGGATTTCGAATTGTGAGAAGATTGCTTCAAGGACAGAAATCTGTGGCATCAAGTGCTTCAAGCTTCTCTTGTTATAAGCCAGAGCCAACAATGTGTCCAATGCAGGATATAGGAAAATATGATTTTAAAACAAAATGAGACTGAGGAATAATTTAATGATGGTCTTCCATAGACTAGAAGGAGATTGTCGAGTATAGATTTGCATTAGTATTAGATTTTGAACCTCTATAAGACTCAAATGTAATATCTTCCGATAAGAGGCAATTCTAAGTTGTCCTGAATAAACGGGTCTTGATCCGAAGTTTTATATTCCAGCAAATTGATTGCAATTCTAAAAACGCATAAGTTAAGAATTTATTCCAAATCAATTTATACCTGATTTAGACTTAAGCTACATTAATATATAATACATTATAAAACACTGTAAATAAGACACTTTTAAATCTAAACTTACAATAATGACCTAGAGATGTACAAATTATTCATTGCGCAATCACGCAAGCTTGTGTTTATATAACATAATATTATAAATTGGTAAACATAAACGCTATTAGAGAGCCGCGCCACGCCTTCCAGAAATATTTCCAGTTAAAATTGAGAGTGCTGTCAATCCTATTTTATTCCATAGCGCTGTTATGGCGTTCTTCTATTTGTCAAATTATTGTTTGTATTCACCAGTCGTCCAATCCCTAATCATTAATCATTCCAGTTTCTCCATCCTTCGTGTCCTTTCGACCTGCAATAATTTCACTAGATGGCCGTTTGTATTCATGTCTCGCGCGGTGGGTCTCCCCATTAGCGAATAAACTTGCAAGGAGTAAGGTCTGCCTGTAACACCCCAGCTTATTCAGATTCGAAGCACGTAGCTGTACGCGACTTGGGTGCGACGCCAGTGCGACTTCTGTCGAGTGTGACACGCATACTTATATACCCAAAGACCTAAAGACTTACTCAAAACACGATGTCCAACAAATTGGAGACGGTCTTCAAAAAGAACCAATCAGTATAGAATGTATCCAAGATACAATCAAACCCTGTTACGAAAGCCCTTAAACTGTACCATAAAAATCTTGTAGAAGCTGGAAAACCTTTTTTATTTTGAAAAAAGCACACAATTTCATTGAATTGAGGGAAGAGAGGAACAAAAAGGAGCGAAGTGTTTCTTATACGTTTATACCATTTTTGGGAATCCTGATTGCAGAAGGCCTTCTGCCTAAATACAAAACTTCTGTTTGCAGAGACCGAGCGTAGAGGATATTTATACTTTGAATGCAGACATGCTTGGTTTAAGAATGACCTTCTCCCATTTTTACTGCGTCCTCGTTAGAAACTTCTTTTTGGTAGTTCATTTAACTACCACCTACGTTTTTCCCATTTTTTTACATATTTGTAGTTAAAGTATTCAATTTTGTCGATTTTTTTATTACATCGAATGTCGTCTAGTAAGTTCGTAGTGTTTCCAATCAACATTTATTTTTACACTGGAACACGCAAATTTGATATTCGATATTTTTTTTTACCTGTTTTTTTAATTTTATTAGATGCTTCAACCTGCTCAGATGCCACGATGAAGGTGTAAGCTGCTCAGATGCCACGATGAAGGTGTAAGAAAGTTAATCCACAGAGTTGCTGCCATATCAGAGTATCTCGAAGACATAAAAATATGAGACTCGGCGAAACGAAAATATGAGAATTGATAGTAAAGTGAGGATAGATAATACATACTCGTACATACAATTCGTAACATCTTATGAAATCGAGACTAAATAAGTTATTACAAAAACAATAGATATGCTTGAGCACCCTTGAGGAGAGTCTGTTCTCTAAACGGTTCTATATAAATTGTATTTTATTATTATGTTGTGTAGCAGAAAATGGAAACTCTCAGGGTGACAACTCTAGTATCTTTTTAGTAATAGAATAGGAAACACCCGTATCCGAAAAATCGGCGAATAATGAATAATATGATGTTTTCACATTTATGAAAAACAAAAAAAAAGTTTAAGAACCTCCATATGACGCAACTCTTCCTACAATACCACCTAAAATATTGAAAGACTGCTGGGAATCAACGACTGATGAATGAGACATTTCATCTGAACAGACTATAAATCTGTTGTAGAAACAGAAGAAGACTCTTTACATTATATTAATTAATTATATTAACTTATAATAAATATAATTTATTCATTCGCATGGTACCCTTCAGTATATCTAAATTAATGGTACACACATATTAAAAAGCGTGACTAGGAGACATCATTGTCTTAAACCACAATAATCGAGCCTTCAGGCTAAGAACCACTGGAGTAGATACAGAACTCGCAGTTCATCATCGCATTTGTCGGCATAACTATCGCACGACAAAATGCAAGAAAATTCGCACGTGTCTAACGCACGTTTTGAAAGAAGGAAATATAAGTCGGAGAAATCGTAGGAATTATTCGAGAAGGTGAGGATGAGGAGGAGACGAAATATGTATTTCGTGATATGAAAACCTTGTGATTTGTTATCTCTACCTACCCCGACAGGGAAACGGCATGACGGTATGTATGTACTCGTACGATGTGTGACAACAGCATCATATATTTTTGGACTAGTAAATACAATAAAAATAATTATAATCTGGCTATGCAAATTTCAACTGACACAACTATTCTATGGTGGTATCGGAATCATGTAGTAAAAAGATATCTTGTGAAGCAAAGGGTAAATTATCATTAGTCACAACACATTCCGATTCTTGGGTTGTCATGATTTAAATCACAATGATGTTGACTCTACAATGACAAAAAGCAAACAAAACAGCAATGCAACGTCCAAAATTCAGAGAAAAACATTATTTTAAATTAGTCTTGGATGAAATGTAACATCAAAGTAAAACCCCAGTGTGAATAAAACGCGAACGCTTTTCCTAGTTTCAATACAATATGCCGCGTGCTTCTCTCTATCTAGGTTTGCCGTATTGTTTTCTTTCGAACCGGGACTTAAATAAAAAAAACTCTTATCTTAGCTAGGCAATTTAATAGAAAAAACGTAGAAACTTCTTGGATCCAAGCTTCTGTTCAGAAGATTGGAACAGTAACTGTACAACAACATAATCAAACCAGTAGTCACACATGGAGCCAAGCCATGGACCATGACTCTTAAGAAACAATATCGAGTGCTAATGGTTTGAAATCAAGATATGGTGGACGATATTAGGCCCACGACCAGGAGTTAGTTGTAGATCAAGAAGCAATAAGGAGATCCGTTCCTTATCTCTGCAAACCTTGGATCACCGCAGCATAAGAGCCACCGATTAAGTTGGATTGGCTATGTCGAGACAGAGCCGATCACCAAAGAATGATCAAAGTGAGTATTTAGGAGTCACACGTCACACTACGTGGTCGACCCAGGCAAAGACTATTTGCAATTTACAGATAGATCTGCAGACCTAAAAGCCGTAAAAGTATGGAGGCTAAAGTTTTTCAGAAGCTTTAAGACTATCCGTAGTAAGGTATCCTAAATAAAGATGATTTGTGGTGAGCATCCCCTTATATACAGTGTTTGGTAGGCAAAAACAAACTCTAGTCTGTCTTATTCTTCTCGAGGCGCCTGTTGCCAGCACCATGACAACAATTATCTTGTTTACTGCAGCCCGGAATAACTCAGTAGAATTGCTCTCAAACCATTCCCGCAAGTTCTTAAGCCAAGAGATGCGGCATTTTCTTCTACCTCGTTTACCATTTATTTTTCCGTTGATGAGTTATGTTAAAATGTATCTTGTGCCTCTCATTATATAAACAAGATACTGAAACAAAGGAACCTTCACAATTTTAAACAGTTCTCGTTCCTTGTTCGTACACACAAGCACTTCTACATTTGTAACACGGTCTATCCAGGGAATCTTGAGAATATATCTGAAAAATGTACACCTCAAAAACCTGAACCCCACGTGATATTTCCTGGTTCAGTGAACACGTCTCCAGTCCATAGAGGAATTCATATGTTAGACGTGTTATTTATTATAAATGTGCGGAAAATTTTAATGCACTTGAACTCTTAAGACCGTAAATCGATAATTGTGATTTTTTCAAAGTTCAAACTTTGATTTCGTCGAAATTTAACAGTATAAACTTAATGTCAAATCGACAAGGACTTTGGAACGCATTCTGGAATACTGCTTCAAACTGGAATAGTCCCGGCCAAACCTGGACGTATGGTGAGTCTGACGTTTCCACTCATCACAAACGGGGCTAATGACAGCAAACGACCGTTCGTTCAGCGCTCCAACGAAAGTGTGTCAGACCAATAGTGAGGTCATATGACGCGTCTCGCTCCGTACACGATATTGTGAAGGTGTGACATCGCTTCTACATCGTTTGTCTCTGATGTATATAAACAGAACAATTTATATACGGGGAGTGTACTTATTGTATTTGGAAGTGTTCACAATACAATAACAAATGTCTTTATTTTAGATAACATACTATATATGCTCTTCGTGCAGACGATGGTTCTTAAAGGGAGGAATGAAGACTTGCTGGGAAGTGATAGGTAGGCTACAATTTCTGCTTATGGATCTCCAGAATTATACAATCCCCAGAATCTTGAACTATCTTTCATCGTTTTCAGAAACATCAATTTTTATGTCGTCCATTCGGCTTGTTCTCTGCGTTCTCAAATGTTTAATTGTTCATCTTTTTTTCTTCTGTCTGTCAATCACAATTGTATAACCTATTCTTATATGCTCGAAGGTTTTCACGAATACTTAGTTCAGAATATTTTTTGAAGTGGTTCCCGCGTTGGATTAGCTTAAATGATGGCCAATGTTTCGAAGGTGTTGCAGCTTTCATCCTCAAGCTATTTCGAAAAAGATAACAGCAGTAAGCATGCAAGAAACTCCCACTTAGCCACCCGTACTCGCTTTTTCAACGTGTTGGGTCGCTCAGTTATTATTTATTCATGTTTTAGATAAAAACTCGTATTCAATTTTCATTATTTTCTCCACCAACCCCACAAACTCTGATGGAGAAAAAAAGGTACCTTCCATTCTATTGTCTTGTCTTCTATTATATTGTCTTGTCTTCTATTCTATTCTACATATTCTCTATAAAATGGAGGCGTTCACGGTTAAATAGTTAACATCACATATGAATGAAGTTTTTGAGATGTGGGTCAACAGATGCCTCCTCAAAATTCTTTGGATGGTTCGTTTTACAAATGTGGAAGTGCTTATTCATATACGAGTAGATATAATATATAAATATAATAACCGAAAACTGCTTAAAACGGTGAAGGTTCGCAAGTTGTAGTGTCTTGGTTAAATAATGAAAGATACAAGATGCATCATACAAATCCAGGGGAAAATAAATAACAAAGCAGAGGAAGAAGTCGCATTTCTTGGTTTAAGATCTTGCGGGAATAGTTTAGGCGCAGTTCTACTGACGCCGGATGTATTGCTTAAAGAGGAAGAAGTCGCATTTCTTGGTTTAAGATCTTGCGGGAATAGTTTAGGCGCAGTTCTACTGACGCCGGATGTATTGCTTAAAGAGGAAGAAGTCGCATTCCTTGGTTTAAGATCTTGCGGGAATAGTTTAGGCGCAGTTCTACTGACGCCGGATGTATTGCTTAAAGAGGAAGAAGTCGCATTCCTTGGTTTAAGATCTTGCGGGAATAGTTTAGGCGCAGTTCTACTGACGCCGGATGTATTGCTTAAAGAGGAAGAAGTCGCATTCCTTGGTTTAAGATCTTGCGGGAATAGTTTAGGCGCAGTTCTACTGACGCCGGATGTATTGCTTAAAGAGGAAGAAGTCGCATTCCTTGGTTTAAGATCTTGCGGGAATAGTTTAGGCGCAGTTCTACTGACGCCGGATGTATTGCTTAAAGAGGAAGAAGTCGCATTCCTTGGTTTAAGATCTTGCGGGAATAGTTTAGGCGCAGTTCTACTGACGCCGGATGTATTGCTTAAAGAGGAAGAAGTCGCATTTCTTGGTTTAAGATCTTGCGGGAATAGTTTAGGCGCAGTTCTACTGACGCCGGATGTATTGCTTAAAGAGGAAGAAGTCGCATTCCTTGGTTTAAGATCTTGCGGGAATAGTTTAGGCGCAGTTCTACTGACGCCGGATGTATTGCTTAAAGAGGAAGAAGTCGCATTCCTTGGTTTAAGATCTTGCGGGAATAGTTTAGGCGCAGTTCTACTGACGCCGGATGTATTGGATGGATAATGCAAACTAGTGCTAGAATTAGTGTTCTGTAAAGATAATAAGCTGATGTCTCGTGAAGAAAATCTAATCTAGGTGCATAAACATCTGGAATTCTCTATGTTGTACCTCCTCCCTGATGTGAGTTATAATAAAAATAATCAAATCTTCTAACAGTTATAATATGTGATTTTCGTGTATATTTATAATACTCGTATTATATAATAATGACACAAAAACACGTTTAATAAATTGCGTCTTTTTAGTCATGCCATTATCAATCCGACTAAGCCAAAGTCGAGTTAAACGGTAAATTTTAGTTTTTACAAATGCCGAAGTATCGTTGACTCGGTTTACTTTCTATGAATATTATTATTTGAGTCTTCAATTCATACGAATGCTCGCAATTTGTTCACGAACTTGGTTAGTCGGATGAAAGAAATAATCTAAAGATAAACTTATTGAAAAGCATTCTCAATAAGTCTGTCTTTAAATCATTTGTTGCTTTTTTAACTGACAATTCTTGGTGGTACTCATTTTATTAAAAGGCAGTCATTCCACCCACTACGAATATAGGATATATCCAAACCGCCTCAATTTGTTCTTATTCACCATATTTAACATATGAGTTTTTATTCTATCATATAATTAATTATTAAATGTCGTTGTCGTCGTTGCTGGGCCTCGTAGTCGAGGATCCCCTCGCCATTCCTACTTCAATTCAGTTGGAAAGCGAAACTGTATCGTGAAGTTTGTTTTGAGTGAATGAGCCGTTGCACACTAGCAAACTCGCCTGTCACCAGTGGCACACTGGTATGTCATTCAATGTATAAAAATATTTTTAACGATCTTCCTATCCCAATCAGATATGTTTCATCATTATGAATTTTAAAGAAAAAACTAAAAAAAATTATTATTTTCTCATAATTCGTTCAACAGATGGGCGACGAAATACTTACTAAAAATTTATATCTCAAGCATTAGTGGAGTATTATCTTAACATATTTGATACTGTTCAGTTCGATTATATATGTATAAGTGCCCCATTGAATTTGTTTCCTATCGCTACACGCCATTCGATATTCCTCTTAACTCTTCCGTTATCTGAGAAAATACTACCCAAATAGCAGAATTCCTCAACTTGTCCCAATATTTATCCACTCATTAATCGCATTTACACTTTTCTATCACCATTTCGTTGTATGTCGCAACATTCATTTAGCAACACTCACAAAATGTGTACTAGTTAAATATATCATATTTGAATGTACCATTACTTTTGGTATCGCAACATTCAGCAAATGTACAAAAATGTAATATACGTGTATATGTTTTTATTATTTCAGATTTAGATCCGTTCTTACTACAACAGTAATTGAAATATACACAGAAAAAGCATCATTGGCAATGTCACGTCACATTCCGGTCGGTAAGTAGTACCCGACAACAGAAAAAAAATGTTGGAAGAATGTAAAAACACCGTGACAGGCGATGATGTCGTCCGCTTTACGGGTTTCCAGCTCCATTAAGTAGAGCGAATGCCTCGGCTGGTTTCCAATTTAATTTCCACGTCTACAACACATTCCGCCAGAACACGAGACGAAAAACATTCTGGAAGTAATCATGACAGCCAGCGCTGGAATAAGGGATGGGCTGATAGTGTAGTTGCCTCCAAGAACTGTTCTTCTTTAGTTCAGTTCGATCAGACCACCACCCACGTTTCTGTGGTGGACAAAATAAGTTCCCATCCTGCGTGATCTACACTACAAGATCATAATGGATCATAAGGTTTTTCACAATTTAGTTGAAAGCTCCGGTATGTTAGCTCAAATTGGTTTTGACACTTCTGCTAGAAACACACGGAGCCTTTTACAATTCAAATATACCAATATCAATTTACTAACAACAATAGCACAAAGTTATTCATTCATAACCTTACATCTGCTTTGAAAATAGTACACAAATTATTACTATGGGATTGTGAATATTTTTTTTTACTGAAATTTATCGATCTGTGTGTTATTTTTAATCAAATTGGCGATTTTTTTAGTTTCTCTCTCGCAGTCGGATATTCAAGTCTCTCATGCGTGATCCAGTCCCAGGAGTAGTCCAATGCATTTCCTTCATTCCTACCGCGAATGAATTTACTGAACATTCTTCCGCTATTCGGCCGACAGTCTGGACCATTCCATAGATATTTTTAATGTACTCCTCGTAGATGTCGTTGAGTTCAGGAAGGAAATTCTCCAGCTTTTCATCAATATAAGGCCTTGACTGGGAGACTGCTATGCTATTTTATCTTAAATATATATTTTTTTATAGTTGGCCCTATAATATACCCTTGAGAGGTTTTCTATTTTTTAAGTTAAATTGATAAATCTTGTCTTGTTGATTATTTTTTATTATTTTTCTACTTTCAATATTGTATCATACTTTACATTGATATGTTTAAACATTATATTATAATATATTTTGAAAGATATTGATACGTGCCGTGCACTTTTCTTGTTTTGAATTGTTATTGCGTTGTGTTAAGGACACTTATATGTCGTATATTTTGTGCAACGTCACTTAATGACGAAGGAAGAACTGTCGAAAGGGAGTCCGATGTAGACACAACTGAGTATGAAAATAATACTAGTGACGACGGACTTCCGGTCTAACGTGAGAAGGTAAGTGTTTTATCTATGGAATTGACCCTAGACATTTTCAGACTTTGATGTAACCAGAAATAGTAGGTAACGATAGATTAACGCGCCCCCTGGGAGTTGTGATATGCTTGGAAGGTTGGATTTCTCACCTTCTTAAAGCATATTTATGAAACATGCCCAATTACTTGGATCGAGTATTTGAAGGAACTGGTAATATCGTATGTAATAGCCTCTGGAAAGTAGGAAGGCTAAGGACTTTAAAAAGGTTCTAAATAAACAGTTTTTGGGACTTCTTATATTTATTTGGCACTTAATTGTACAAATATACAATCGGCATATTTATTGCAAATCTCTTCCAACCAACCAGATAGGAGTTACACATATGCTAAATGCTGGTTGAGAGGTTACATGATTAGTGATTTAAAAAATGTCTTACGGAGTTATAGACTTAAAGTAAATTTTCAGACCCATTTTTATTCGCTTAAGTGAATTGTACTGTTGGTTGGTTGAGAGAAATTGCTATATAGAAATAAGATCGATAGACTCTTCATTATTGAGTATGATTGTCAGCCATCGTGTATAGAAGATGCCTATGCGTGTATTGGTTTATTGTGTGTAAGATATTGTACGCAATCTTGACAGATTAAACTTAAATGGCCGATGGCAAGATCTAAGTTTCAAGATGATCATCAGATTTACAATAATTTGCTGCAGCCTTTAGTTTAGTTAGGCAGAGCTTTATACAGCGCTATGTTTGTGTTAATTAATAGCGCCGTAAGAATTTATCATAAGTAGCGTATACGCTACTGAAAAATATAAATGTTGTTGTAAAATGGTCTAAAAGTAAAACCAGTCTGTAAGTAAATCCGCTAAAAATCTAACCTATGACGCCCGCTTGCTTAGCATGAATGCTAACCGTTAGATAATAAGCATTAGCAACAAACTCATGTTCACAAAATAATAAATAGTGTGCGAGTATATAATTTCAAAAACGATTATGATGTCAAGTTTAGTACGAGTTAATTCCACGGAGCTCGAACACCTCACGCCGATCCTGCTGTGAGTCGGGTAAGGGTTTGGCCCGGACCGTTTTTACGAGTACTCCGTGTACGTGACGACAGTGCATACCATCGATCCAGAATCCAGGGGAACTTAGACTTAAGGAATGACTTTTGCGGACAAGTTTTTGAATTTCCATTTATTTTAACTTCACTTCAGTTCAGTTTTATAACTGATTCCGTAATGTATCTATACATACGCATCGATAGCTCAATCAAAGTTCGCATAAGACCTGTGTCAGGCAGATCGTGGCTAAGAATGTTGAAACCAGAGCCAACATAAATAGAACAAATTAGTCTTGTTCGTACATCCGATATGAGAATATTGCGAACCATTGCAGGAAAATCTTACAGATATAGGGTCAGAACATCTCACACCAAACATATCTGCAACATAGAAGATATACATATAGTCAGAAGATATACGAGTACATATAGTCAGCTCAAGCAATTTGTCTTCTGTTAATTATGATTTTTATTCTTATATTTATACACTCTCTTCCATTATTCAAACTTCTCACTTTACCTTCTTTCAAAATCTGATCCACTTGATCCAGTCAAGTTTTTGTCGATCTGCCTTTTCCACAAACAACCTCGGACTTCTGACTTGTACACTTGCTTAGTAATGTATTATATTCGCGTGTCCAAACTATCTTAAAGGTCCTTTTCTTTATCTTATTTGAAACATTAATTTTATCAATGTACTCGTATTTATTTCTGATGTCTTCATTCCGCCTTTTTTCGTACATTGACACTACACATTGTTCTCTTAGTGTTCGCATCTTTATCGTCATTATCCAAGTTTTACTTCTATACGTCTAGGTGGGCACCAACACTGCTTTATATATTTTATTGTAAAAATTAAAAATAATGAATAAATAAAAAAATCTCTGGTTTATGGATTGTGTTTAGTTATTAACAAAAATATTTAAGAAGTAATCAATGATTTCCAAAAGAACACGATTGAAAAAATCTGCCCGATAGCTACGTGACGGAAAACCAATCATCCGGTCCAAGACGATTGTATTTATTGAAGAAAAAACCGTCCAACATCGATTTCTCCTGAAAACGCTGTGATCTTTGTGTTATGTTTGTTGCTTTCCACATTTTTAACACTTCCAAGAATTTATATAGAAGATCAAAATTATTATTTATCTAACATAGTGGTATGTTTGTATCAAACTTTCACGCAAATATAATTAGAATAAATTAATTTTTAGATTCCCAAAATAACATTGAATTATTTTATGAGTCTTAAATCGCATTTGTTCGTATGCGTTCAGTCTTTATTGTATAGGTAGAGCTTTTTTTTAAATTCTGGAGATTGTTTATTGAATTTTGTAATCTTGAAAACACAGAAATATCATAAATGACAATTGTAATTTTTAAAGCCGAATATTATCAAGATGCCACTATATGGTCTTAAAAGCAAAAAAAAAACATAAATGCCACTTTGGGGTGTTTTAGACACAAACGTGTTAAAATGCATTTTGTAATATTTGACGCACAAAAGTATCAAAATGTCACATTGTGGTCCAGCAGGCATTAGTGTGAAAAATATCACTTGGAATCTTTGAGAACAAATATTGTTAAAAATGTCATTATCTTGTCTTAAATTAAACGTATAAGAGGGTCATAAATGTCATATTTAGGTATTTTAAGTACCAAAGTGTTAAAATGCCACTTTGTAGTCTCCAATACACAAAATGATCTGGTAGGCACTTCTGTCATAAATGACACTTGGAATATTGAGCCGAAATATTGTCAAAAATACCAAAAAGCACAAAATGATTATAAATGCCATATGGGATTATTTTAGCTACAAAAGTGTTAAAATGGGACTTTCAAGTCTTTAAAGCACAAACGTGTCAATAATATATCTTTGTGATCCTTAGGGTTTGGTGCCCAATATTACCAAAAACACCACTATATTGCATTAAAATCACAAAAAAATATTGTAGTCTCAAAAGTGTTAAAATGTCATTTTGTGGTCCTGCATGCACTAAATATCATAAATGATACTTTAAGGCGAAATATTATAAAAAATATCAGTTAATTGAAATAAAAGCACAAAAGGTATTTTTGGTTGAAAAGTGTTATTTAAGAATATTTGAGGCTAAATACTCGTATTGTCAAAATTTTCTCTATGCGAGCTTTAAAGTATAAGTGTCAAAAATGTTTTGTGGTCTTCAAGGCACAACAAAATCGTAGAAAATCACCTTTTTGATCTTTCAAACAACATATTGTTGAAAATGCCACATTGTGTGTCTTAAGAGTACCAAAATTTAAATATGCCACTTGTATTATATTACGCTTTCGTTGTATCCAGTACAATCTGGTGGGGTTATTGCTATGTGGCGATCTTTTCCAATAGACTTAAAAAGTGTTAAAGAAACCTTAAGTGAAAACCACTCTGCAACCCTTTTTTTGAATAATTTTGATACCAATAGGAATCGAAGTCGCAATCACCTAGTTTAACAAATACAAGTGTCTTACCAACTAGGTTATGGAGTTTGTCTTAAAGATACTCAAGTATAAAACGAGACACTTTGTAATCTAAAAAAAAACAGGTTTCAAAAATACTGCTTTGTGATCTTAAAGTTGCAAAAGTTTAAAAAGTACAAATTTTTGGTCTTAATAGCGCCAGACCGTGTATAATATTACTTTGTAGTGAATAGGTTTCTCACCCAGTAAATTTGATCAATGAACAATAAAATTAGAAGAAATTATAATAAATCATAACTGCGACAAGTTTATACGAATGCTTATCACATACTGTCTGCTGATGTGTTTGCTCCCATCACCAACAAAATGATGCTGCTTCGTCATAACTTGATTCATGTATTTTAATATATGACTGCGATGGATTGGAGTTCAATTAGTTGAGGTCAATGTAAGTGAAGAAAGAATAATATCTTGAACTTGAAATATTATTACGATTTCTTGTTCTTTGTCTTATGATGGATATTTCAAAATTACACAGTATAACTTTTTGATAAGTCATCACGTCTTAGTAGTAAGCACATTATTCATTAACCCTAGCATTTTAACCTTGTAAGAGCTTTAACCTGATAACAGTACAGTTTGATTCCACCTCCACCCACGCTGTTATGGGGGATAAAATAAATTCCCATCCAGCGCTATATACACTAGAATATTGAAATCTTCTTTATTTTTATGAGCGTGACGTCACGTTAGTGACGAACAAGGAACTGCCCAAAGTGACTCCTTCTCCGGTGGTGACACTCCTGCTCCTGAGTGTAAAAAGAATAGTAATAATGACGGACTTAAGGTCCGACATCACGGGAGAAGGGAAATGACTCGAAGCGTAGTAAATATACTTATAAAGTGGCTTAAGGTCTGGAATTCAAGCAGCCCAGCAAAACCATCCTTTGGCGCCACTAGATCGGAATAGCCTATCGGTCCGAATATGAACCGATGTATGGCTGGCTGAGTGGTGTTCCCTTCAGAAATTACATATCATCGCAGTACCACAAAATGTGCTCTGCGGATTGATCCAGATAGCCACAAATATTTCGACAGAGCCAAATGACAAGATTGACGCTAAAGAGTTTACCATTAAAGCTCCCAAGACCAGAGTTATATTGGGTAGTCCAATAGTTGGTGTGCACCCACGGGAAGCCGAGGCGCGCCCTGATGCAAGGAAAAAAAATAATGCCTGTCTTCTCCCGGAGGAGGACTACCAATGATGTTGCCAAGTTGATAACTGGGCCTCTAGGCAGGCTTTAACAATCGCGCGAGGGATCATTCTAGACAAGGGGTGAATGCGGACGTAACCTATACTCGCGAGCTGACGCTTTCCGAAAAGGACAATCGCGGCACGACACTGGACCTCCAGATCCAACGCAGCAAGTCTCGTTTAGACTGAGAGTGCTTCCGCTGAGCAAGTCCTATTAAGCCTTGACGATAGCCAACAGCCTGATGACAATACGAAATAAGACAAATTAAAAAAACATACCTAAAATAAATTGGAATAACCAGTCTCTCAGACAAATCTTTAAATAAAAAATATGGCGGAGAAGGATTCTGCTAAACTTAACAACATCTAACATACTATACATTAAACATACTATAGCCATCAAATAGACGTGGAGTTACACAATCTTTACATTATCACGATTGATAAATTACAACGTGCAACTGTCGTTAGCAAATTGTTATTGGAACATTTGCTTTGAGCCAAGTTCCGTGTTTCTATTATAACGTTTACTAAAACAGGCATGAATTCTGGGTAGGCAGAGACGACACAGCTCCAAACGTTCCTATCACGACATACTATAATACAACTCTTCTGTTTCTCTTACTCCTTACATTTCCTTCTTTCTAATTTTTGTTCAATTGGTTTAACCATGCTTTTTTCGGTCGTCCTCTACCACGACTCCTACTCATGCTTACATTGTAAATTTTCTTAGTCAATCTTTCGTCGTCTATCCGTTTAACATGAACCTGACCACCTCAACTTAATCTTTTTCATCCTACTTAAAACATTAATTTTAGTTCACATATATACTTAATAATTACATTTTTTTCTGTCCTATATCAGTACACTATATATTCTTCTCAATACACGTCTTTCCACCGCATATACTCGGCTCCTTTAATTCATTTTCCACCTTCACATTTTACTCCCACACATCAATATCAGTATTAATACCTTGTTCTAAACTATCAATTATATTAAACTTATCATCATCATCATCACTGGTTGAACAACCCCATATCAGGCGTCGCCAGTTACATATTCTGGTTATCCTGGCGTCCTCAATGCCACCGTCCAGCCCTCAAAATCTCGGCTTCTCAACGGATCTGAATATGCTGTTATGAACCATCATTTTAGCAGATCTTGTTATTGGTTTGATTTTTATTTTGTTTGAATATATATTTTTAGTGCCCCATCGACTGTTTTATTTTACTATTACTTCTTACAGTTTAATATCTCGTTTGACCTTTCCGAGGAAATTAATAATTACATTTATTATTCTGTTATACATTGACACACCAAATATATAAATGTTAAGTATGTATTTTTTATTGTTTCAGGTTTGGACTCGTTCTAACTATAATACTACAGAGTTTGAAATAGACAGAAAAACATCATTGACACCTGTGACGTCACATTCCGGTCGGTGAGTCCGGTTCACAACAATCTTTAATTTTACCCCACGGTAGAATTAAAGATTGTTGTGAAGTCTAGTTTTGAACATAAATCTTAGAACTCTGTTGCTTGTTTGCTTGCTGAGATTGGTAGCATTGTTGCAGGGGAGACTATTTAGACTAATTCTATTGATCGTTAAGTCAGCATTTCAGATATTTACGAGTATATTGTTTAACTCGTTCAATAATTTCATTATTTATATCTACTTTGCATAACTCCTGCATAACAACACAAAATATATTAGGCAATCAGTATGAACATTGTATGAACTTTAATATGACCTTAACTACTTGCAAGAGTTAAGTGAAAAAGTTATTCTCCTCGCATTATACATATGTCCAAATTACATATTTTCTCCTTTTGGTGGAGGATAAATCTTATGTGTCTTTATATAACATAATACATTCGTTTTAAGATTACGGATTTTGTCAACCCATGAGACTCGCAACATTATTCGAAGGACCAAATTTCAAAAGTTTCTTGTTTCTTTGTGGTCTTATACTGGTATTTTCTTTTGTATAACACTTCTTAGATATTAATTTTAAATTTTATTTGTTGTTTTTTTTTGTAATATTTTGTATCAAAAAGGTCATTTGACCGTTAAATTAAAATGGAATAAATTGAAAAATTAAGAATATCTTTGTATGTAACATACTTTCCTTTTATACACTCATACATTTTGTCTTTTATATCTTTGTTCTCATATCATAACATTATATTAGCTAAATAAAAAAAAACATTTACTGGAATGAATGACAAGAATGTAAAACAAGAACAAACACGTCAGTCACGCACACTTTTCATTCATTCCCGTTTCGTGCGCGTCCCGTTCCACGCACCGGCCAGGGCGATCGATTAATTATTCCCAAGAATAGGGGACGCCGGGCAGTTCCACAAAGCTATTGCACAAAGGAGGTTCCTTTCCCTTCTCGTTTCCACAAACTGTCACCTAACCTGACCTAATGAAAATGGATTCCCTCGGTCTAATTAAATTTACGACTCCTGTCACATTTTTCTTACTTCTTTAGAATTTTATGCGAATAATTCGTTGAAATGTTAAGACTTTTATTTTATTTATTAGAACGTTGAAATAAATTATTTAGTAGTTTAGGGTCTAGAAAAGAAAGATGTAAGAATTATCAGTAATCTTTACTGACATTAGAAAGCTGCAATTAAGATAGATGACAAGTTGACACCCGTTATAAAAATATGTGGTGGAGTTCGACAAGGATGCAAACTCTCCCCTATTATTTTTATTTTTTATTCAGAAAATATTTTTAAGGGGGCATTGAATGAAATAAATTATTGAATTGTTATAAATGGTAAAATAGTTAATAACGTTTATTATGCTAATAATAATGTTATTCATGCGAATTATCTTAAAAGTCTACGAGTGATACTGTAATAATGCTTGTAATGAGTATTAATAGTAAACATATAATACTATACTAAATATGATACATCATTGATGATTGTTAGTAAAACGATAGAACAGACACACTCGTATGCACGTCTTGGTATAAATAATGATATTATCAAACGGGTGAAATAATATAAAAATCTGGAATGTTGGCTAAATGTTTAATGGAACCAAGAATTCAAACTAAAAGTAGATATCTCACGAAGCTGTTTGTTCAAATTCAGATCAGGATCACCTCTGAACATTGTGACTCAGACCATCACAAAGAAACAAGAGGCTTTTGAAATGTGACTCATGGGTTGACAAAGTGCGTAATTGCGGCATCTTAAAACGGATGTATAAAAATATAGAAGATTTTATCCAATACCAAAAGGAGAAAAATGGTACTTTGGATATATAATGTGAGGAGAAAAATATGAGATCCTACAACTGATACTGCAGGGGAAAATTCAGTGTAGAAGAAAGTTGAAGAACTGGCGTGAGTGTGTTCATTGTGGTAACATATATTTGTCCATAGCTTCTGTCTCAAAGACTAAGATTGCCATGATAATGGCTAAACTCCGAAGAACAGATACACTTTAAAGAAGGACTAGTTTATATTCCATAAAACAAGTTGAAGGTTAATTAAAAAACCAGAAATGTCTAAAAACCTGTTAACGATGCATTATTATAGCTGCAAACATAGATGCAATAAATCAGCTGTAAAAGCACGAAGCTATTTACGTCGGGTCGTTATTATTACAACTGATCGACAGTGACGTACATAACCATTCATTCAATTTGGCACAGGCAACCTGTAAACAAGAAGTTATTCTAGAAGAAACCTCGAAGACCTTGAGAGCTGCGTTTAGCTACGCGATTGTCCATTTCGTGAATACGGCAAGTTTCACTACGTCCAACTCGGACAGGCTGAATGCGAGTTGTGACTTGTGACCAGAATAGATTGTGACGTTTTAAACCAGCCGTTCCGAAATAGTTGATATGAAAAATTATCTTATCAGAAGTTGGACCAAGTTCAGGGCACTTTGTTTACGATGGAGACCAGTAGGACAATCGGAATTACAAAAAAATGCCGTCGGCCAGGCGTCAATCAAAGTTCAAGTCTAGAAATTATTGTGTCGTTATCACTTCAGAACTATTTGATTAATGTATTACGTCGTATTTGCCTGATTTTATTATCCAATCTCTCACGATCTTAGTTCTTTTTTACCCCGACTGTCACTTGACAGAAACGTGACAAACTTTTTAAACTTAAATAAACTAAACCTATCGTGTTATGAAAGCATTGTCAAAATATTTTTCTTTCACTTATTTAATCTCATATTTTTTGTTAATTTTATTCATTTTTTTTAAATTTTACACATGACAAGAAATATACGCAATTTACGAAAAAAACAACAGGTAGTTTAATTTGGACACACAATTTTAATGGATCTGGGTTTGTTGCCTTTCATTTGTCGTGTCCCAAGTAAACTAGGTTTTTGCCTGTATCTCGCTGAGGACATATAGCATGAAAAATAAATCGATACTTCTTAATATGCAGTTTTAAATGGTTTGGTCATATTTAAAGACACATCAATGAAAGTACAGGTTGATGTATCTCATTATAATAATAAAAAATAGATAGCGCCGTTTAGATTTTTCTCAAGGGCACTAACGCGGGATTCGAAATCGCTATTATTGACAGATAAATATAACAAAAAAAAAGTTGAGTTTAACAATAGGAATGTGTTGGCTGGGGCCATTAGATAAGGAACTTCCCTGCATCTCTATGTACTCGTACATATGTTTTAAAAAATATATTTGGTAAGAAAACTTACCAAGGAAGGCGAACTACAAAGAAACCTTTGTAGATCTTTTGATATGTGATAGTAACATATTTGGCTTTAGGTGAAGTCTAGTATTGATTATGTGCTGTATTAAATGCCTATTCATACAATATCACCAAGTAGGGAAGACTTATAATTCATTGTTTTATTACTTTTTCGTCGTATACATCTGGCGTGTTTTGAATACCTGGGACTTTTACGACCAATCAGAAAGGTGTAAATCAAGCGTTGATGGAAACCACACAGGAACCTTTTTTAAAATCTAGGTATCAAAATGACCGAACCCGTAACCCCTGAGTCAAGAAACATGTGCTTATTAATGAATCTACGGAGGTCGTATTCGTAAAGAAATATGTAAAATAGATCATATCTCAATCTACCTAAAGAGAGTTTCGGCATAGGTGAAAAAAGGTCACGTGGAGTTCGAACTTAATAAGTGGAATGCTTAAGATATTTCAAGTTTGGTATACTAGTTTTTTAAGACCACAAAGGCTAGTGTATGGGCGTAGATTTCAGTTGACAAGATCAGGAAACCTCATTATGGAAACCCGATAACACGGAAAATGCCACTGGCAGACCGAGACCACAAACTTTTAGGCCTCGGCCACACAGGAAGGGGCCTCGCTTGATGCTTAGAGCTATGTTGCGAGCTAGGCGACATATCCTAGCGAACCAACGTACCGCATACTATCACAGTGGCCACACTGCACGGTTCGCGCCACGTTGCATGACGATTAGTCATCGAGGGAATCTCCTAGTGAACAGACGTGTTGGTTAATTTACAAGAGGTGCGGAAGTTTTAATGACAGCTGTGAATAAAAGGGAGCCTTTGTGGAACCCACCGAGTGCAACTTCATTCCAACGTGATAAAATCACGTTGGAATGAAGTTGCACAGAAAGTAAATAAAGATGGTAAGTTATAATGAAATTGGTTAGTTTTGAGAGTGACATCGTGTGTTGACTCAACCGTTCCCAACTGTCAAATGAATTTGTGCGTAGCACTTTGGTGTGGCCAGGCATGAAGTCACCTAGTATATGAGTCACGTAAAATCTAGCTTAGCACCTAACGAAGCATTTTGGTGTGGCCTCGGCCTTAGACAACGTGCAGCAATATCTTATTGTAGAACTGACAGACGGAAACTGGGAGAAGACAGAGAGTGACCGATCGTCTTGGAGTAAAATCGTTCGGGAAGCTACATGAGTTGTATGACCATCTGAAATGGTCATATGTACGAGTATAGTATATGTACCGTCTCAAATGGTTGCCGTGGAATTTTATTAATTCTAAAAAAATACACACGTCTAAAATTTCAATAACGGTATTAAACAAATTTCTTATATTTTTTAGTAAATATTTACTTACTTATCTCTGTAACTCCCACCATACAAAATGAGTTGACTGAAATAATGCAGGAGCTGGTCTAGACAACAGTTAGAAACGGAGCTCTTCTGAAAATATCAGATTTCTCCGGGGACGTGAATCGAATTCTGAAGTGTCTTAAACTCGAATTGTAAATAATCGTACGTTTCCTCATTTTGTTGGATGCCAGCCAAATAGACCAACTTATAACTATACGCATAACACGGAGAGATAAAACAGCTTCACCTCTCACCATCCACAAGGAAGCATGGGAGTATGCGCTGTTGAAAGGAGGAAGTTAAAGCCAATAGGGGCGATCGATAAAATCTATCGGAGACGTGGATTCTATGTCAATAAATAACCATACACACAAACACTCGCCTCCCAGCGGCACAGCCGGCTGGCAGCCGCACGGAATATTAAAATTATACGGATAAAAATACTCTCCCTTTTCATAGCGATAAAGCTGCGTTTGCATTCATTCACCAACTTAAAACGTCATTTAAATTAATGAAATTTAAAATCTTGAATTAATTAAAAAAGACTTACAAATCAAATATACACAGCAAAAGTGAGTGGAAGGCGTGGTAGAGGTAGACCAAGGAAATTATGGTATTTTGAAAGAAAGTGAATGGTATTTTGAAAGAAGAAAATCTCAAACACAAAGAAAAAGTAGGAGATGTATGAGAATGTGTATATGGTATATTTAAAAGAGGCGAAAGGTGCGTTTTGCGATAGGAAATTTCAATTTTGTTTTCTTCTTGATGTAGATATTAATCTGCTTTTGCGAAAATCATTCTTGGGAGGTAGAACATCAGCTATCTCTCCACCTTTTAGGCGGCATGTTATGTCCTGTGTTTGACATTTTATCACTACGCATCCTATCCACATATGATACATAGCCGTGCCAGTGCCGCTCTCTCTTCGTGCACCATCTGACTATGTCGTATTTTTTGCAGGTCTGTTAGATGTAAAATTTTCTAAACCTATTTTTAAGAGTGTTCACTATGATTTATTACATTTCACGTCCCTTTTAGTCAAATTGTTCAGTACTAGAAGTTAATCCAAGTTTTTTGAGACAACCATGTGGACTCTTAACTGTTATTTTTTCATTGTGGCTGTAGATTCTGTACTGTCTTGTACTAGATCTACAAACTCGATCTCACCTTCGGGACCACATAGAATTGCTTTAGAAGTCGCATTTTATGCAAGCCTGGCCGTGGACAAGTTATTTAATATTTCTCCACAGATTTTGGTTTTTCACTTGCTCTTCCCATGCAGGATATCTAGGCCGTATGTTAACATATCTCTTCTGTAAGTCTTCTTAAATCTAAACTTAGAGCACCCCTGGTTGCTGTCGGCGTCTGCTATTTGACTTTTCAATACGTTTTTGGGAAGTTTTTCCTCATTCATTCTTACACGTGGCCGAGCCAGCGTAGTCTTTTTAATTTGAGGATTATCATTACACAAAAAAAGCTGCATCATTGAGAAGTTTATCAAAGCTAGACAAAATTTCAAGAGATCCACAAGTAACATTTTTCTTTAGATCTGGTGTGAACAAAGCTTTGGTACACTTTAGCGTTTTATTTTAACTCTCGTCTCGGCGTATATATTTATAATTTATCTTTTTTCTCAGGTTTGAGTGTTAGCCAGACACGTGCCGTGCCGTCCATTCAACGGTTCCCAGCAGATAATTAGCGGCATTAGCGCTGCTGACTCCCGACTGTTCTACAGTCGGATTATGGTATACTGACTGTTCCACCGCATCACGCCCGGCGGTACGGTACGGCTCCGTGTCATCCTCTTTATCTCTTGCAGCATTATCTTCTCACGATTGTTGTTTTCGTCGTTAATTTGTTGTTAACAATAATTCTTCTTTTGTTTCAAATTATGTATCATCATCAATACTAATTCGAAACATTTAACTGTGTTTAAATGCATTTTTTTGTGATTAAGGATGAATGGGAATTTAAGACTGATGTGTAAAATAAGATGAAGAGCACTGTGAAATTATTTTGACATGTAGACTCAACTAATGAATTAAAAAATACCTAACAAAATAAATGTGGGATTATCGCCATATTGGTTATTTCCCCTAACCAACCAGAAAGATGTTTATCAGGTCTTAAGCGAAAACCAGATTAACCTTTTTTTTAATCGGGGTTCTAGCGGAAATCGAACCTACAACCTCCCAGTCGGAAGACAGGCATCTCACGTCAGAAAATTTAGGCTTAATGCCGTACTCTAGGGGTTATCATGCTTGCTTTCCACTCTGACATCTAGGGCTCGATTCATATTTGATTCCGGAATAATTCTTCTTTTAGAGATATTTACTTTCGCATTAATGTGGTTGTCATAATAAATTTGAGCATGGGCGACATAATTTCTAGGATTATTTTTTACTAAGTATGAGGAAATATTTGTTAAAAACTAAAAAAAAATATCTGAGAAAGTTTCCTTCTTCTGAAAAGTTATCAAAATTAGCGATCCACTTTATGGTACTTAAAACGTTCACGTGAGTTACACCCAAAGGTCATCTCGGCACGAGATAATCCCACACTAGCCCTCTGCTTGAGCCACGCGGATCATATGTTATGCATGTTTCGTGAAGTTTGTTTCGTAGTTATTTTGAAACAATGCCAAAAATATTCCCCGCTAATGCCAGCTTGCAACTATGCTTTCATATTTGGATGGTGGATGCTAATTTGTTGTGTTGTGAGGAATTACGTTACGTTATACATATTAGCCTAATATACTATAATGAGTCCACAGAGTAACAGATATTTGAAATAAATCACCGAGTGAAAGACGATCTATGTGGCCTAGTGGATAGATGCCTGTGTTTCAACCAGGAATTATAAAAACGGGTCCCAGCCTGGTTTTCACTTAAGACCTCTATAACATCTGTTATTTAGAAGAGTTTGCCACTTAACTTAAATCCGCCAGATTGTACTTTATACCTACAACGAAAAAAGTGTAATACAATATAATAAAATACAATTCTCCAGATTATGATAAATAAAGAGCTATACTGCCCTCATAAGCAAAAACGCAGCTAATAGCAAAAGTTAAGTTTTGAGAAAACTGCACTTTTATGTTTTTCATTGATGCTTAAAAATGTCGTGATTCATATACAAAAAAGCAGTAAAATGTGATTCATAAGCAAAAACGCAGCAAACGCATAGGCACTTGCTGTCTTTTTGCTTATGAATCACATTTTATTGTTTTTTTTGCTTAGAAAAACCTAGTATTTTGTTAAATTAACAAAAGACATTATATCGATTTTTGTGTTGAAATAAATGGTTTTCTGTATTTTTTTATGAATTATGGTTCAGAATTCGATATAGAATATTGCCTCATACTTAGTTAAATTTCAGATTTTTTCCCGTTAACTGCGTTTTTGCTTATGACGGCAGTATAGGTATAATTGAAAGAGATATAGACATAGAATGTGACTTGCCCCTTTTATACATGTATGATAGAAGGGACGTGAGCTACTTAGAATTGATATTTTTATCTCTTTCCATTATATATTCCTCTAAATTTGGATGACCGCTCTGTGATGGATTTTAGAACCTTTTTTTTATTTTCCATCATATAAATTTTCTCATTCAGGCAGTTTAACATCTTTCTGATTGGAAATTATTGCTACAGCAGTGATTGCCCGCCAGAATGTTCTGTTAACAAAAAATGTCCCTTTAATATGTCGAGTAACTTTTTCCCCTTTCCTCCTGGAAAAGCACATTTAGGACATCTCACGTTATTTATATATTGCCTGCGGCAATATATAAATAACGTGAGATTAAGCCAGTTTATCTTGTACAAATGAAACAGTTGGTGATCTAATTTTATCATTGTGGTATTTTAAATTCATTTAACGGTTTTTCTCGAACTGGTTTTTATTTTTTCATCCGAAATTTTCTGTATTTATTAATTAATTCACAAGCTTTAAACAATAACAACTTTTAGAACTTAACTCACTAGGAAGCAACCTGTATCGAGTTGAGTTTGTTTGTTACACTTTATATGTAAAATAAATTATTAGAGCGCTGGTACGGTGAATAATTGATAAAATATAGGGGGCGCAACAAGAACTGCAAGTTTAAATCAAGGAAAGAAAAATAAATTTATTTTACATGTTCATGTTTATTGGTATGAATGTAATTAATACACATGGGAATTGTGTGTGGAAAATGATATCGACCAAATGACTACCTCGGCTCCTGTTACAGATGACGACTCTTTGAGCAAAATTTTCAATAACGGATTCACATAAATGGATACGTTTATCTGCAATGATACGAGTGTTGTTGGATTTAAAGCCATCGATGGTTTATAGATTCTTGGCGTACACTTGAGATTTAATATAACCCCAGAGAAAAAAATCACACGATCGTGTGATTAAATCACACGATCGTGGCGCGGCTAATTCACATTTCCACGACGAGAAATTACACGGTCGGAGAACTTTTCGTGCAACAAAGTCATTGTTTCATCAGCAATATGAAAAGTAGCTCCATCCTGCTAGAACCACGTGTTTTCTAATAGTCCAAATCGTTCAATTGATGCCAAAAAAGTTTGAATCATGTCACGATGTCGATTTCCATTGACCGAAAATATTATTTCATAGGGTGACATAACAAGAACTGCAATTTAAAATTTGCCGCCATTTTTCAGCTGTCAAACTTATAATATATATATAATGGACATACGTCATCTACATAATCTATAAATGAATCGTGCAGCGGTACTTAATTTAAGTTTAGAATTACAGTTCTTATTGCGCCACCCTTTATTTACAAAAATAAACTATACAATAAATATTTAAATATTCTGCCTTTTTAATGTGTTGAGTACTCACCTTTACCGGTGCCCTTCGAATCTGTAAATTTTGTCATTTTGTTTAAAATATTTAGATAGTAAAAATGCTTGTCGATAACCACCTTCATATTTGTCATATCACGCTTTACCACTTCGAAAAATAATGGACTGTAGCACAGTCATTTTGCGATTTCAACGAACTCAACTCTTGGTGACGGAACGATCGGTGAAAGTGATGTTCGAATTCAAATTCGACGACACAAGGTTAAAAGATGAGGAAGCTAGAGGTCGTCCGTCCGATTTTGATGATCAGGTTCTCCAGATGACCGTGGAAGAACACGAAATTTTGACAACAAGGATGCTAGCCGAATAATTCAATGTCGAGCATTCCACGGTCGTTACGCGCCTCAAAAAGCTCGGTAAGGTATGGAGAATGGCTGGATGGGTTCCTCGCGAGCTCTCAGATGATAATGCTAGCCGAGTCCGCACATTTACCCAATTGCTTCAGCGAAACGAGGAATATCCCTTTCTTCAACATCTGGTGACCGGTGATGAGTCATGGATGTTCTTCAAAATGTCTTATAAAAGGTTGATCCCGGTCAAATCCCGAAAAGAATTCTAAAGGTCGTCTATTGCAAAAAAGCCATATGGTGGGGTTGGTGGGACCGCTCTGTTATTATGGCGCACTGGGAGATTATCGTAAATGGCTTCTGCTATTGGCGGGATTACAAATATGTGAAACATGAATTCGTTGAGATCGCGAAATGACTGTGCCGCATCCATCCTTTTCTGAAGTGATAAAACATCGCAGGACGAAAATTAAGGTGATTATCGACACGCATTTTTACTACCTAAATAGTAAGGAATGTATTTGTAAAAAATATTGAAATAAAATGACAAATTTGACAGATATGAAGGGCACAGGTAAAATGATCGTTAATTATGCCCCGACCTAATATGAATGTTTGTAATTTGATCCCGCGACTGATGGGCCACTCTGTATTATTTGATCGCGACTGATGGGCCACTCTGTATTATTTGATCGCGACTGATGGGCCACTCTGTATTATTCAACTGAAATAAAAGCTGCCACTCGACGCCAAGCACGTAAACGTACTCGCAACAGATCTCGGTTGTATACATTTTCCATTGAAGCGTATCACCACCGCAGAACCACAGAACCGCAATACACCAGTTGCTAGCTATACACCAGTTGTATGTAGTCAGTGTGTGTAAGTTTTATTTCCATAGTCTATTTATACAGCACCAAGCGGCGAGAGCAAACACGACTTAACTAATGCAAATTGCCCTGTCTCATAGAAAACCAGAAGGTTGACGTCAATTGACGATTAGTATGCTGCTGATAATAAAATCTCCTGACTGCTAAACGACTAGCTGTTAGATCATCGCTGGTGGTAGAGCGAGAGGCGGCTTTAGGTTTCCATAAGCCTTATACTCCAATTATTGTGCGTTTCGAAATGTATAATATTATCAAATGAAAGGAGCATTAAGATAGTTTGGACACATGAAGAGAATGAATGATAAAAACATGACTAAGCGAGTATACAAGTCAGAAAATATAAGGAAATACTATCTTAGGAATCCGCTAAGATTATATCCAGAACAGTATTTAGTACCAACTCTGATAAATGAGAGTAAAACGTGGACGTGAAAAAATACTGAAAGGAGCCGAATAAATGCTGTAGAAATGCGTGCACTGAGAAGAATATATGGGGTGGCAATGTATGGCATATTATGAAATTAAGTCATTAGAGATGAATGTTCACTTAAGTCTAATGTGTTGAGTAAGGTGAAGATGAGGACTCTGAGATGGTATGGGCATCTAGAACGAATGAATGAAGAAAAGACTTAAAAAAATATATGTAATGCAAATATAAGTGGAAGTCGTGAATATAAGAATACCAAGGAAAGTATGGTTGGATCGAGCGAATGATATTTTGAATGAGAACTGGCCATTTTGTTGCTAATAATGGAAAATAATCGATACTGAACAATATGAATCTGAGTTTTCATTTTTTATGCAGTAATTACGTTTCCGTTTAGACGAGCACATTACCTGATAATGTGAGATTATTAAGATTTGATGTTACTTTTTCTAGTTTAACAATTCCAAATACCATATTCTATTGTGCTCAGTTAAAAAAAACAGATTGCCGAAACCAGGGACCTTTAGATCTTCAGTCTAACCCTCTCCCAACTGAGCTATTTCGGCTGGTACGCCAGTTTTCTTCATTTTCGATAAGGTCATGAAGTTGATATAAATTTTAGACAAAAAAAAATACTTTTTAATAGTTGCACGAATGTTGAATTTTCACTTTTTATATTATATTATTTTGCTGAAAACTCTTGAAGAGATTGATATAGACCTAACTTAATATAGTTTCAAATTGTCTGTAACTATTGTATTAAGATTGATATAAGTCCTGTGGGTTTAGTCCATGTAGCATTCAATTGCCAATGACGATGTCCGTGACCTCACATACAAATAAAATACAAATCTTATCTTCCACACGATGATTTCGGGTTCAATTCCCGGTGGTAAAAAGAGTTTTCTAGTGTACTGTTTTTATCTCTATTTGGTCGATTACTGTTGATTTAGAGTCGTGATCTCTTTGGTCCGTTCGCCCAACTCTGCCTACGACGATTATCCACCTCTCCCTGATTTGATCCTCTCGAAATGTTGCAGTCACAGAAGACCTTTTGCGTTCTTGGCTTGGTCAGTCCATAGGGGTGTTGCTACTTCTACCCCATCGTCTTGTGCACTATATGAGTATTTACAAATTCTCCTTCCTCTGCGTGCTACGAGTATATGACCAAAAAACCTGAAGTGGTCTAGCCTGTTTGGAATCCCAAGTTGTTGGATGGTGGATACATTGGTACATTGAAGCGAAATGTCCAAGGTATTATCCTCAGCATGTGGCTCCAGCACCACATCACGAATGCATCCACCCTTTTGCCATCAAGCCATTAAAATGTTTTGATACTTTCATATTCGCTGTAGTTTTGTCACCAATATTTTCACATACAGGTATTTTAACATATTTCTGATTGGAAAATATTTCCATAGCAACACTCTCGTCAGAGTGTACTGTTTATATTAAGGTGCACGGCCGCACGGTAACGCACTGGACTTGCTTGCGGAAGATCTCTGGTTCGAACTTCTCGTTTCCTACCCCCCTCGAATGACACAGGCATTTTTTCTGCCTAGAATTCGGGGGTATAAGGATACCTATAACTTCGCTCATATCTATTGTTGAAAAATACATACCGGTGTGCTCCTTTCGTCTCACTTCGGGTGTGCCATCGGATCCGGTATATCGGTGTGGCTGGTGAGTTTGCTGGTATGCAACGACTTACTCACTTAGATCAAACGCACAGCTTCACTTTCCAATTGAATTAACGTTGGAATGGTAATGGGATCTTCGACTACGAGGCCTAGCAACAACGACGTCTGTTTATAATGCAATCTGAAATATTTTAGGTTGAAATTCTGACACTTCTAATGTTCCGATTTTATTAACAAAAAATATGCGATTGTATGTATGGCACTCTTTCGAAATTAAGTATCACCTCAAGAGCGCTTAAAGCTGTAATTTACAAAAGTTAGCTAAATCAATTCACGTGGAATGATATCTGAAAGTGTGCTTAAAGCCGGGAAACCAAATATGAAAAATTAACTAGTCTATTCTATTTACCAGAGCTAGGCCAAGGATTGAACAACCGGGCCACTGACCCCAGGCGCGATATCTCAAAGACACTGAATTAGGTGTTATATTGATATTGAACTCCGTATAATTTTGTCAATATTCGTGACCATATAGCATCGCGCGAAATAAGTTGAAGTGAATTAAAAATAATGAAACTTATTTGAGATCTCATATTGGACAAAAGAGTTCGTAAGATATGATCATTTGACTTCGAATAAAATTTATTTCGATAAAGTTATTGATAATTTTGTCGCCCGGAAAGCCATTTTAATTTTCGTATTTGACATTTTAATTTTCGTACGTTGAAGTTATAATGTAGGGCAGATTAGCGGCTCGTTCACAATGTTCACGTTTTTAACCTCTTCAGACCTGCCGTTCACTATAATGGACACAGAGTTCATATGCACTTTGTAAACAACTTTGCGAAATATTTCTGTTCGCAATGATAATAAATTAAGTGTAGGATACTGTATTCTCGACATTAAACGTTTAGGGTACAATCTATCTCAACTAATACGACAAAATGTTGTATTTAGTGTACACAATACACTCACAAGCAAGAATATTTTTTTGAAACCTTAGAATTAATTCAGGTCTGAAAGAGGTTAAAGACTGAAGCCAGGAGCGATTTTTTCAAAAAAGCAAAAAATCGCCTAATTTAAAATGAGTGGAAATTATGACAACAGTTTTACCCATTCCAAAAAGTATTAAAAAATGTCATCTTATTGTATTACATTTTAGTTGTATGCAGTACAACCGGGTGGGCTTTTACCGTGTGACGGTCTCTTATTAGAGCTTAAGCTAAAACCAGACTAGAAACCGCTTAAAAATACTGGTTTCCAACGGGAATCGAACCCGCAACCCCCGTGCTGGAAGACAAGCGTCGTACTAACTAGGCTATGGAGGCTGTTCATCTTTATTGCGGAGGCGTTTTAACGAAAGTGTACTCGAGGGACCTACATACCTCATCCCAGCTCTATTATTTAACAGGCTATTGGCTCCCGTAAAACTACCTCTGATGATCGGGCAGATATCATGATTATAGTAACGACCTAAGATCGTATAGGATACTATGACCAACAACTGGTTTTAATATATTATATTTTGTAGATTTAAGAGTAAAATTTGAATACCGGACCTGCATTCTGCTAACATATTTTTTATTTTCTAATCTCATTCATATCACGACCGAATAAATCTCTGACCCTTGTGGAGGTGACTTCTGAGTACCAATGCGATGCTTTCATAACGTTTTTTTCTAATGTTCTTACATATATACATACATAATAATATTGAAACGTAAATACAGGAAAAAAAATACGTGATTCGGTAATAAAATATTCAGTGTGAATGTTTATGAAAGAGGACCAGCAAGGAGGCTCGAGCGGGCTGGGCATGTGATGTGATGTCATGTGTATGTGCCATTAAGTTTGTTATGGGTGCTATAACAAACGGCAAGACAACCCTGGGTCGCCCGCGCTTTGATGACTCAAATCTATTTTTCAATCTATTACACTTTCGTTGTATACTGTACAACCCGGCGGACTTATTGTCATGTGGTAATATTTTCCAAGTAACCAGAAAGAAGTTAAGGATAGTCTAAGTGAAAATCAGACCGGAACCCTACTTTAAAAAATGGATTCCAATGAGAATTTCAACCCCCGGGCTGGAAGATAGGCGACGCACCAAATAGGTCAACGATTTCATCCATTGGCATATGTCTTTCCCTATTATCTATTCATTTTTTCTTTCCCTGTTTCTCCCCTTTCCAAGGCTTTGGGGATATTCAAAAATAATGTTTTGTGTATCTTCTTTTCATGCCTTTAATTCTCTACTTTTAATGTATCATTTTTGTTCTGGTTTTTTAATGTTTATTTTTGTTTTTATGTAAACTCAAAACTTTGCAATCTCTCAAATAGCAGTTGGCACAACATATGTAACTCGTGCTTGAATGGTTGGTTGGAAGACCTAACAAGCCAAAATGATCATCCAACAGTGGATATAAATATATGGGTAAAATCAGTTTTTGATATTTATTTAGGTAACTGAGAAGTAATCGCTCCATTATTGGCACGTTTTAAAAAGCGACTGAAAAGACAGTAATGTAACGTGTTTTGTTCCTGATTTTTGTTTCCTCTCCACCATCCCTTCCTGTTTCCTTTGATTGGTGATTATCTTGTATTTTTACTATGTATATTGTTCATGAATTTCCTACACGTCAATAATTATTTTAGATTTTTTTTTGCGACCATGTAACTTCCTTTATTTGCTTTTATCTGGTTCGGTTGCATGAGATTATCGCCTGGCAATAAGCCCTCTAGATTGTTTTCTAATGAAGACTTAAATAAATACAAGTAATGATTATTGTTAAATTAATAAATGGATGGATTATTGTTAAATTAATAAATGATTATTGTTAAATTAATAAATGATTATTGTTAAATTAATAAATCGATGATTTTGGACGCCAACGAGGTGATTGAATACGTACAGAATGAGAAGTAACACTTCAAATATGGTGGTGTCTCTATTTAATTTTCTTACAGATCCTGAAAAAAAATTCATACTACTTTTACACAAATGATTTCAGTTTCGTCCAATTATATGATACATAAAAATTAACCTTCTTTTTCTTTTTTAATATATTAAAAAAAAGTTAAACATTTTAATTAATTTTATAATATGCAAAACACAGCTATAAAAAAAAGACTGCCGAAACCAGGGATCGAACCAGGGACCTTTAGATCTTCAGTCTAACGCTCTCCCAACTGAGCTATTTCGGCCGATACGGAATCGTTCACGATACTTGATACGGTTAAAATGTAAGGTTAACGTATTTTTTTTTAATTAAAAAAATCACGTTTTTCCCAGTAAACATAGTTAAATTTTAATACTGTATTTTCACTATCAATTATTATTTTGCGGTCGAGATGAAACTTTTTTTATGTCTAATGCAAAAACATTTATGGTGATAAATGTGCAACGGGTCGTTGAAACCGCTTTACGAGTATACTAACGTTTATGAAACATTGAAATAGAAAAATATATTTTTTTTATGATATATTAGTTCCGTCTGAAACATGTGTTTGAGAAAAATATTCGGTGTGCAGTGGAACTACGAGTATTTCGCCTGCGTGGAGTGTCTCGCTGTGTAAAGCTCTAAATAGTGATTATATTTTTTTTTGGAAAAAACATAAGCCGATTTAAAAAAATCTGCTTTAATGTTGCAACATAAGAAAATGTCTTAAATCAAATTAGTTTTCCATTCATGAAAAATAAATCCTTTGCTACCTCACTTAATGGGTCAAAATCAACATACAATGTACTCGTATTTATTATGCAGACATATCACCACGCCGTGTCTCTTGTGGGGTAGGCAGAATTCTTCTTTTTTTCTATCCAAGAACACAAGTTTTGCCTCCTCCTAATTCATACATCTGGATCGGCACAATCTTCTATTATTCATACTTCTCACTTTATCTTTTTTCAAAATATGGTTAATTTGATCCAGCTATATACTCGTATATCTCTTCCACGCACACCATGAACTTCTGATTTGTGTACTTGCTTAGTCATTATTTCGTCATTCATCATTCTCTCTACATGTCCAAACCATCTCAAAGCTCTATTCTTCATTCTGCCTTATTTCATACAATTGACACAATTTTTTCTTCGTATACGCATTCCACAGCATTAACCTTACTTTTATCTGCCAATTCCAGGTTTTACTTCCATACGTCAAGGTGGGCACCGACACAATGTGCATTGTCAATTTCCCTACTTTTAATGTAGCACGGTTGTTGTGTATTACATTAAGTGTTCCACTTACCTTTTTCCCTGTCGTTTCCCATCTTTCAATGTGCCTTCCAGCTCGCCCATCACACTTGAACATTCTGCGAAGATAACAGAACTTATCAACCTGTTCCAGTTTTTCTGAGTTAATCCATACATTGCACACACTTCTACCTATAACCTTTACTAGGCATCTCTCATTCGGCTCACTTTTCATGTCTCTCAAATTGCCTTCATTAACAGTGAGTTGAAGCATACCGGACTTATCAGCATATAGAAGTCCACATACATTTACTTCTCTCATTCATATTCCTATCCCATCACCTTTTAAATCAACATACTAAAGGAATAAATACACAGATACCTTCTTATAAGGTCGTATTGTGTTGTGTTACACTTAAGTTGTATTACAGAAAAACCTGAGGGACTTGGTGGGCTGGAGGAGATTGCTATGTGGCAATCTCTTTCAACCAACCAAAATGGTGTTAAAGAGGCCTTACAGAAGAGGAGAAAAACAAGACTGGAATGCTTTATAAAAAATCTGAGATCAACGGGAATCGAACTCGCAAACTCCGAGTTGGGAGACAAGCGTCTTACCAACTAGGCCACGGAGGTCATCTTCTTAGAGTCTCTTAAATAAGAGCGTGATGACCTCCGTGACATCGTTGGAAAAATGCCTGTCTTCCAAACCGGGGGTGAAAAGATTGCCACATGGGAATTAACCGGACAAGTTGTACTGTAAACAATGAAAATGTTTTACAGTACAATATTTAATACATACATATTTTATGAGTCAATAATAATAATAATAAAAATGTCAATTTGTATAGCGCCGTTTAGATAGTAGCTGTCGTCAAGTGCGCTTTAACTCAAGATTCGAACCCACTCATAAATCATTAAAATCACCCTCCTGTCAAGTCAGAAAAATTGTTAAATATAATTTAAGCGTAAAATTCCACTTCACAGAGCATTGACTTTGTTTTCGATCTAGCGATAAAAGAGTATTTTGCATACCAACACATCACATATCATTTTACACGTCTACATTCGTAGTCTACTCGACGCGACTGTGGAATAATCTTCCAATAGTTATCAGATGTTCACCATTGTCAATAATGTTCGAGAGAGAATTTAAACAATAATACATCACTGAGAATACGTTTTCATCCTAATTTTATTTTATTGCTCTTCCTCGTGCCTTACAAATCCTTTCCTCAAGTCCTACTATTACGTTATTATTTTCTTCTTTAATTTAAATATTTAAAATGCGTTTTAAATTCAGACTACTTGTACAACATAATCTGGTAGTTTGGAAGAAATTGATGAATAGCAATAATCCCCCAGAGGTACTTTGTATAACCATGTACCCTAAAAGATAAAATAAATTCAAAACAGAACGAAACTGAAAAACGAAACTCACAAATCATGTATCCTTACTTACCTAGACGCCAAGTTCCTCTTTGGTATACTCGTACAAAGAGAACTGGCATCCACTCTTTCCTATCCACACATACACAATGTTCATATCTCTCTCTCTCTGTGGTTGCAGTCCTAAGACTGGTTTGCAGCAATTTCAACTCTTCTCCTCCATTCCTCCCTGTCCTGTGCGGCTCTTTTTAAATCTGTATATGTTGAGCAGCGCACGTCCACCAACAGGTCCTCCAGGTACTCTCGGCATGGGCGTCCCCTAGAGTTTGTCCCCTCGGTCATACCCTCCATTATGGCATGCAAAAGGCCCTCTTGTCGTATTATATGACCGATCCATCTTACACGCCTTTCGGACAAGATCCTGAGCAGGTGCCTTCCTCCTTCGATTCGTTGGAGAACCTCTTCATTCGTGATGTGGTCTCTCCAGGAAATTCCTAATAGTCTTCTATAGGACCACATCTCAAAAGCCTCTAGTCTCCGTCTATCTCTTTCGGATAGGCACCATGTCTCGCAGCCGTACATCAAGATACTCCATACATAGGTCTTGATGAGGAGTATTCTCAGTTTTAGGTCTATATTATTTGATTCTATTATTTTCGACCTTTTATTAAATGCAAGTCTGGCCTGATGTATACGGCTGTCGACCTCGCTCTTAGACCGACCGTCCCATGTTATTTTGCTCCCGAGGTAGACAAACTCTTTGGTGTTCTTTAGTGGTTTACCCGACATCACTATTCTCATCTGGTGTTGCGCTCGGCCTACCGTCAGCAGCTTTGTTTTGTCTTTATTTATCTTCATACTGTAGTTATTTTGAAGAATGCTTTCCATAGTTGTTAAGGCCTCTTGTAGTTCCTCTTCACTTTCAGCAACCATAGCAATATCCTGTTCATATCTATGCATTGTTTTCTGTTTCTCATACTCCTCTTCTTTCTTTCATTTATAATTTCCCCATTACTCGTATCTCTTTACATTATTTCCTTGCTCCCACGCAATCCTTGCTCTCCGTAAATTTTATTTCAGACATTTATATTTATTTTGTAAGTCTTTCGCAACTCATTCTCTCGATGTAGCCAAACCATTATTTTTATTCTACATCATTAATTATTCACAACCTTTTATCCCTTATTCTATTATTCCGATCTTTATCATAAAATAATACCTTATAATGAAATCAATATTTTTTTAAGATTTAACGTCGTTTTGTAACCAGTAAAACGCTTTCATCCATGTCGTGCTGTGAATCGACATGTTTTTGTTCACATACATACGAGTATCTTTGAACATTATTACGGTCGGTTTAGTGAAATTGCTACAAAGAATAATCCCACCAGATCGTTTTGTATAAAATATGATAGTAACACAATAATAAACCTAAAGATTTCGTTGAGAAATCTACTAATTGACGACTAGTTGGTAAGATACTTGTCTTCCTACTCGGCGGTTATGGGTTCAATTCCCGTTGATACCCACGATCTGGTTTTCAGTTCAGGCTTCTTTAACATCTTTCTGTTTGGTTGTAAGAGGTGTCACATGGCAATAAACATGCCAGGTTGTACTGTATAGGTATACGATAGCGTAATACACTTTGATAATCTAATATGTTTTCAGTCCCCTTCCAGATTTCGAAACGACGCGCAATTTCGTCTAACGGGTGTCTACTTTGCTTACATTTATGTCTAAATACCGTGAAAAAATAAATTAACATTTATATTTTTCTCATCGGATGAATGAATGCTTGAATGAATGGCATATTTGAATTAGGCATGTCGTCATCGCGCTAAAATAAATTAACTTCACGCTCAATATATTGTAAGTGATTCAAATAAATACCATTCGTTATTTCATCTCTGATAGCGAAAATATTAAAGAAGTATTTTCTTAATTTGTAACACGTGTGTACATAAAAATTAACTAAGCATCAGAATGATTATCGTCATTGAAAAAACACACTCCGGGACTAAATTTTAGGGGTTTAAACAATTTGGTACATCAGCCCTTTATTTTTTTTCAAATCTCTAATAATTTATTCTTTCTTTGATTTAAAACCCATGAAATAAAACAACCGATTATCAAACCAGCTGTCCGGTAGAATCAATCATTCATTATTTTTTTATGATACCATATGATTCAAATTACGAGTATATGAATATATGATATTGAAGAGAGTGACCGGAGATAATATTGCCTTCGGCCATATTAATTGAGTCTTTGGGTTTTTAAACCTCTGAGTAGGCTTGGCACTCGCTATTCGTCTTCATACATACGTCTTGCGAATACTACGACACGAGAAGATGGAACAACCTGACACATCTAGCGCACGCGAGATTGTTACCAGACGAACTTTTTTTTACCAGACTAGGATATTCTTTTTCGTATACCAGTGCCTTATCAAGTAGGACACGGAAGTCGTCCCGATGGAATCCACTGCTGGGCATAAGTCTCTCTGTTATCATGTTATTTCTCTCGGCTGACTGCAATTCTTCTCGAACTAGTATAGGCAATGCGGATAATTTCATATGTACATCCATCATTTCTTCGATTTTTCATAGATCTTCATTCCAACACCTTGCGTCGGTATCTTCCAAATCTCTCTTATATATGTGCCCTGTCCTATTTAAATTTATCCAGCTTCATTTACATGTAATACAAAATCTCATAAATGTTAATTGTGTTATAACAAAAACTAATGTGCATTAAAAAAGCAAACCATTTCTGAAAAATAAACTTATGAGGGGAATTTCTTTATTGCTACAAAGCTTCTTGACAAGTATCGCTCGCAGTAGCATAATCGTTGCCTAGAGAACGTAGGAAATTTCAATGATCTGCAAATAGACCTAAAATCATTATCTAGCATTTCCCCAGGATCGTTAAAAACTTTTTTAGTCTCTTTTCACACCTTGCACACACACACACACACATAGTGTTGTGACATTATTCCAATATATGACGAAAAAGGGACTTATATTTTACAACGTTGTTAGTGTTGTGACACTGGCAAACATCGGCAAACATCTTTGTGTTTCTGATAATGAAACCGATCTTTTTTGTATGACTTTTTGAAATGATATTTTCATTGTCTTGAGTTATTTAGGTGAGCTACGAGCCAAGAGTTACTCCCAGTTCTTTGACCTCGGAGACTCTCTTCAATGACTTAATGTTGATACTCAAGATGTAGAAATTTGTTGCCTTTTTGCGTGTAAAAGTTATAGTCGTACGCATATTTATATTGTCTCCCAGCACGCTCTTCAATATATCCGAATTACTGATTCTGATATGTCGAAGGGTGCTGAAGGGGAGAATGAAGAACATGAATGATATTGTACCATGAATCTTATAGTTTGTGAGTAAAACCAGTCCGGAATTGAACTCGCCAGGAATCGTGCCTGAGGCACCCGCTTGGTCAGATCGAATCCTAACCGTCAGACCACACCAGATTGAAGGACGAATCCTGAGGGCACCAGATTGAAGGACGAATAATGAAGGCTGTTTTTGCTACCCTAGATGTGTTATCTTATGGACTGTAGGTATAAAATATCCGAGCAACTTCAAATAATATTTAATGCCATATATTTGGTCAATGAAGTGTCTACGGCAAATAAATTTTATGAAAGCAGTTCTGAGCTGCACAGTAATGCAATTTAATGTTGCTAACAAATGACCATGTGTATTTTTTTCTATGTTATTTGCAAATTGCAGTTGCATGTCGTATTGCCATATGTTTTTTTAGGTTTATTTGTATTTTTTATACGCTAAACACTTGTATCAAGATAAGGAATGACGACAATTGATGTACAAAAAAATTCACGTTTCTCTGAAATATGAAGGCTGTGACAATATTTATATTTGATGAATAATCAAGGTTATCTATGAATACTTGCATAATTTAACGTGTCAACAAAATGTTTGGCACTCGCGGTCAATTATTGAGGTTGTTTGGTTTTTAAAACAAGTTGAAAATATGAGCACTTTACACATACTCGTACACATTTCACTATACCTGAAGCCTAATGTTACAATCTTTATAGTTCATGTCAGGAGATCTTTATAGTTCTATAGTTCGTCGCCTTGACTAATATGTTTTTCTAAACATATGCAGATGCGGCGAAGTGCTTAATCGAACCGCTGCAGTGTAGAATTTTGAATAATAATAATAATAATTCTGCAGTGTAGAATTTTGAATAATAATAATAATAATTCTGCAGTGTAGAATAACCTACCTATACTCCAGTGGCTTTTGAAATGAAATCGTTTAAGAAATAATACCAAAAAAATTATTCACGTCGGCGACCTAATCTGACGGTTAGCAATCATGATAAGATTCCTAACGAATTCGCTTATCGACTGGTTTTTCTCTTAAATTTAGACTCAGAGTGCAATATAAGTCGTATTTTTCTTTCGTATGTCCCCCGTCAACATATTATCTGAATTGATTATTCGGACATATTGAAGAGCGTGACCGAAAGATAATATTTACATCGGCCCCAGTTATTGGAACTTCCGGTTTGAATCCATTGCAGTAGACACGGAACTCGCGGTTCATCATTGCAAGAAGCAACACAAATCGCGTACGTACTCGGCGTATGCAAGTAACATATTGTTACCAGACAAATTATTTTACTTGTCTGGAATATTACTTGTAATTTCTTGGGTGCCATCGGGAATTGAACCCGAAACCCCCGTACAATAAACTAATAGACGCACAAGCGTCTGCCATCCACAAGGTGGGTGACAACCATTCTCGTTCACGAGGGATAGATAACCTATCGTATATAAAGATACTTTCGTTAAGATTCAATTAAAATTTGAATTCTTCAAGATGATTAGCTACTATGACGATATCCGTAATCTAGTTGAAAAGACGCATGTCTTCTAATTTTAGATTACTCAAGATGATTAGCTACTATGACGATATCCGCAATCTAGTTGAAAAGACGCATGTCTTCTAATTTTGGATTACTCAAGATGATTAGCTACTATGACGATATCCGCAATCTAGTTGAAAAGACGCATGTCTTCTAATTTTGGATTCCTCAAGATGATTAGCTACTATGACGATATCCGCAATCTAGTTGAAAAGACGCATGTCTTCTAATTTTGGATTCCTCAAGATGATTTGCTACTATGACGATATCCGCAATCTAGTTGAAAAGACGCATGTCTTCTAATTTTGGATTCCTCAAGATGATTAGCTACTATGATGATATCCGTAATCTAGTTGAAAAGACGCATGTCTTCTAATTTTGGATTCCTCAAGATGATTAGCTACTATGACGTTATCCGCAATCTAGTTGAAAAGACGCACGTCTTCTAATTTTGGATTCTTCAAGATGATTAGCTACTATGACGATATCCGTAATCTAGTTGAAAAGACGCATGTCTTCTAATTTTGATTCCTCTTAATAATCAACGTTTAAAAAAAAATCCAATGTGGTTTTTACTCAAGACCTCTTTCACATCCTCCGACTACCTCTGTGGCCTCATTGGTAACACACCTGTTTTCCGACCAGGATATTGTGGGATCCATTTCTATTTACACCCATTTGTCAAAGGGTAATAGAGTGATTTTCACTTTAGGATGTTCAACATATTTATGGTTGGTTATAATAGATTGCGACATGGCAATAACCTCTCCAAGTTTTACTGTATACAAATAAAGTGTAATATATTGCTGTTTATTCTTCGTAAATTCTTCATTCTAAGAAGTTCAGTTGGATAGGCCATTGTATAGGCCATAACACCAGGCACCCAGGCCTGCTCCTTACCATCGTCGAGGGAATGATTGAGGGCAATAACCATTGAGGCCGACCTAGATATAGCTACATGGACCGTGTGATCCTGGATGTGCGCTGTGGCAGCTACCAGGAGATGAAGAGACTGGCGGATGACAGAGATGAGTGGAGGGATCGAGTGCTTGGTGCAGACTAATCCTAGGATTATAACCCAGAAAAAATTCAATTATTTATCAAAGGTTTCTTCGTTAACTTTGTGGAACTCTGTATTAAATACATAATTTGGTTATTTCACTAATAACATTAATCATAATGACTTGAATTTGGTGGCACAAATCACCCTAGTTGGATTACCTATTAAAATAATCCTGGGTGGATTGCCTATAAAAAAAATCCTGGGTGGATTGCCTAAAAAAAAAACTAAAACTAGGCATCAATTACATGCATACATGCATTAGTTCATTTCTCTATCAGGTTAAGCAGAGGACAGAGCCTTAGACTATCCTATCTCGACCCATATCCTTAGCCTCTTGTATTTGATTCAATCATACTTTCCTTGATCTTCCTGTCACACGTTTTCACATTTGCACTATACTTTTGTTTGATCTTTCTTCATTAATTCGTTCCACATGCCCTTCATATTACTTAACACATCAGCCTTGTGTTCATATTCATCTTTTATCACTTCATTCCAATCATTCGCATCAATTTAGACGACAAATAGAAAAATATGAATTATTTTTTATCTGCTTATCTTCAAAGTACATTCACGAGTTCTAAATTCGTATACAAAAGACAAGTCACGCTCGTTTCATGTTTTATTGACTCCGTTCCCTGCCATCGCGTCATTCGTCGTCAGTTGATCACTCGACTAGTACAGATTTCACAATCCAGACCAATTCTACCCCTTGCGTAAAATCAATACAATCCAAAGCGACTCCTCCCTTCTGAATCGGTGTGACGTCACGGAGTTGGCTCTCGTACCCTTGGCTGGCTTGAACCCAGCGCAGATGGGGGCAAGAGATCGTGGGGGATGACGTAACTAGCGCCCTTCCCCGGGGGCGGGCGCAGGATCGATATGGTCGCGTAACTTCCTTTGTCCTTTGTGCTCGCACCGAAAGTCTATACTTTGCATTGGAGTTCATTGCTATTTTCGCCCGAGTTCACAAATTCGCGGCACGAGATGATAAATTGGCACAATTCGGGAATTCGGATTTTCTTGGAAATTAACATATTTGAATTTTAATTTATGGTTCATCGAAAAAATATTTAGGAAACTTTAATATATTCTTACTTATTTTATTGCACTTTCGTTGTATACAGTACAATCTGCGGGCGTATTACCTTGTAGCAATCTCTTCCAACCAACATGAAAGGTGTAAAACATACATGATAACCAGAACCTTTTAGTAAAAATCAGAAAAAAATGCTCAACTAAGCCACGGAGGACGTCAACTCATGTGGCGCTCGTACTACATTGTCACTCGACAAGACAACTATAGGGCAGGGTATTATCACAGGATTTTTGCCATTGCTGGTCTTGTGACGGGAAATGATCTGTCTCTAAGTGCTAGAGATATGGCTGGCGTATGCAGCTTTAGGAAGCGCTTGAAAACAACTCTTTTCGGGGGGTCTTATCAAAATTTATGATTTTAATCGAACACTTCACGTACACTACACTACATCTATAGCCGAATGTCTTACTCTCACATATCGGTAGATCTACAAAGGTTTGTTTTCCCGTGGTGAGTTGTCTGCGATTTTCATACCAAATATTTTTTAATGTATATTGAAATGTATTCCCCGTTGGAACAATATTAAATCATTGAATTACACTAGAAAAATAAATAAATTTTATTTGTATCTCACTTTCATTACACACAGTAAAACCTGGCAACCTGATTGCCATCTAGCATAATCTCTTCAGTCCGAATCAGTTAGAAGGATGTAAGGACCTTAACTGTAAAAGAGACAGAAACTATTGAAAAAATATGTACCAACAGAAATGAAACATACAACCTCCGGTAGAAAGAAAGACATCATTTGAAATTATAGGTTTAGTTAAAACATAAAATTGTATTGTATCACGCTTTCATTCAATACAGTACAACCTAGTGGGCTTATTACCATGTGGCAATCTCTTACTATTAACTGATGTGTTAAAAACACGTTAAATGTGACGCCTGAAGTGAAAACCAGGCACCATCTTTTTTTTTAATCTTGGTTCCAACGATAAGCAAACCCGCAACCACTGAGCTGGAAGAGAGCCAGAAGAGCCATAGACGTCTTAACAATAAGGCCACGGAGTAGTTGATATTTTCATTAGATATTAAACGTTTGGTTAAAGCAGTATAAAGTTGATTTTACGTGACATTTTGGCATTTGTTGTTAGTCGTTCTTTGCTCAAAAGATCAGTACGTTTCGAATAGCAACAGCCTTGCAATGGAGAAATCAGTATGGACATTGTGTGGAATTTTATATGACTTGGAATTCTTACAAGAGTAAATTACAAGAGTAGTTGTTCTGGCCGAGATGAATAAAATAAGTTAAATGAGTATGTTTTTTGTATTGTGTATTCGACTCGTTCACCCCTGGGTTTGCATTTTTATCTAAATAAATTTTAATAATATACTAAGTGACATATAGTAAGTGACAACTCAAAAATAAGCATTCAAGCAATGATATTTTATACGAAAATACTTGACTATTTAATTAGAGAAAAAAACTTGTTTAAATTATTCCGGAAACCGTATGCAAATCACAACCAGTAGAGACGAGCTGTCAAGTACACAATCATTAACATTTTTTCAAGCTACTTCTTTATTTATCGTCGTCTTCTTCCTCTCGTGACGCAATTCACCTTGACAATACGCGACCATCACAAAATAACAACGTACCTTGACAAAAACAGATTCGCTTTTGAGATAAAAATTTCAAATATTTACAAAGCCTTCCAGCGCTTTTTCGAGCAGACGTTTTTTTATTTTATTTATATTCTGATGATTATGGATATTTTTAGTTTTAAATAGGTTTGAAAATAAATAATGGTATTGGCTTTGACATGTTCTGAAAATGCCTTAAGGATGTTATTAAAAATAAATATGAGTCAGGTTTCCTTATATACCTAAAATATATCTTCAAAATATACGAATCTGAACGGGTCTTTCAAGCAGCGACCTTCTGCACAGAAGTCCCAAGAATTAACTGGACGACTAAGGAAACATTTTTGACACAATCCAGGTTGTTAGTTGTGTTCTAAAATTAACAGAATATTGTCACAATTGTCATAAAAGTTCGAGTCTAATAAGTTATTTATTTTATAGTACATTTTTTAGCCACAAAATAAATTGCCAAATCTAAGCGAACTTTTGACAATCTTGTTAAATATCACGTTTGCCTTAGAAACCGCCGACCTTATATCGATTCCTGATCCTGATGTGCAACATTTGCATTTTGCATGGGATGGTTTATTTTTATCTGATTTTTTTAAACATATTCAAATAAACGAACGTGAACTTTTAATTGAACAATATAAGAAAACAACAAAAAAATACATTTCATCACGGGGTAGGCAGAAAAACAGATCTCCAAACTTTTCGATCCAAGCACACAACTTTCGCCTCCCCCACATTTATACACGTCATGCACAATATTTTATTTTTTATACTTATTCTCACGTGGCCTTCTTTCAAAATCTGATCCATTCGTTTTTTTTTTGGTCCAACTCTTACGCGCATACCTTGCACTTCTGACTTGTATACATAACATACTTGCTTAGTAATTCTTTCATCGTTCATTCTCTCCATGTCTAAGCCATCTTAAAGATCTTTTTTTCATCTTACTTAAAACATCCATACTGTGCAATGCTTTCATTTCTGATGTCTTCATTCCGCCTTCTTTCATACATTGACACTCCACAAATATCTCTTAATGCACGTATCTCCACAGCATTAATCCTATCTTTATATATCTGCCAAGTTCAAGTTTCACTGGCCAACCAACCAACACACAATTTTTGCTTCTTTTAATGTAGTACGGTTGTTCTATGTTACAATAAACGCTCTATTTACCTTGTTTCCTTTCGCTACCCTTATTTTAATGTCCCTTTCAACTCTCCCATCACACGTAAACATACCGCCTAGATAACAGAACTCATCAACCTGCTTCAGCTTCTCTGAGCTAACCCATACATCGCACTCACATTTTATCACACCTCTCTCTATCATCATAACCTTTGATTTTACTATGATACATAAATAAAGACAACAATACGTAATAAAATTGAGCAAATAATTACGATACATTCTCAGAAATACTCTCGAGACAAGAAAAATCGTCTTACATACGAGTACATGCCATCGTTTCGTTTCCCTGTCGGGGTAGGCCTACAAGAGAGTCAACTTTCCCATCGCGACATACATATTCACCTCCTTTACGTTTCCCTGTCGGGGTAGGCCTACAAGAGAGTCAACTTTCCCATCGCGACATACATATTCACCTCCTTTACGTTTCCCTGTCGGGGTAGGCCTACAAGAGAGTCAACTTTCCCATCGCGACATACATATTCACCTCCTTTACGTTTCCCTGTCGGGGTAGGCCTACAAGAGAGTCAACTTTCCCATCGCGACATACATATTCACCTCCTTTACGTTTCCCTGTCGGGGTAGGCCTACAAGAGAGTCAACTTTCCCATCGCGACATACATATTCACCTCCTTTACGTCCATATATCATATACCTTATCATGCAAAATCTACGATTTATCTGACTTCCTTGGTCGTCCTCGACCACGCCTTACACGCACATAGGCACAAAGTAATTTAAATGGGTTCTAAAATAATTCAACTGTGTCTATTGATTCCCTATCTGCCTGTCCTGTCCAGCATAATGATTGAAATTTATTTACAATATATTTATCAATTTTTATTTTATTTATTTCGTTTACACAAGTATGCATAATATGTTTGCATGTATATGAAAAATAAGACAATGAAAAACAAGTCATTTAAATTGACCACTCTCAAATTATATGAATCCCGGTATGTTGCCTCTCATTTATCGTGTTCCCTGTTATCTATGTTAGGTTTTGCTTGTTTCTTACCGAGAACATATAATCGTGAAAGAATGGGTTCATATTTCTTACTGAAGACATATAATCGTGAAAGAATGGGTTCATATTTCTTACTGAAGACATATAATCGTGAAAGAATGGGTTCATATTTCTTACTGAAGACATATAATCGTGAAAGAATGGGTTCATATTTCTTACTGAAGACATATAATCGTGAAAGAATAGGTTCATGTTTCTTACTGAGGACATATAATCGTGAAAGTATAGGTTCATGTTTTTTTACCGATCATTGATTATTATTTCATTACTGTATCATAAATTTTCATCAACTTGATAACTTGTGCGACCTTATTATATGTATGAACAACGTAAGTCGACCTCCTCCAGACATTTTTCAATAATAATTAAATCACACTTTATATGTCGTCGTTTAGATAGCACATCCTCTTCAAGGACGCTCCAACTCTGGAATCAAATGCAATATTATTTACAAATTATAAATATGTATATAATATTAGTGTAAGAAAAGGAAGGTGGTGGTTACAGTCATTAGATTAGGTACATCCCGCATCTGCACAAGTTTAAAAACATATTTGGTAAGAAAACCGCAGAAAACTTATCAACGAAAGACAAACTACAAAGAAACCTTTGCACATTCCGATTTTTTTTAAATATATACATCAACCTCTGTAGCCTAATTGGTAAGACTGATAAGTTTATATGTACTCGTACATAGTAAATATAGCCGTGCAACGTGCCGACTTACAGAACGAATATCATGGCTAAACACTCAGTCACGCGTGGTATAGAGATATTGAACCAACTGAATGATACTGTGGATATATTCTCGGCACCGCCTAGCAATATGAGAAGAATCCTGGCTGATATTCTTCCTAACGAATAAGCTAACTCTAGAAGCAGACCCTCTTTGTGTAACAGGCGAAATCCGTGCAAAGTGGATAAAAAAAATGAGTGATGTGTGCAGATTTAGGAAGTACTTGAAGGGAACCCTTTTTGGGAAATCTTATTAAAATTTATGATGTATGTGCACTACAAACATACGAGTACATTACACTTAACCTAAAGCCGGATGTGTTATTATCACATATCTGAAAATATACATAACTTTCTTTACAGTTAATCTTCCCTTGGTAATATGATATATCTTTTAAACATTTCAGATACGGGGAAGTACCTTATAAAATTATTTTAGCCACCACCTTCTTATACGAGTAATAACACTCAACTTTTATATATTTATTTTGTAACTTTTTTAATCTGTCAATAATAGTAGTTTCGAATCCTGAATTAAATCCCCCTTGAGGAGCGTCTGCTCTCTAAATGGTGCTATATAAAATGTCATTTTATTATTATTATATAACGAAAATGTTATACAATACACGTATTTGGAACCGTAATCTATTTCACTTAAACTAAGCCAAGGAAACCTTGATTTTGTCTCTCCCAGCGGTGAAGGCTCTATCATCCCTCTGTTCTATGTTCTATGTGTAGTCCACGTTATGTTGTGTGGGCTTGGAAAGTTTTCCAATTCCTTCCCCACCCCCTCCGAGGCCGGCCGAGCGTGCCCGAGCGCAGCCGAGCCGACCCGAGCGGCCTGGGCGGGCCGAGCTTGGGCCGGATCAATAGTGTCAGCTGATGCTTGCTACATACTATGAAGCAGCCTCCCTCCTTCCTGAACAGCCTCATCTCCCTTTAACCACCGGATATGCTACACACGTTGTCTTTTCAATTGTTCTTCCATAAAATATTGCGGTTTTTTTTCTTCCTAAAATGGAATTGTACTAACGTGGACGAGGAAAATACTGAAAGGAGCCAAAGAAATGCTGTAGAAATGCATGCAATGGAAATAATACATAGAGGGATAATGTACTCGTATTAGATAATACGGATTCAAATAATTTGGGATGAATTTGAAATTAAGACTGATGAGGTAAGTCAGATGAAAAAAAGCACTTTGAGATGGTTTGGACCTGTGGAACAAATGAATGAAAAAATACTAATAAAACATTTATAGAGAAAGTGTAAGTGGAAGGCGTGAGTGAAGAAGACCAAGGAGCGTATAGTTAGATCAAGTGGACGATATTTTGGAAGAACGAAACTTAAAAAGTCAAAGAAATCGTTGTATGAAAAGATGTATAGATATGGAAGAGGTAATTAATGTGTCGCGATAGGAAAGTTTGGCGCTCTCTCCTCTCTACCTACCCCGACAGGGAAACTACGTCCTAGTATGTATATTATTATTCCAGTTTTAAAGAGTTGAGTTCACGTTATTTTATGACATTCAAAGCTTTGTGTTTATGTTGGTACCCAGTTTTTTTTTAATGTTTTCCAGTTTGTTTTTTTACTTAAAGCCTCTATAATATTTCAAGTGGGTTGAAAGAAATCGGCCCGTAACAATAAACCCGCCAAGTTATACAACAAACGTGTAATACAATAAATGCTTTTTTTTTCATTCATGTTGTACCCTCAACATATCCGAATTATGGCTGTGGACATGTTAAAGAATGTAGCAGAGATACAATATTTTCTTCGGGTCCATTAATCCAACATTTGGTTAAGAACTTCAGGAGAAGGCAAGTAACTCGCAGTTCTCCATCATGCATGTTGGAAATACTCCCGCACGCGTATATGCAACACTCGCACACTAGCGCGTTCGATTATTGTTACCTGACTGGGACCCTTTATTTGGGGACAATAAGGAATTAAACCCGAAAACCCCGTGTGAAAGATCAGCGTCTTCCAACTATGCCACCGAAAATGTCCAAACGTATTGACGACTAGTGTAAAGTGCAATATAGTTGTTTTGCATAACTACTCGTCCTAATTCTTCAGCCATAAATATCTTCGTTTACCACCTCAAGTCTTTCTTGCATGATAAGGTGTGATAACATATATTGTCTTTCTCTAGATGACGTATGACATGTCCCAAATATTTCACATATCTTACATTGATTGACTTCATACAATTTGGTACTGCTTAATTTTTTATTGTAAAGATTAGGTTAACATTCATTCCCTAACTTTATTTTAGTTTTATTTTCCGCTGTTCCGACATGAAAGAATATGGTTATTATCCCTAGCTGCATACGAGTGTCTTCTTACTGGGTATACTAAGTTATAGATCTTTAGAGAGTTGAAAGTTTCTTCGATTGGGTGTCTACTTTTTTATTTACTTAGGACTAATCTAGATAACCCATCCGTCCTGAACAGTTATGGTTTGTATGTTCCGGATAATTATCTAAGACAACGCACCCATAGATTCTTCTATCAACCAATATATCGAGCAGCCTTGCCTTTGGAAATACCGGCAGGTAGAGCAATCGCACTTTTTGGCACTTTGTGTCCTCATATAGACATTTTTTTGCGTCGCTCAACTCTTTCAGGAAAAAAACTCATAAATAGAGTGTTATCCTGTAAATAATTTCATGCATATGGTAACGTTATTTATAACGTTTTAATGTACTCGTAATTCATATACACTTTTATTATAAGTTTTATAAAACGTCTTAAAATTATGAATTGTTTTGTACATGTCTTTTTGAATTATTTAATTAATTTGGTATTTAAAATTCAGAACTCCATTTTAAAACAGAACGATTTGACACTTAAAGTGAAAAGAAATCTTCACATTAACTCAAATTCAAGTGACATCTGTTTCGCTTTACAAAAGCATTGTCAAACAGTTTGACAATGCTTTTGTAAAGTGAAACAGGCCTGTCACTTTAATTTAAGTCATTGTGTAGAATTTTTTCACATTTATGTGTCAAATAAATATTATTTTTGTACTTGCTGATATGCTTGTTCATTGGAAGTATTAAGGAAACTTAGTAATGTGCAAAGGACTTGGTAAGTTTTTATTGGTTATTAGAATAAACTTGCAAAATCATAAAAATGTACCACCCAAATTTAATAAACCTCTAAAATGTTTTTATGGAATTTCTACAATTGTGAAATTGTGGGTACTAACATGTATTATAACTATTTTGTCGACTGAACCTATAATATATAAATAAATAGTTTTATGTACTCGTATTTTGTATCGTTGATAATGCTCTAGCAAGCTGAAATCATTTTTCAGGCAGTTGATAAAAATACAGAAAACTCAGTCAATGCTTTAATTTTAAGTAATTAAAAACAATGAAGTATTCATTATTATTGTCAATGAATTTTACCTTTTAGATGTAAAAATATTCATAATTATTGTCATTGAATCGTTCCTTTCTATGCAATTAAGATGACAACGAATCGAATTTCCGCAGTACACATAAACCCATAAACCAATCAAATAAACAATCCACATCGTATAATCTGAAGTAGCACATTTCTAAGTGGTGGGAGATATTTCAGATTCCCCAGTGAGAGAAGCTCTTCTACCCCTTGTCCCGCCCACTAGCCTTCAGCACGTGTCTGCCGACAGACGATCCATGACACCGCACCAATAAACAAGCAGGTGGTGCCTGATTGTCCGATCCCATGATCGAGTTTGGTCTCTCAACCGAGTTCCACACCAGTCCCGTTCACTTGACCTGCGCACTGTTCCTCCCCCCGCCACAGCGTGGTGTCAGAAGTGGGAAGCTCGGCCATTGCAGGAGCGCGCATACACAACCCTCGGTCGATACTACCTCCATTCCTCCCCTTATTTATTTTAGCCTCCTGCCAAAGAACGAGAGGATCCAGAGAATTATCGAAACATTTTCAAGAATATTAATTCATTATTTTTTGTAGTCATGTGGATTTTACGTAAGTTTATTTATTTATTTGATACTTCATTGTACAAAATTATTGCGAGATTATTGCCAGGTGGCAATCCTTTTGGACCAAACAGACAATAGTAAATAAAGTAAATAGTAAAACAGACAATAGTAAATAAATAAAGTTCATAAAAATCATTCTAATCACTATTTATTTGTACAAAATTCATTAACAATATATTGTATATAATAAAAATAAAAGAGAGATATCAACAATAGATTAAAAAGGATGGGATGGTGCAGAAGAAAGGAAAATCGCGAATGAAACACGTTACTGACTTGAAATTAAGAGTTTTTTTAGTCGCTTTTCAAAACATACCGATGACGGAGCGTGTCTTACAGTAGTTGGTTACTGGTTCCAAACTGTCACTGCATTGAAAGTAAAGGACGACGTAACAAAAGAAGAGCGATGAACTGGAAAAGCCAATAAGCAATATCAGCTCGAACCTAGCGCAAGTTCATGATCAGAAGAGACTGGCGAGATAAGAGGGGCGGGGCGGGGCATTCCCGGTGAGGTAGCTAACGATACTATACGATACAATACAATAGTGACGATATGTCCATTTGACAGGCGGGAAAGAATCAATCAAATGGTACTTATTATTGTATTTAGTAATACGGGAAGAATGTGAACTTAAGGCAGATGTGTTAAGTAAGATAAATAATTGTGCGTTGAGATGGTTTGGGCATGTGAAACGAATAAATGAAAAAAGCCTAACAAAACAAATATGTAGTTCAAATGTGAGCAGAAGGCGTGTGAGAGAAATACCAATGAAAGTATAGTTGGATCAAGTGAATGATATTCTGAGAGAAGGAAAGGTAGAAAGTCGGAGAAATCGTAAAACTTGTGCGAGAAAGTGTACAGATGTGGAAAATAATAAGGGTGTTTCGCGAAAGGAAAGTGTGACGCTCTGTCCTCTCTGCCTACCCCGACAGGGAAATGGCGTAATGGTATATATATGTACTTATTTTTAGCGCTTGATTTTTTATATCAGATCATCCCATTTTGGTCCTAGTCATTATAAATGTCTACTTTTGACGAAAAACCCAATCCCAATGAGAACGCTCATTAGAAACATACACCCTTCCATTTGATGTGTTGATGTGTAGAGAAAGTTTTTAGTTTCTAATAAAATAAATATTTTTATTTGATGTAGTTTTAATTAAAATGTTGATACCCAAAACTTACTGTGAACATATTCTGTATTTACAATTAACATGAGCAAGGTACTCGTAACATATCATCGCACTTGGGCTAAAAACACCCAATATCGCATCTTCCAAGTACGAAATACCGAGGCTTTTCAGAGGTTTTATGCTCAATATTTTAAACCTCACCTAAAAAAATCTAATTTCTCATCATACATATTTCTTTAGTCAACGTTTTTTGTTCACCCCACTACGTTTTTGCCCTCCAGCCCCCGCAGCAGTTTTCGTGCGGGTTCCCCTCTGTCCGTACCTCTCCCCCAACCAGCCAACACATAACCACCACAGCTCCCGGCAGTTACGAGCGCACGGGCAGATCGATTGACGCCCCAGGAAAGTGACGCCGCCCTCCCCCCCCCCGCTACCGCCCGGCACCGCGACGCCGTTTCTATGCACAGTGGTTCTATTTGTTTATTTGAGAGAGACAAAAGTTTGATATCGACGTCACCATGATTTTCGTCTTTCATTCATAATTATTCTTTCTTTCGTAATTACGTTAAAAACTTATCGTCCGAAGTGCAAACTTTGGTATCTCGTAATTTTAGCGACAATGAATTATTACTATATTTTTAATTCGGCGCTCTCAAATTCTCTCAATTTACGTTTGTTTAACATATATTTACACTTCAATTGTTATTTTTTTCATAATTAATATATCGCATCTCAACACATAATAAAAATTACTTTATGTCCTAAATAGATAATCTTTTTCAGAATATATTTTCAAAATGCTATTATTCCAAATTAACCTCCGTGGTATAGTTGGTAAAACAGCTGTATTCTAGGCTGAAGAGTCGGTTCCTATTGGTACAAGGTTACTATATCATTATTATTCTCATTCGAGTCTTATTTAAGTCCTTTCTGGTTAGTTGGAAGATCGCCACACGGCGATTAGCCCGCCAAGTGGTAATATGTGCAGCAAAAGTGTAATAAACACTAAAAATTTAAAATAAATTATGTCTTTTAAATTGTATCACAGAAAATTTTCCGTAATTTGCGCTTTGCATGAAGAACTGAAAACTTGTATTTTTTCATCGAATCCGGAAAAATCTATTCATAATTATTAGTTCATTTTTCGTTATAACTATTCATATTAAAAAAAAATGACAGAACATACTTCACTCATTTACTTGAGTTTTTTAATATAACGAATGTATCGTTGATGTTATACGTTCCAGTCCTTATTTAGGAGAATTTTATTTTTTTTATTTTCTTAATCAATTTAGATTATATTATGACAGCATTAATCTAGCGCACTGGTACGTAACACGTTAGAATGTAGAGCATCAGTGTGCAGTCCGCAGAATATTCGTTACTCTTAAATGGTGAAAAAAGTCCATTTTTTTTCGATATGTCTTTACTTGCAGGAATATAGTTTCTACCCCCAGCTGTATCTTTTAAAATATCTCATGGACATGTTGGGATATTAACTATATTATAAGTGTGAAGATGGATTTGAGGATTTATTTTTATATCTTTGAATTGCTGACAAGAGCAACTTCTACTTTAACTATGTTAAAAAATATATGGTTTTATGTTACTAACAGCTACTTAAGATGCTGAAATTTTAATTAGTTTAGACTGGTAATAAACATAACTAACTTGCTTCGTTTCGAAGAATATCCTCTTTTGAATGAGCTTCAACATTTCAGAAAATTATTTTTTGGGATACGTCTTCATCTTCCGAACGTTTATTTAATAATGCTAATGTGTTTTTTTTTTATGTGTAACATGTATGATGTAACCACTGTGCGCCGCTACAGCGCTACGCCGTCACTACGACGTAGCTCTGAATATCGGACACGCGGCCGTAGCGCGCCGCCTGTACTTGTAACACTGGCTGGCTGCCTGTTATGCCGTGTAATGGCCCGGGATGACGTAACGCGATGCGATGCACTCGCAGGATGTACAATATTATCGTCGCAGACAGGCCAGTGTCGAAACCTTGAGAATATGAGGGTGTGAACAGCGTAGTGTCGTTACATTTCTATTATGTATTAAGAGTGTATAATCATTTTAATAACTTCGAAATCTTTGTTTAAATTTTTAAATTAAAACATCAGCACTTATTATATTTTCAAAAATGTCAAGTAAATTTATATAATGAACAACATTCATATGTTTTATGTTCTTTAATTCCATCAAATGCTTTTTATTATATTTCACGCAATTGTTTGAGTAACTCATACAAATCAATTAAGTGGTAAACAAAGTCAACGCATATTATAATTTATGTTAAATAACACAATTGTTTATTTAGCTTGGATTCCTTCATACGTTGGTATCACTGCTAATGAATGAGTTGATTCCTTGGCAAGGGAATCATATTCAACCGGACGACTGCGTCTTATTTTTCTCAGCCATTAACGGATATTTCAAATAAAATTAAACATTATATATAGCACCGATGGGCGTTGAATTGGAATATAACTGGTGTAAATAAGAACTTGAGGTATGAATCACTTTAGCAATCTGCCCCTTTGAAACTGTGGTTTAATATACTCGTATTATAATGAGAATAGTCAAGATGGAAGTTTCTGTCATGTGTCGTTTGTGGGTGGGACGTTGCGTGATGGCTAGTCACCTTTACAGATAGGGTATTGCAGAGGATCCCGGCAGCGAGTGTAGATCATGTGTTATTCGGTTGTGGGTGGGACACTCCGTGATGGCTAGTCACCTTTACAGATAGGGTATTGCAGAGGATCCCGGCAGCGAGTGTAGATCATGTGTTATTCGGTTGTGGGTGGGACACTGCGTGATGTCTAGTCACCTTTACAGATAGGGTATTGCAGAGGATCCCGGCAGCGAGTGTAGATCATGTGTTATTCGGTTGTGGGTGGGACACTGCGTGATGGCTAGTCACCTTTACAGATAGGGTATTGCAGAGGATCCCGGCAGCGAGTGTAGATCATGTGTTATTCGGTTGTGGGTGGGACACTGCGTGATGGCTAGTCACCTTTACAGATAGGGTATTGCAGAGGATCCCGGCAGCGAGTGTAGATCATGTGTTATTCGGTTGTGGGTGGGACACTGCGTGATGGCTAGTCACCTTTACAGATAGGGTATTGCAGAGGATCCCGGCAGCGAGTGTAGATCATGTGTTATTCGGTTGTGGGTGGGACACTGCGTGATGGCTAGTCACCTTTACAGATAGGGTATTGCAGAGGATCCCGGCAGCGAGTGTAGATCATGTGTTATTCGGTTGTGGGTGGGACACTGCGTGATGGCTAGTCACCTTTACAGATAGGGTATTGCAGAGGATCCCGGCAGCGAGTGTAGATCATGTGTTATTCGGTTGTGGGTGGGACACTGCGTGATGGCTAGTCACCTTTACATATAGGGTATTGCAGAGGATCCCGGCAGAGAGTGTAGATCATGTGTTATTCGGTTGTGGGTGGGACACTGCGTGATGGCTAGTCACCTTTACAGATAGGGTATTGCAGAGGATCCCGGCAGCGAGTGTAGATCATGTGTTATTCGGTTGTGGGTGGGACACTGCGTGACGGCTAGTCACCTTTACAGATAGGGTATTGCAGATGATCCCGGCAGCGAGTGTAGATCATGTGTTATTCGGTTGTGGGTGGGACATTGCGTGATGGCTAGTCACCTTTACAGAAAGGGTATTGCAGAGGATCCCGGCAGCGAGTGTAGATCATGTGTTATTCGGTTGTGGGTGGGACACTGCGTGATGGCTAGTCACCTTTACAGAAAGGGTATTGCAGAGGATCCCGGCAGCGAGTGTAGATCATGTGTTATTCGGTTGTGGGTGGGACATTGCGTGATGGCTAGTCACCTTTACAGAAAGGGTATTGCAGAGGATCACGGCAGCGAGTGTAGATCATGTGTTATTCGGTTGTGGGTGGGACATTGCGTGATGGCTAGTCACCTTTACAGAAAGGGTATTGCAGAGGATCCCGGCAGCGAGTGTAGATCATGTGTTATTCGGTTGTGGGTGGGACATTGCGTGATGGCTAGTCACCTTTACAGAAAGGGTATTGCAGAGGATCCCGGCAGCGAGTGTAGATCATGTGTTATTCGGTTGTGGGTGGGACATTGCGTGATGGCTAGTCACCTTTACAGAAAGGGTATTGCAGAGGATCACGGCAGCGAGTGTAGATCATGTGTTATTCGGTTGTGGGTGGGACATTGCGTGATGGCTAGTCACCTTTACAGAAAGGGTATTGCAGAGGATCCCGGCAGCGAGTGTAGATCATGTGTTATTCGGTTGACCTTTACGTGACAGATTTGATATACTAAACGCCATATTTTTGGCGCGTCCAATGAATGATATGTTTCTTATTTATCTGAAGGACTTTTCCACATATATAGTAGATCAATTGTTAAAATTTTATCAATTGAGACTTTAAATTGTCTAAAATGTTTGTTTTTTTATCTTTCATATATTATTAAACCATTTTTGACTTTCATGTGGTGCAGTGGCACAAATCATCCTAGTTGGGTGAATTGTGCATTAAAATACTCTGTTTTGTACTAAATCAGTTCCAGGCCCTTTCATAGAGTGAAAATGGTATAAAGTTTCAGAATTGTTTTGGCTCCGAGAATATATCCACCTCAGTGACATTATTAGTAAGGCACCTGTCTTCCAGCCCGGGGTTGTGGGTTTGATTCCCGTTGGAACCCAGATATTCTTTAAAAAAAAAGGACTCTAATTTTCATTTTAAACCTCTTTAACATCAATCTGGCTGGTTCATAGCCTGTCGGATACCAAACAACTCGCTTTTAAAGTTAATTGTGATTTATAAGAAATTTGTTTATTTGCGTATTCTCGAAGCTATTCACAATATTCCATTTTATTTACAGTCGATTTTTCAATTGGTCTTAGCTGAAAACAGAATATTTTCATCATTTCAACGAGTTCATTTTGTTATTGCAACAGTCATGGCGTTATACATATTTAACGAATTGATGATCTTTATTTTTGTGTAACGTTTGTTTTCTCGAGTAATATTTCAATTGGATTGATGTAGGTTCAAATTGTTGAGGTGGCGTGTGCAGCTTTAGGATGTACTTGAAAAAAAAATCGCTTTTTGAGTAGTCTTATCAAAATGTATGATTATATATGAGGAATTGTAGAAGCTGTATGAAAATGTATAGATGTAAAAAAGTGGAAAGATTTTTGTCGCGCTAGAAAAGTCTGTGCTCTCTCCTTTCTACCTACCCTGATAGGAAGACGACGTGATGGTTTTGTATATACTCATACGCACTACACACATTCACTAGACTACACCTAAAGCCTAATGTGTTACTATCATACATCAGAAGATCTCCAAAAGTTCCTTTGTTGTTAACTTTTCTTGAGTTTTATGCGGTTTTCTTACCAAATGTGTTTAATGTATGCAATATGCGGGGAAGTTCCTAATATAATGGCCGTAGCCACCACCTTACTCTATTTGTTCCTTTTCCTAATAGTTTTAATATTTCAATAACATTGGGTTCGAATCCTGAGTTAAGGCACTTTTGAGGGGAGTGTGCTCTCTATATAGCGTATACATTTTTTGTTTTATTATTATTCGCTGTTAAGTGCTGGCCCCATTATTCGTATACTTTGACTGACGTACTCGTCGCTCCACGTCGAGGCTAGTTGTTTTATTTTTATAAATCAACTGTACATACCTGAATCATTCACCATTACGTAATATTTTTTTTATTTTACCTGTTTTGAATTACACGGCCCCATGCCTCTTCGAATGCACAGACAGTAGCGGTCCAATAGACTAGCTGATCGTGCAACATCTTCTGAACTATGAAACGTACGAGTGCCAAAAATAAATATTTTTTAACTCTTCTTTTTGGCAAAGTAGGATTAAAGGAATTGAAACGTATATTGTTTAAGGAACTTTATGAAAAAAAGTAAATGGATGGTGAGAACAATGACACCAAATACCAGCTAATACCAGACTACCTCCGTGGCCTAGTTGGTAAGACACCTGTCATGCAACTTGAGGGTTACGTGTTCAATTCCAGTCGGAACCTATTTTATTTAAAAAAGAGATCCAGTCTGGTTTTCACTTAAGGCCTCTTAAACGTATTTCTGGTTGGTTGGAAGAGATTGGTACATGACAATAATCCCGCCAGATTGTACTATATACAACGGAAACGTGCTTCAAGAAACGAATGAACACCACATTTTCTTTCAATAACATTAGGATGTCTTCCTGGCTTTTCATAATTCTTTTTTCCCAATATCCTTTTTCCTCTCCTGTCCATTGATTACTTCCTTGACATGTTCAGTGCTGAAAACGTCTATATGCGTTCATATAAACTTCTGTTGGGTCCTCAAAATGTCTATCGTCGCCCTATTCCCAATTTCTTTGGGTAAATAGGTGCTGATAGGTATTGTAAAGATCATATGGCAATGAATGATATTATAATTGCTTTTTTAACATTTTCACAGCACAGTAATTGTAAAAGAAATTATTCAGCAGTCAATGTGTTATATTTGGGCTTTTTTGCAAGTTTTTTTTATTATTTGTTTTTTTATCTACACCAATAATGTACGAGTATATCTTCCACTTTTCACGTTTCCACTTAATTATTGTCGACTGATGAATGAGTACGGGATGGGTTAATGGACTGATATGGATATCGAACTGATCTAAGGAGTATGAAAGCGCGTCAATGGGTTCGTCAGTAACTAACACATATCGCAATGAATACAATTCTCGTTATAACATACAATACGATAGGCTATCCCTCGTGATCGAGTATTATTATCAACCATCCTGTGGATGGAAGACGTCTGTGCTTATATTGGTTTATTGTGTGCAAGTTGTTGCACTTCAGCAAGCACACAGTCTTGAAAAATCAATATTATATTGTAGTTTCGATGGCAAAGAGATCAAAGTTTCAAATCGATCAGCAGGTTTAATTTGCTGTAGACTTTCGTTGGGCAGAGTTTTACATCGCGCTATTTTTGTGTAACTAAAATACCTACCGAAAAACACAAATTCAAGTGTAAAACGGTCTATGAGTAAAACCAGCCCGAAAGTGAATCCGCCAGGAATTGAACGCGTGAATGCTAACCGTTGACGATGGCTACTGAGGATGATGAGACGGGATGATGTGACAGTCGTGAAACTTATGAAAATACTGGCAAATTTCTAGGCTTTAACTCTAGACCTTAAACCACTTAATTATATTTACTGTATGCGAGTCATGAACCTCGAGTCAGCCCTGTCCACAGATCGCTGTTTACTCTTTACATTCTCTTTTTGAGCGACGCAGCGCGCCAAGTTTTTTATTGCCTTATAAAAACCAGCTTTCAAATACCAGTCCCCGCGCCATTTATTTTGTTTATTACGTTGTTGTGTTTTTTCTTCTTTTTTTTCGCCGTCGTGTTTCATGACATCATTCTGCGCCGTGGTATTACATCTGTGTGTCGAATTTATGTTATATACCTACCTACATAAATCATAGATATAAGATTATCTACAGTACGTCCATTATTATAAGGAACGGGGAAGAATACACTAAAAATATGTGTATCATTCATTGGTCCTGAGTTCCGAATTAATAACCTCCATGACCTAGTTGATAAGAGTGTCGATCGCGATGTATGGGGACTTATTTGCAATTTCTCATGATACCAGTAAATGAAAAAAAGGATATTTGTCTGACGAAAGAGTTTATTTATTTATGTAACACTTCATTGCCAAATAATCTGCCGAGCTTATTACCAGGTAACAACCTTTTCCAACCAACCAGGCAAAAGTAAATAAAATAAATTACATGGTCACAAAAATTATTCAAATCGATATTCACCTGTACAAAATTCATGAACAATATAGGCAATAAAAATAAATATGAGATATTATCAATCAAATGAAATAAGAAGGGATTGTGTAGAGTAAAGGGAAATCGGAAATGAAATACGTAACTAACCTGAAATAAAAAGTTTTTTCAGCCACTTTTTAAAAGATGTCAGTTATGAGTACACAGCGAGTGTCACATTAGTTGGTAACTACATGAGTCTAACTGCATGGACATTAAAAAGACGACGTAAAAAAAAAGTTTGAGCTTGTCTACTTGAACGTAGAGAATGAGAAATAGTTCATCTCGTAACAATTTTCACTAGCACTGGTGTTATTATCTCTTCACGTTCGGTATAGTATTGTCAATACGTGCGATGACAAACCACAAGTTCCATGCCTATTCAAGTGACTCTTTCCTTCCTTTGACGAGTTCTTTTTCTTTTACTAAAATTTTAAGCGTGCGCATTTAACTGCGTCATCGATCATTTGTCAGTGATTTGAGGGAATACCTTTTCCACTGTTGTGTCATATGTGTGATTGTGTTATTTATATATGTATACTTATATTAAGTATTTGTGTGATAATCTCATTTTATTTTTGGCTCGATGAGCACTTGATTCCGATTCTGATTTCTCGCTTTCTTCTAAGTTTTAGCTGAGCTTTCTTTGCTCCTTATCATTACCTTTGTAGATTAGTTTACTTTGTAGACTATCGAAGTGAATAAGAGTAAGAGTAGCCACCCTATACCACCACCCTGTACCACCCTGCTAGACCTTTAAGGAGAATAATTACATATATTTATAAGATCAAGTGTAGGTGTAGAGTGTGGGGATGGGAAGGTATCAGCTGCGGCCTGTATGATTGGAGCTTCCCCGCATTTGCATATGTATTGAAGACATATTCGGTGAGAAAACCGCAGAAAACTCACCGAGGGAAGTCGAGCTTCAGAGGACCTCTGGGCTCTACCGTTCTGTGATATTAACACATTCGGTTTGTTAGTGGAGTGTGAGTGTTGTAGTGTGTATAATGTGTCTTGATGTCCAGGCGATGGTTCGCCCCTCTTAATTTTCTCCTTCAGCCGCGTACCGCCCATCGGTCCCGGTGGCGCGTCGTGTCCCGGCCGCTCCTCTGGATCTGCAATGTTAAAACGCTGGGCAGTATCGAGTTGTCTGTGACTTTATACATTTAGCGGATAAGATTATATACCAGTGCCAGTGATAAAGGCCCCGTTACGCTTGTCCTCCCTGGCCCTCGTCATGTTCGAGATCTCTCTCCGCTTCCGATCGGCTGAGAATGATGTGGTTTGGGAGTCTGTGTTTGTATCTGAAAGGTAGTTCATCCAGTCTCTTATGACGCCCGAGTTTTGCGATGAGCGGGTTTGAGTGCGAATTTAGATATATTTTACTGTAGAAGTCCAGTGTCATTTTGTGGCAGTACTCCTTAATGGAGTCCTCTTTTGTTCTCTGGTGTAGTTTCTTAAGATTTGCGCCCGGCTTTGTCTTATAGATGATTTTAAGTGCTTTGTTCTGTGCCGTCTGGAGCGTGTTGTAAATATAATCTGGAATGCTGCCCCAGACGGGTGCCGCGTATGTTATTACCGGACGCACTATGAGTTTGTACACCAGTAGTTTGTTTTTCCGAGATAAGAAGGAATTTCGGCTGAAGATGGGTCTCAGCGCTGCGAAGGCTGCGACTGCTTTCTTTCTGGCTTCACCGGTGTGGAGCCTCCACGAAAGTGTGGAGTCCATATGGACCCCGAGGTATTTAACCGACTTACGCCATTCCACAGCGCTGTTTCCCATCCTCAAGAGGGGGAGGCTGCCCACCCTCCGTTTTGCGAACATGACCGCCTCTGTCTTGCCGTCGTTGATCTTTAGGCGCCACTTTCGATAGTATTTTGCCAAGGTATCCAAGGCCCTCTGGAGGTATTCACTCGCCCTGATGGGGTGTGAGGATCGTGCGTAACAAGCTGCGTCGTCCGCGAAGAGGGCGACGGAGCAATTTTCCGGTACCGGAATATCGTGCGTGTATAGAGCGAACAGGTGCGGTCCGATCAGGCTGCCCTGGGGCACTCCCATTGGGATATTTCTGGGGGTGGAGAGCCCCCCGCTCACCCGAACGACAAATTGTCGCTCGGATAGGTAGGAGCGTAGAATCTGTATGATGTAAGACGGTGTGCCCGTCTCAATCATTTTGTGTATTAAGCCGTCGTGCCAGACCGTGTCGAAGGCCTTCTCCAGGTCCAGCAGGACCATACCCGTGTAACGATTCATATTGAAGCCCATCGACACGTCCTCGACCACGCGGGTTAGTTGGTGAACGGTGGAGTGCTGTGTTCTAAAGCCGAATTGCTCGTGTTGTAGAGTATTGTGCTGGGTATGATATGGAGTGTACCTGTTCAGTATCACCTTCTCCAGGACTTTTCCAAGAACCGGGAGGAGGCTTATGGGTCTGTAACTGGATGGGTTGCTTTTGTCCTTGTTCGGCTTGTGTATCGGTACTATTACGGCCATTTTCCACCTAGATGGGAAATGACCGGTGTGTAGGCACGCGTTAAATATTTTAGCTAATTGTATGATTGCGCGTGTCGGAATGTGTTTAATAAGTGTATTGTGTAAATGGTCTAGTCCTGGTGCTTTATTATTTTTGAGGGCTTTAATGATTTTTTGGACTTCCGCCGGTGTAGTGAGCGTGTATTCTTGACGTGCGATGTCTGCGGAACGAGTGTTGAATTCGTCGAGTGATTCTTGCACTGCGCGGTCTGGGTCTGAGTCCCGGAAGTGCGATGTTAACGTATAAGTGTGCTCGTATGCGTCTGCTAGTGCGTTTGCCTTTTCTACGTGTGATGTAGCAGTATGAGTGGGGGTGAGTAGAGGTGGTATGTCTTCGTGTCGCTTCCTTATTCCCTTTGCGATCTTCCAAAGTGTGTCTTCCCCTGGCTTGATGTCTTTTAATTTCGTGTCCCAAGAGGCGTTTTTGTGTTCTCTAATGTGTTTTTTGATTTCGTTCCGCAGTGAGTTTAACGCTACTTTATCTACGGGGTGGTGTGTACCTCTGTAGTGTTTCTGAAGCCTGTTCTTTATTTGGATGAGTGTGATAATTTCCGGCGGAAGTTTGGCACGGTGTGGAGTGACATTTTTAAGTGGTATGTAGGTATCACGAGCTTCTTCGATGATGTGCGTTAAGGTGTTTACCGCGTCATCTATTTCCTCTGGAGACTTGAAAGTGGATGATGTTAAATATAGCTGTGTGTTTATGTGCGTCTTGTAGCCCGCCCAGTCCGCACCCTGGTAGTCGTACACCGTCCTCGGGGGGCAGGTGATGCGCTCCCCTATGGTGAAGTACACCGGGAGGTGGTCCGATGAAAGTGCATTTATCACCTCCATTCCGGCAACCCCCGCATGACCCTTTTCGATCACCAGGTCAAGGGTGGACGGCCTTTGCCCCCTCGCTCCGTATCGAGTGGGCTTGTCGGGGTGGTGTAGCGTGTGCTGCGTCGATTCTATGTACCTGAAGAGTGTTTTTCCGTTGTTATTCTCACAACCCTGGCTCCACGAAGAGTGCTTCGCGTTGAGGTCGCTGGCCAATATGACCCGCGGCCCCATCGCGAATGCCTTCCTCAGATCCCGAGTTTCAAGCACAACATTCGGTTTGCAATATGCTGCTATGAGTGTTATCGGATTGCTGTCAGTTTCTAGTCTGACCGCAGTCGCTTCCAGAGCGATCCAGATGGGATCCGATAGGAGTGTGTGGGGTATAGTGTCTCTAATGAGGATCGCCGTGCCTCCTCCCTTAGTAGCGCGATCATTTCGGTACAGGGAGTAGCCGGGTATTCTCAGGTGTTTCTTTTGTGTGAGCATAGTTTCCGTGATGAATATTATGTCAATGTTTTTCTCACCGATCAGAAGCGTGAGTTCGTCCGCCTTGTTGTAGAGTCCGCGGGCGTTCCAGGTGAGGGCTCTGATTTCCCCGCGGGAGGATGACGCGCTGGTCGGGGCCCCCATTCTAGCCATTGAGCTGTTCCATCAGTTCGACGATGAGAAACGCCTTCTCGATTTTGTCCCTGCATTGTGCCAGCCTCGGCCCCATCTGCATGAGCAGACGAACGATCTGGGCCAGCTCAGCCATCTCGCCGCCCATGCGGTGCGGTCCAACGGGTTCAGGAGTCGGCAGCAGCGGTGGTCGGCGGCCGTTCCTTGGATCTCTCGGGTGGGCGTAGTTTTCACGCTGCGCGTTCTGATGTTGGGTATTCGCGTGTTGCGCGGCTTCGTGAGCGTTTGCGCCAGCGATAGGCTGCGAAGCGCGGGCGTTCCGCGCGGCGGCCTGATTTATTTGGGTGGGAAGCGTCTTCCCCGCGCCCGTCACGACGCCGCTCCATGAGCGACCCGGTGTCACACGTGGTGCCATCCGGCGGGCGATTGATTCCGCGTATGCTTGCCTTGTAGGGCACTTCGAGTAGTTTGCGGGGTGATTACCACCGCAATTGGCGCAAGTAGCCGGCGTCTCCTTTGTCTTGGGACACTCGGCTGTCAGGTGGAACTCGGTGCACTTGACGCATCGGGCTCGATGGTGACAGTTTGATGAAGCGTGCCCCAGTGACTGGCACCGGAAGCACTGCGTGCCAAGACCTTTCTTGGGTCGGTATTTGACGAGGGTCACTCTACAGTAGCAGAGGAACTTCAAAGTCGCCTTAAGTTTACCCATATCGGTAACCTTCCCAAAATGGGCAAGGTACATGGGCGCGCCTGTCTTGGTCGTCATCTTGACGACCTTTTGCGCAGGGAATCCCTGCACGGCGAGATCGGCGGCGATCTCTTCCGTAGGGATATCTGGTAGTCCCCGGATTACTGACCTTTTGGTCTTCTCGTCCACCTTGGTGAACGTGTGGAAATCTTTTTCCTTATCGTCGAGTCCCTTTACGAGGGCATCGTGATCCTCGACGGAGTGGACCGTGATTTTCGCGGTCCCCTTCCCGGTGTACTTCATCTCGAATTGGCCTTTCGCGTTTTCACGGATCAGGCCAATAAGATTTCCGTGGGTTATCTCGCCGAGAGTGATAACCACCGGCGGTATCTTCGATTTAGAGTATACCCTGCGTGCTACGCAGGGTTCCTCTTCCGTCACCTCCCGGAGGCAAGCATATTTGTTTGACTGGACCACGTCATCGGGTCCGGCATCCTGCCGCCTTTTGGCAGGTGCCCGCGGAATTTCCCATCGTTGCGCCACTGACCCCTCAGGGGTTTGCGGCACGTATACCCCGTCAACGAGATCGCATACGATCCCTTTCCGCATCATAGCGTCCTCGCGCAGCCCGCACACAAAACACCCGCACTCACGGCACTCGCACTGTTCACAATTAGCGTTCGATTCGCACTCACTATTAAAATGATTTATAATCACTGAATGATTACAAGTAACGGCCTTCAGTTGCTGATATTATTTCTATTAGATTTCACGATACTCGCTTGCGGGTATAGAGATCGGGGATAACCCATTCAGTGCTTTACGTGTGCGGTGTGCCGCTGGGCATACTGTGCTACCGTGTGCGCCGAGAGGCGGGCTCATAGGGCCGATATTTGTAATCATTCAGTGATTATAAACAATTTTAACAGTGAGAGCGAATCGAACGCTAATTGTGATCAGTGCTAGTGCCGTGAGTGCGGGTGTTTCGGCTGCGGACGGCGCGAAAAGACGCTAATGATGCAAGACGGGATCGTTTGCGATTTGGTAAACGGTGTTCTTGTGCCACGGACTCCCGCGGGGCCCGTGGCGCAAAAATGGGAGACTCCGCGGGCACCTGCCAAAAGACGGCAGGATGCCGGACCCGACGACGTGGTCCAGTCAAACAAGTACGCGTGCCTCCGGGAGGTAACGGAAGAGGCACCCTGCGTAGAGCGCAGGGTATACTCTAAATCGAAAATACCGCCGGTGGTTATCACTCTCGGCGAGTTAACCCACGGAAATCTAATTGGCCTGATCCGTGAGAACGCGAAAGGCCAATTTGAGGTGAAATACACCGGGAAGGGGACCGCGAAAATCACGGTCCATTCCGTCGAGGATCACGACGCCCTCGTAAAGGGACTCGATACCAAGGAAAAAGAGTTCCACACGTTCACCAAGGTGGACGAGAAGACCAAAAGGTCAGTAATCCGGGGACTACCAGATATTCCCACGGAAGAGATCGCCGCCGATCTCGCCGCGCAGGGATTCCCTGCGCAAAAAGTCGTCAAAATGACGACCAAGACAGGCGCGCCCATGTACCTTGCCCATTTTGGGAAGGTTACCGATATGGGTAAGCTCAAGGTGACTCTGAGGTTCCTCTGCTACTGCAGAGTGACCCTCGTTAAATACCGACCCAAGAAAGGTCTCGGTACGCAGTGCTTCCGGTGCCAGTCACTGGGGCACGCTTCATCGAACTGTCACCATCGAGCCCGATGCGTCAAGTGCACCGAGTTCCACCTGACAGCCGAGTGTCCCAAGACAAAAGAGACACCGGCCACGTGCGCAAATTGCGGTGGAAACCATCCCGCAAATTATTCGAAATGCCCGACAAGGCAAGCGTACGCGGAATCAATCGCCCGCCGGATGGCACCGCGTGTGACACCGGGTCGCTCATGGAGCGGCGTCGTGACGGGCGCGGGGAAGACGCTCCCCACCCAAATTAACCAGGCCGCCGCGCGGAACGCCCGCGCTTCGCAGCCTATCGCTGGCGCAAACGCTCACGAAGCCGCGCAACACGCGAATACCCAGCTTCAGAACGAGCAGCGTGAAAACTACGCCCACCCGAGAGATCCAAGGAACGGTCGCCGACCACCGCTGCTGCCGACTCCTGAACCCGTCGGACCGCACCGCATGGGCGGCGAGATGGCTGAGCTGGCCCAGATCGTTCGTCTGCTCATGCAGATGGGGCCGAGGCTGGCTCAATGCAGGGACAAAATTGAGAAGGCGTTTCTCATCGTCGAACTGATGGAACAGCTCAATGGCTAGGATGGGGGCCCCGACCAGCGCGTCATCCTCCCGCGGGGGAATCAGAGCCCTCACCTGGAACGCCAGAGGACTCTACAACAAGGCAGACGAACTCACGCTTCTGATCGGTGAGAAAAACATTGACATATTATTCATTACAGAAACTTTGCTTAATCCAAACAAACACCTGAGAATACCCGGCTACTCCCTGTACCGAAATGATCGCGTCACCAGGGGAGGAGGCACGGCGATCCTCATTAGAGAAACTATACCACATACACTCTTATCGGATCCCATCTGGATCGCTCTGGAAGCGACTGCGGTCAGACTAGAAACTGACAGCAATCCGATAACACTCATAGCAGCATATTGCAGGCCGCAAACTAAGCTTGAAACTCGGGATCTAGGGAAGGCATTCGCGATGGGGCCGCGGGTCATACTGGCTGGCGACCTCAACGCGAAGCACTCCTCGTGGAGCCAGGGTTGTGAGAATGGAAACGGAAAAACACTCTTCAATCACATAGAATCGACTCACCACACATTACACCACCCCGACAAGCCTACTCGATACGGAGCGAGGGGGCATAGGCCGTCCACCCTCGACCTGGTGATCGAAAAGGGTCACGCGGGGGTTGCCGGAATGGAAGTGATAAATGCACTTTCATCGGACCACCTCCCGGTGTACTTCACCATAGGGGAGCGCGTCACCTGCCCCCCGAGGACGGTGTACGACTACCAGGGTGCGGACTGGGCGGGCTACAAGACGCACATAAACACACAGCTATACCTAACATCATCCACTTTTAAGTCGCCGGAGGAAATAGATGACGCGGTAAACACACTAACGCACATCATCGAAGAGGCTCGTGATACCTACATACCACTTAAAAATGTCACTCCACACCGTGCCAAACTTCCGCCGGAAATCATCACACTCATCCAAATAAAGAACAGGCTCCAGAAACACTACAGAGGTACACGCCACCCCGTAGATAAAGCAGCGTTAAACTCACTGCGGAACGAAATCAAAAAACATATTAGGGAACACAAAAATACCACTTGGGACACAAAGTTAAAGGACATCAAACCAGGGGCAGACACTCTTTGGAAGATCGCAAAGGGAATAAGGAAGCGACACGAAGACATACCACCACTTATCACCTCCACCCATACTGCCACATCACACGAAGAAAAGGCAAACGCACTAGCAGACGCATACGAGCACACTTACACATTAACATCGCACTTCCGGGACTCAGACACAGACCGCGCAGTACAAGAATCACTCGACGAATTCAACACTCGTTCCGCAGACATCGCACGTCAAGAATACACGCTCACCACACCGGCGGAAGTCCAAAAAATCATTAAAGCCCTCAAAAATAATAAAGCACCAGGACTAGACCATTTACACAATACACTCATTAAACACATTCCGACACGCGCAATCATACAATTAGCTAAAATATTCAACGCGTGCCTACACACCGGTCATTTCCCATCTAGGTGGAAAATGGCCGTAATAGTACCGATACACAAGCCGAACAAGGACAAAAGCAACCCATCCAGTTACAGACCCATAAGCCTCCTCCCGGTTCTTGGAAAAGTCCTGGAGAAGGTGATACTGAACAGGTACACTCCATATCATACCCAGCACAATACTCTACAACACGAGCAATTCGGCTTTAGAACACAGCACTCCACCGTTCACCAACTAACCCGCGTGGTCGAGGACGTGTCGATGGGTTTCAATATGAATCGTTACACGGGTATGGTCCTGTTGGACCTGGAGAAGGCCTTCGACACGGTCTGGCACGACGGCTTAATACACAAAATGATTGAGACGGACACACCGCCTTACATCATACAGATTCTACGCTCCTACCTATCCGAGCGACAATTTGTCGTTCGGGTGAGCGGGGGGCTCTCCACCCCCAGAAATATCCCAATGGGAGTGCCCCAGGGCAGCCTGATCGGACCGCACCTGTTCACTCTATACACGCACGATATTCCGGTACCGGAAAATTGCTCCGTCGCCCTCTTCGCGGACGACGCAGCTTGTTACGCACGATCCTCACACCCCATCAGGGCGAGTGAATACCTCCAGAGGGCCTTGGATACCTTGGCAAAATACTATCGAAAGTGGCGCCTAAAGATCAACGACGGCAAGACAGAGGCGGTCATGTTCGCAAAACGGAAGGTGGGCAGCCTCCCCCTCTTGAGGATGGGAAACAGCGCTGTGGAATGGCGTAAGTCGGTTAAATACCTCGGGGTCCATATGGACTCCAAACTTTCGTGGAAGCTCCACACCGGTGAAGCCAGAAAGAAAGCAGTCGCAGCCTTCGCAGCGCTGAGACCCATCTTCAGCCGAAATTCCTTCTTATCTCGGAAAAACAAACTACTGGTGTACAAACTCATAGTGCGTCCGGTAATAACATACGCGGCACCCGTCTGGGGCAGCATTCCAGATTATATTTACAACACGCTCCAGACGGCACAGAACAAAGCACTTAAAATCATCTATAAGACAAAGCCGGGCGCAAATCTTAAGAAACTACACCAGAGAACAAAAGAGGACTCCATTAAGGAGTACTGCCACAAAATGACACTGGACTTCTACAGTAAAATATATCTAAAGTCGCACTCAAACCCGCTCATCGCAAAACTCGGGCGTCATAAGAGACTGGATGAACTACCTTTCAGATACAAACACAGACTCCCAAACCACATCATTCTCAGCCGATCGGAGGCGGAGAGAGATCTCGAACATGACGAGGGCCAGGGAGGACAAGCGTAACGGGGCCTTTATCACTAGCAGTGGTATATATTCTTATCCGCTAAATGTATAAAGTCACAGACAACTCGATACTGCCCAGCGTTTTAACATTGCAGATCCAGAGAAGCGGCCGGGACACGACACGCCACCAGGACCGATGGGCGGTACGCGGCTGAAGGAGAAAATCAAGAGGGGCGAACCATCGCCTTGGACATCAAGTTGCATTATACACACTACAACACTCACACTCCACTAACAAGCCGAATGTGTTAATATCACAGAACGGTAGAGCCCAGAGGTCCTCTGAAGCTCGACTTCCCTCGGTGAGTTTTCTGCGGTTTTCTCACCGAATATGTCTTCAATACATATGCAAATGCGGGGAAGCTCCAATCATACAGGCCGCAGCCGATACCTTCCCATCCCCACACTCTACACCTACACTTGATCTTATAAATATATGTAATTATTCTCCTTAAAGGTCTAGCAGGGTGGTACAGGGTGGTGGTACAGGGTGGCTACTCTTACTCTTACTCACTTCGATAGTCTACAAAGTAAACTAATCTACAAAGGTAATGATAAGGAGCAAAGAAAGCTCAGCTAAAACTTAGAAGAAAGCGATAAATCAGGATCTGAACTGAAACGAAATCAAATGCTCTTCGAGCCAAAAATAAAATGAGATTATCACACAAATACTTAATATAAGTATACATATATAAATAACACAATCACACATATGACACAACAGTGGAAAAGGTATTCCCTCAAATCACTGACAAAAGATCGATGACGCAGTAAAATGCGCACGTTTAAAAATTTAGTAAAAGAAGAAGAACTCGTTCATCATCATCAAGTAACGGCCTTAAGGCCCGCCTCTCGGCGCGCACGTTAGCGCAGTATGCCCAGCGGCACACAGCACACGTAAAACACTGAATGGTTTTTCCCCGATCTCTATACCCGCAAGCGAGTATCGTGAAATCTAAAAGAAATATATCCACTTTCAAGTGACTCGAAACCCGATGGCTCTTAAATATGTCCAACTCACCAATTCGGATTTGTTCAAGGTTACCGTACAAATAAAAAAAAATACGTTTTATAAATAATTTACAATGACTGTGGTCACTTTATCGCGTTATACGAATAATATTTGTTATTTTTTTTAAATTTAAGCAAGGTAAGATCGTATTATCGGCGTGGTAGTGTAGTATATTTTGGTGGTGTTTTTCTCGCTAGATACGTGGAAGTTTCCATCCTTAATATATGCGGTGGGTGTGTGTTGAGCAATTTTTATGACAAATTTCCCGAATACCTTCAGATCCACGCCACTCGCGACAGATTTTTTTTTATATTCAATGATTTATTTCACATTTGATACGGGTTTAACCCAATTACGTCAAATAACAAGAAAAAAATATTAAAAGTCTAAATATAAAATAATGACAATAGAAACAATTGCTTTCATGTGCAGTTGCTCAATTGATTGTATAACACTTTCGTTGTGTATTGTACAACCTGCTTGGGTTATTGCAATTCTTTTAACCTCTTCAGGCCTGAATTAAAGATTTTTAAAAAATATTCTTACTTACGAGTGTATTATTTACACTAAATGCAACAAACATTATGTCGTATTAGTTTAGATATTAGTATGGCGCCCCGTTTTATTTTCCACCGTTTTTTCCGGGCCACGCTCTCCCGTATGTTGTAGAGTACCATATGAATGAAATAATTCAACATATATACCGTCACACCGCTTCCATGCTGGGATAGGCAGAGAAAACAGAGCGCCAGATTTTCCTATCTCCACGACACACATATCTCGCCTCTTCCACATCCACCTTCTCATACAGCTCCTTGTTTTGTTAGTCTTTCTTCATTTATACGTTTCACTACCCAAACCATCTCAGAGTGCTCTTCTTTATCTTACTCAATACATCAGCCTTAAGTTCACATTCATCCCTAATCACTTTATTCCGTATGCTGTCATGCATTGTCACCCCATGGATTGTTTCACTCCCATACATCAAAGATGGTACTTATATTCTGCCGTGGACTGCCATCTTAGTAGATTTTGATACTGTGCGGTTCGATTAGATTTATATATGTTTTAATAGCCCATTGACTTACACGTGGTAACTCTTCCATCATGTGATAAAATACTACCTAAATAGCAGAATAAATAAGCGAATAAAACCAAGTATTTTGTTTAACGCTTTCTTGGTATAAATATCTCAATTATTTAATCACAAACCGTCTCTTGTCGTCTGTTTCTTTTTGTTTTTTCCAAGGCCTCAGTCTCTTTTCTGCCAACATCCCCCGTTCAACTTCAGCGGTTTTTGGTCCTTTGAAACCCCTCCATCCACGAAGAGTTCTTTTCAATTGCAGTGAAAAGAAAGCCTTGAAGTAATATTCTGAATAAATCTTATTCTCGAACTTGGGCATTGAGTGAAGTATATGCGGTGACCACGTTTATTCTATTTAAGTATTGACTATAAAAGAGCGGAACAAATGGTATATAGGTAGATAGATATACGTGACTTCCTGAATACGTATTGTTTGGTCCTTATTCATAATAAACGGGTGCAATACTTCGAAATGTAGTGCTATCGTTGTGTTTTATTTTATTTTATTCAGGAACTTAACAGTACAATACAATTAATTAGTAAAGTATAATATTTATGATAATAGTGCACCAATATTAAAGTTCCACATGAGTATTAGAAACATAAACAGTAAATATATACTAACAATACAAATAAAATTGCACTCAAATACTATTGAACCCAAGTAAGTGCACGGTCAAATCAGCCAAAGGGTGACATTTCAAGGGACAACTTTACAATACAATACATTCTGGATGTGCGTCATTAGGGCAGATAGCGTCTCTATATATAGTACGAGTACAACATAACAAAATAGGAAGAAATCAATATTTCACCAATTCGTCATTATTTGTAATTTGTTGTAACTGATGTTTTCCAAATACTATTCCTATTTTTCCCTAGATTAATGTGTTTTTAATAACAATAATGATTAAAGAGCAATTTATTTCGCGCCATATAGAGAGCCAGGACTCCCTTAATACCCCTCAAGAGCTTTCTAACTCAGGATTCAAACCCACTATTATTGAGAGAGAAAATATAAATAAATATAAGGTTTATCGATAGCAACATAGTATGTTAATATATATCCTGAAATTACACATTTATGGATATTTTAAGGGAATGGAAAATAAAATACTTTTGAGAGAGAAACTCTCAAACAGTCTGAGCTCACCCTAAAACATCCTCTCAATCGTGATATACCCACACTTGAAGAGAGCTGGGCGCAAGGACGTCAGTCGTTTTCTACCCTCGCCCTTGTACACGTATGATAAATCATAATGGAAAAAATTTAAATGATAATAAATAAGCAGTTGATACAACAATAAATTAATATTTGCAAACATTGATAAATATAACAAAGAAACTGACAGCTACAGCAGCGCCCAGCGAACATTTTCAGGTGTTATATTCTGTATATTTTTTTGTTATATTTTGGTCTGTTTTGTAAAATTATTACGTGTGTTTCATTGTAACGTTCTGCAAAACGGCTAAACCATTTTTTAATTATTATAGTGAAACACTACAAAGTAGAAAAAAAAACAATAAGCACAAGACACATAACTCCATTATGAAAGAAAAAAATTAAAATAAACGATGGCTAACATTGGCGTTTTTTCATCGAAAATATTAAAATTGATCCACTTCATGTTTCGTCCCGATGAGTCCTGAACAATCAAAATCGTTCGTGCGATCACTTGACGACTTGGTTGCCTACGTGTATTTCGTGCTACCACTTGACCACTTGGTTGCCCACGTGTATTTCGAAAAGACGATGTTTATATTTGTTCTTCTTTCTCTCAATTAAAACGTATAATTTGATATAATCAGGACCGCCTCTCAAGAGATGTTGACTGTTTCATATTTTTTGATGTATTCGTGGGAAACCAAACGACTGTCAAAGGGTATTTCATGTATTAATCGTACCGTAGCACGTAGAGAACTCTTGTGTAATCATTTCGTTTTACTTGTCCTCGCCAGTATTTCCTGCGGTTCCTACCCCATCTCGCAATATCTTCTACTTCACATATTTCCGGATATGGGATTTTCTAACTATCTCGAAGCGTTTAGCCTGTAATGACCCTGAGGGTTTTCGTTTCATTTGATCCAAGCAAAATTTTTGTTTTGTTGTTTCTGCTCTAGACTCTTTCATAACACATGTCATAATATACCTCACACATGCTTTTACTGTATATTCTCATACACGTATGTTTGCTATACCAGACCACACATTCTGTGCATCCGGAGGCAGCAGCGACTTTTTTACTTAAGAAAACGTTGTCAAGGGTTTACTCTCCCATTTCACACGCGCATACAAGGCTCTCCATGACATGGATTTTATAAAAGTGACTTTCTATCAGACAGTGCCCTATTCTTATCCTGCATACGACGCATCAATAATTTGGACAGGTTTATTCTGTGGAACCCAGACTTAGTGGGGATTTCGACCTGGAAATTACTGTAGTCAGCCACTGTCTTGCTACCATACAACTTCCAGACCGTTGAACAACTACAACGACAGCCAGCGGATATTTCATCCGTTGCCTTGTAGGGGAATCTTATGTTATCCATCCTTTCCACGCGATCTCGGCAGTATCGTGCGGTTTCTACCCCATCTCACAATATTTTCTACTACACATATCTCTCTCTTTAAGTGTTTGCCCGTAATAACTCTGGGATTTTCATTTTACTAGTTCTGAGTATACTACAATATTTTTTTTTTTTGTATATATTGTTCGATTCTGTTCCATAAATCATAATTGTGTCCCCACACGTTTTATAAATGTTGACCTTACTGTTTATTCTCATGTGCTTGTTAGTCCGGACCTTATATTTTAGACATCCGGAGACAGCTTCGGCTTTGTTTACTTAGCTTCTTATTTCTGTGTCAAGATTATTGTACAATAGCTGAGCAAATCGACACCTAGATATTTTAATTCTGTCACTTGTTCAATAGGTTTGTCATCAATCGTATAATTTATATGTTTTAATTATTTACTTTCTTATATACTGTTGTATTTAAAATATCCTTTTTAATATGATTTTTCTGGTCAAAACCATTGGAAGGAATGGTCATCGCAGGATTATATTCTAAAGGTCCAAGTGAGGATAATACAGACGAGAAGTGGTTGTACGGGAAGTATTGAGTAAACCAGTTATTTAGAAACTTTCTCATGACGAGACTGGTCCGGTTTTGTTATGTGTGTACTCGTATGTACTATGGTATACTATACAATAGGAGTACGCAAGATGTCACTAGCGAATTAAATATCTGAGTATAAAATATTTTTATAACGCAGTTTCCCACGTGGGTTCAACAGACTTCTTTATTCTTATATAATATGTGTTGCACGCACACTTTTGATTTCGACTGGAAAAATAACTTCCAAAAATTATCAAATGTAGAATTCAACAACGTAGAAGACAAAATTAAAAATAAATAAATCATAATTCAAAACACCTTTTTATCCTACTTTTCATTCCTTCTCGAACCTCGTCTGTTTGCCATACTCTTTCACATTTGTTAAGAGATTATTAATTTTATTCTCCTTCATAATCTCACAGGATCAATCATATGTATAGAATACATGATGACCTCCATGGCCTAGTTGATAAGACGCATGTCTCCCAACCCGAGGGCTGTTGGTTCATTTCAGTTGGTACATATTTCTGTTGGTTGAAAGAAATTGCCACATAGCAATAAACCCACCAGGTTATACTATATATAACAAACGTGTAATACAATAAATTACGCTACTGGGGACAAAGAAGAAAAAGGAGAAACGTAATTCAAACACTATACGAGTATTTATCTCGTTATGAATATTATACTCGTATACCATAAATGTGGCTTCTACTTATTCTGGATGTGTGAAAGTGAGACGTTGAAGTGGCACAAGTAAGATACGCTATTTGGATAAGTACATTATAAATAATTTATAGTGCATCCATGTATTTCCTCGGAAAGTAATGCACGTTGAAAGAAGATAGCGGTATTAAAATGATGAAGAAACGTCAAGATGCTTATTAAATACACCTATTCATTAAATATTTGCATATTGATGTTAAGAGAGCATATTCTTCTCAAGAACGTTCCAACTCGGGAATCGAACCCACTATTATTGATTATTAAAATAAACGTTGAGTGTCCGAACGAAAATGTTGCGACTGTTCTTATTAAATTGTGCACTCCGCAGTATCTGCATATACGAGTATTTAGAAAAACATGTTTCGTAAAAATATCGCAGAAAACTTACTTATGAGTGACGAACAACAAAGAAACCTTTGCGATATACGATAGTAATACCGGCTTTAGATAAAATGTTGTGTATATACTCATTGCCCGTATCACAAATGTTTTTTAGCAGGTTTTATCACAAATTTAAGTGAGGTCTGCCAAAAATTGTCTTCAAGTGTTTCCTGAAGCTGCACATCTCACTCATATCTTTAGAGGCAAACCATTCCACGCCATAGGACAAGCTATCGGTTCGGAACAATCAATTTATTTGGTGACGATGACAACGATCTTAAAATCCTGTTCCTCTCCTTTGATATGAATAATTAAATGAAAATATCCCATTGAGAGAATTAATTGAATACAAAAAATAGACAAAGTTTGTATTCAACTCGTTCGTTAGACTTGAGCCAATTAACTATTCTTTGGAAAATATTATTTGCAAAAAATAAACTCTAAGATCGCAAGATGTCCGACTTGCATGTGTTGTGATTCAAACTCCTCAATAATATATACGAGTATATCACGAAAAGTTAGATGAAGGTACATCACGATATTAATCAAGTGGCTGATGATTAATCATCACAGATGACTATCGCAAGACTAATATTTGGCATATGAGGTCATCCAGTATCTCTCAAGGCGAACCATCCTAGCAGATGACGGTCCAAGTTCACACCTGCGCTGCGATAATACGAGTATTATACCAGAACAAAGAATAGACGAAAATCAATATCAATTTCCTTTATGTAAGATGACTCAGAACTACTCGAAGTGTCTATAAACTTATAAATTATTATATTTATAATAGATTCTATTTTTGTTTTTTTTTTTAGTTTTAAATGTATTGTATTGTAGTTTTTTTCCACTTGCGTTGTAAACAGTACAACCTGACGGGATAATTACCGTGTGGCGATCTCTTCCAATTAACCAGAAAGGTGTTAAACTAGACTGAAATCATTTAAAAAAAATATTGTGATCTAGCGGGATTTGAACCCGCAACCTCCTGTCTGGGAGACATCTAAGCTACGGAGATCGTCAAGTGTGAGAATTATGGCGAACTATGATGTATGTGGACAGGGTGTATGAATGTGGTCGATATCATGTGGAAGAAGCAAAGGATGTTTATCGATATTGGAAACTCTGACGCTCTGTCCTCTCTGCCTATCTCGACAGGGAAATGGCGTAATGGTGTTTATGTACCTATGTTAAAAAGTAGAAAAAAAAATAGAATTTAGCAACTCAAGAGGTGTTGACGGTTTCTATTAACACGTCAACAAATTAAGTGGACTGACCGATGATATTCCGTTGATTTGGATGTGTGCTTATTCAATATTTGATCGATTATATCATTGTGACGCAAAAGGAAAGTGGTTGACTCTTTATATATATCTTCATCATCAAATTTTCAACAGATTATTATAGAAAACACGTCGGTTGGAGTTATTGTTACAGTAGACTCTGGCGAACTGGCGACCGAGAGATTGGGGAAAAAATACCCGGACAATCCGTCAAAACAATTATCGCATAAAAATTAAAACAACACTGAAGCATACAGCAATGTTACACGAAAATACCAAATTGATGATATATGCTAACTTTCGAGTATAAACAATTAAAAAAAGTCAATAATAAATCAACCGCTATGGATGTGTAATTTAAATTTGCAATTTGACGGGATGGACCCGCCCACTTGCATAAAAAATAAACACTGAATCTAAGCGCACACAATTTTTAAGGCCACAGCCGCTTGCTTCCGATCCTCACACTCTACAATTCTTCCGTATATTGTATTAATTTAAATACCCATCAAACATTGTCTACATCTTCTTTTCCGCCGAGTTCTGCCTTCTTCTCTGTCGTATTGCGCGGCGGACGGAATGTTGCTGTTCCTGGGAGCCGGGGTACTGCCGTCGGGGAACTGGGGTGGGGCGATCGGAAGGACACTGGAACCTGACGATACCCGTCAGGGCCGCTGACAAGTCGACTCATCCCTTTGGATATGTTCGCCTATAACATCTCTAGCTGAATTCAACGACGTATCAGGGATAGAGAGGGAACGTATAAACAACTAAAGTGAAGTCAACTACTCAAATACTTCCTCAAAGTATACGAGTATATAGATAAACACCCCACACACACATACACAGATGACACAACTGTGGAAAAGGTAATCCATGAAATCACATTAAAATACATTAAAGATGAAACTCATGGGTCACTTTATTCTAGCCTTGAACATAAATCTTAGTACTATATTGCTTGCTCGAAGCGCACCCTAATGATAATTTGCTAATACGTCATTCAATGACAGGTATTTTATATTGATAGCGCGTTCGCAATTTCGCCTCTTTTATTTATAGTACATATCTCGTCAAATGATGTTCTTAGATTTTAAATAATATTTGGAAATACTATTAAAAAAAATCGTATTTTTTTACTGGTCTGTTTAATTCGCCACCCAATTAAAACGACCTCGAATAATCGAGAGTCTACTGTATTTCGAAACCGTGAATTGTTAGCATCGTATTAATTGAAAGCTTGTCAATATTGATATTCGCTAATCAAAGTATGCGTCTAACTACAATATTTACTTTCGACTACGGTTTACTTTTAACTACGTGGCTCGGGCAGGAGATAGCAGTCTGGTAACTGTGACTTGTAACTGGAATCGCTGATGGAAGGTACCGAAGAGAAAGATCACCATCACTATCGATTATACTCGTACATGCCAACTGTCGTAGCCTAGTTGGTAAGACGTCTGTAAGACGACGTCTTCCGACTCGGAGGTTGTGGATTCGGTTTCCGTTGAAACTTTAATATATTTCTAGTTACTTAAGACAACCTCCGTAACCTAGTGGGAACATAATTGACTTTCCCAATATATTTTAAAATATTTAGTTCGACAATTGATTTTTGTTGTTTTCACTCAAAACATGTGGAACCCAAGCGCCGAACTTCTGGACTTTTCCCATTGATTTAAGATGGCGGTATACAGTCATGTGACTACAATTAATCTGCTCAGCCAATTCTACGGTGCTTTGAAGGGGATCTTCTTGAATAATATGGTTTGAGCGGTCCTCACCGAAGTCCACTGGTCGTCCGGAACGCTCCATGTCTTTCAGGTCGAAATTACCGTCTTTGAAACGTAAAAACCATCGACGAGCTGTCCTTTTATTCTTAGCATCTTCACTGTACACTTCGCAAATATCGTGAGCAGCTTTTGCAGCTTTATTCCCTCGATTGAACGCGAACAGAAGGTGTCGAAAATGCTCACTTTCGTCTACTTGACATTCCATTTTGAAGGCTTGTAATCCAATAAAATAACATATGTAACGCAAAAGCAAACGCAATATCTTGTAGAGCAGAAAATTTACTTACGAATGACGTATAACCTTTACCATTTTGTTTTACTTTTGGTGCTCATTTTTAAATTTGAAAAAAACGGACACAACTTATGTTAACACCCAATATTACACTTTCGTTGTATACAATACAACCTGGCAAGCTTATTACCATGTGGCAATATTTTTTAACCAACCAGAAAGATGTTAAAGAGGCCTTAAGTGAAAACCAGACTGGAATTCTTTTTAAAAAAAAAACTGAGTTCGAGCGGGATTTGGACACGCAACCTTCGGGTAGGGAGATAGGCGTTTTAGGTCACGGAGGTTGTCAATGTGTGTGGTGGCAGAACACCGCGAAGCGTAGTTTCTATAACTTTTGATGAATCAATAGTGAAATGAAACACCCTTTAACGTATCAGAATTTGTTATATAAATTGTTTAAAAGTTATAACAAACCATAACAATAACCTACCATTACAGTTGACATATAACGGTAGAATTTTAAAGAAGCCAAACCAAAAAATACTAACTCGGAGTTTAATGCAACCTATGGTATCAGAGATTTTGGGTATAACTGCGCCAGAGAACTACTGTTGCAGTTACAGATCTATGTGTACTCGTATGCATCATGAGAGACACGGTCTCACGCTAGTACAGAGTGGCGTGGTGCACATAGCACACAGTGCACGAGCGGGCACAATGGATGGCGGTTAACAACCTCGTCACGTGCGGCGTATCCGGCTGATTCGGGGGCACGACGACCTACCGGCCTACCTAGTAGGGCCGGAGTGCCGATATAGTATCACACTCACTCCTGTCTGATCGCTATATAATGCCTAGCTTTGTAGATCTGATAATTTTCAAAAAGGTTGCTAGGACACACTTTCATTCGTATGGCACTCTTCAATATATTCGAATTGTCATTCGAACATATTGAATAGATTAGCCTGGAGACTATTGTCTTCGACTCCAGTTATCTAGCCTTCGGAGCTAGAACCATTGGAGTAGGCACGGAATTTGCGGTTTGTGTTTGTGAGGGTGAACGTCAACAACACTCTAAAATATTGAAATCAACAACACTGAACGTCGATAAATGACGATCCCTTTAGACTGAGCCGGAATTTAAAAGCAGGTGTCTTGTGGGTGATATGACATTATAAGTAGTGGTGTATTCTGAACAGGATCAGGTGCGGAGTGAACCGCACTGCATATGATATGCACAAATTTGGTCTAGCAGAGTCGCTCTTCTGTGAGTGCGGGAAGATTTACTCGTAGACCATAAACCACATCGTCAACAACTGCTCACTGTATGCATTTCCTGGAAGCCTGCAGGAGCTACACAATCTCACACCGAACACTTTGACTTAATTGGAGAAGATACTACGTGAAAGAGACACATACAGAAGAACACTAAATAAAAATTCGTTAAGAATTCTTCTTTTTTCGTATGGTTTCTCTCTTATAGTTGGATGTTTAGATTTCTCATCCATAATACAGCTTCAGGAGTTGCCCGATAAATCTCCTCCAGTTCCTGGAAATGGATATATTCAACACTACTTCACTATGTGACTGACAGTCTGGACCATTTCATATGAACATAATAAGGAATCGATGAAACTCCACCTACTAGTATACAAGACATGTATATTGCAACTGTAACCACACCGTGACGATAACGAAGTCATTCAGCGACTAACGGTGAAGTGGTCATTCGGCTTCTCCATATTACGTTTTTCCTTTTTAAAGCGTATCTTCGTTCGTAAGCTCTTCAATATCTATTTTAAGCCCATCTGGATCAATCTAAAGATCTCATTTTGTGGTACTGTGATGATAATCGAGACAATAATTTCCGAAGAAGTCTTCCTTCAGCCTTACATCGATGCATCTTTGAACCGATTGGCTATTCAGATCTAGTAGCGCCACAGGATGGTTTTCATATTTTCTGGGAAAAGTACTGGTAACTCGCTAAGCTGTTTGAACTCCAAGTCTTAAGCCATTTTCCAAGTGTATTTACGACGTGAGATCATAAGTCATTGCTACTATTCTTTTCATACTCAGGTATGTCGCCGCCGAAGGTGAATTCCTTATTGGGCAGTTCCTTCGTTGTCACTAAGTGACGTCGCATACATAAGAAATGAAGAAGATTTCGATCTTCTAGTATAGATCGTGCTTGATGGGAACCTATTGCGTCCCCCATAACAACAGTGTAGGTGGTGGTGGGATCGAACTGAACTGAAATGTCTACTTTAAGCAGATAATATTCCTAATTTATAGAAAGTTATCACTATTGGCAAGCAATTTTTGGGTGGAAACAAACTTGTGAAACCGGGAAACCGTAAAACGAGAATTTGTAAAGCGAGTGATACCAATATTTTTTTATTAATGTTTTACCGTGTCCAAGAGAAGTATTATACAATGCTTTCCAAAAAATAACAAAGAAAATTGAATTATGAATATCCATTCCGCGTCTGTCGTAAATTGCCTCTCGAATCCGCTAACCCCAATACCGGTGCGGTGCATCTCTGCCGTAGCGACAGTACTGCTGCACTCCGCTGCACTTTCCAATGACACACAATGCGGACTCACGGCCGCCGTAAAATGCCCCCCCCTCCCCCACCAACTAACTATCCGCCACAGCCTGTCTTCTCCACAAAGTATATAATAACAGTTGCAAGTTTCCTTGTCTTGGAAATGTTCGAAACATTTTATTTTAGACATCAAATCTGCAATGCATACGAGAGTTTAAGGAAAAGGAAGACCAAGAAAGTTTCCATGTAAAAGTGGGAGATGAAAATCTAAGATGAGTATAAGAAACTGTATTCATGTTTTCGTTCAAATGATTTCCCCATTTTATTTCAATGATCAAATGACCTCTTTAATAAAAAATACTAAAAAAATATACAAAATAAAATTAAACATTGTTATGTAAGCAGTGTTATACATGCATACATACATACCATCACAACATTTCCTTATCGGGGAGGTAGAAAGAATAGTGCCAGACATTCCAATCTCAACACACATCCTTCTTTTTTTTACATCTAAACACCTCTTACAACTCCTACCGTTTCGCTGACTTTTGACATATACATACTTCTTTTAAAATACCATTTACTTGATCCATCCATACTTTCCTTGATATTACTCTACCACAATATTCACTCATATTTGGAGTTTTGTTTTTTTAGTTTTTCTTCATTCATTCGTTTTACTCGCCCGAGTTTTGTATTTTACTACGGTCTTGTACAATACATTATGGAAACTGGGAACCTGGGAAGTTATTGCCATGTAAAAATTTCTTCCAGCCAACCAGAAAGATTAATGATTTCCGCGGCCTAGTTTGTTAGAAGACAGGCTTCCAAGTGCGTGAAAAAATGAGTTAAATATTTTATTCGAAGGAAAAGAAAATTGTTTTGCGTCCCCGTTTATGTCTCGTCTCTCCTATGATGCTGTTGCATCTCGATACAGGAACATGATGTACCAGCCTCCATACTCGTACTTTATTACGCCATAAAGAGTGATGTAGTAATGGCAACCATAAAGTTTATTACCTCCAGCGTTAAGTACATGGGAGACGGAGTAAGACATAAAAGAGCCGCAGCTGCAGCGAGTGGATGCCGCATGGTGGATGATGGATATGACAGAAACCAGATTCCAAACAAAGAGAAGGAGAGAGAAAGAGCTGGGCCTTAAAGTTTACTCAATTTCTTAGGAAGTTATTTATTACTACTTACTTGAAACTTAAAAAGATTGTTGGTAGTTTCATTACAACACTTTTTCGCTGGTCAAGTATATCTCAAAGATATTTTCAAGTCATTTGAACAAAATGAATGCCAGGCATTTTCTGAGATCTTCCAAAACAATCTATGGATATTTTCCTGTATTAATGTACACTTCCATGCATTTTTTTTCAACCAACCAGGAACTCAAAATCGGAAGTCAAATGTAACTGATGATGCGGACATATTGATAAGCGTGGCTGGGAGACAACACTGTCTGCAGTAATCGAGCCTTCGGACTAAGAACCACTGGAATAAACAAACATCTCGCAGTTCAATATCGCTTCTGTTGGAAATGCTACTGCGCGTGGGCATACAACACTCGCACACGCCTAGCGCGTTCGAGTATTGTTACCAGACAGACGAATTCTGAACCAGACTGGAAGCTTTTTTTATTATTGTTTTGGTATCAATGGCAATTCAACCCGAAACTCCCGGATGGAAAGCCAGAGTCCTACCAACTAGCATACGCAGAGCACCGTGAGAATAAGTAACAAACAAGTATTTGGGAATCACTATTTGACAATAAACTTGTTGGAAACCTCAGATCAAAAACTTAACGGATTTTTTAAAATTAAATGTTGAGTGGTACGCAAGCCCCATTCTAGTGGTTTGCGAGCAAGATATTATGCAAATAATGTGTACAATGAGTAAAGAGGGTAGGCGTAGATACCTATATTATGAAAATTTACCTATGAAGGTACAAGGGTAGTGAAGGTGGCCGAGAAGGGTACTGGTGATATACCACTCTTTGTAACTTTTATTAGGTGGTACAGTTCAAAAAAAGTTTGCGGATCCCTGATATTAAAGTTGCTCCTTGATCACCTTTAGTACATGTTGTAACATTATTATTTTCGTTAATTATGTATTCTCGTGAATTAAATAATTATTTAGCAAATTAATGCTCAATTAAATTATGCAAGCCACGAGACATTTAAAGTCTCTGCGTGCATTCATTTATAATCTATATAAATAAAAATGTAAATGTTCGTTAATTATTGCTAGCTAATCTCCGGAAGTTCTCTACCGATCGCTTTGAAATTTTGAGTAAAGTTAATATTCGTCAACGGAAATGTTTTTTGATTTTTATTTATATATATATATCAGTGTATATAATAAAAATTTTAAATCAGAATCAACATTACCTAGGCGAACCTGTCGGGGACAAAGATATCAAATATTGAATATCAACTGTCAAAATATTATGACAGTTGAGCATATTGCATTTTCGAGGTTTAGTAATTAATATTTGATATTCAATGATTTAGTCTATATACATAAAATATAAAATAATTTTATGTTTGATAATAAATATTTCCTGTTGAATAATAATTCTACGATAAATTAGGTTAGAATCCAAGATACGTCAAAATAAAATTTGTGTTAATAAGGATAAGTTCCATTGTGTCATAGCAGCTTGAGAAAATCTTAATATGGCTGAGTCTAGACTTTATAGCGCAAGCGCAGGAAATATATTTGGCAGAACTAATACTAAATTTGTAAAAAATATCCAACTAAAATTTTATTTGTTTTGAAATATTTTGAGTATCGTTAAAATAAATATAATCGCTAAAACAAATATAGCTTATATGTATAAAGAGATCTAAAATAAATATAACTTACATGTATAAAAAGATCGAGGATCGCTAAAATAAATATAACTTATATGTATAAAAAAACAGATGCGTGATACTCTCGCGTGGTAGAAGTGAAACTTCTTAGCTCCTAGGAAAAGTTGATTTTATGCATTGCTTTTTTTCGATTTGTTAACGATTTTTTTTAGGATTAGGAAATGGTTCTGTGGAATTTAATTCAAGAAAGTCTCTTTTAATTCGATGAAAAAACTATTTTTTTTTATTTTTTATAATAAACAATAATAAATATCTGCGCTAATTTATCCGCCATTTTCATTTCATAATGTGCGTTGTTAACATACCTACCTCTAAGATTATCTTTTTCACTTAGTTTTTTTAACTTATTTTTTTATTTTTCTGTTCAATTAGCGATAAAATTTAATTGTGTTGATTGATTTTCGTTTAAATTCAAATCATATCGTGAATTGATCTCTTGGAGTGACGCGATTATTTGCTTCACAGAGACAACGTGATGCTGGTATGTACATTTTTGACAAACGTCATATTTATTTTAAACGAACTGACAAATTTTTGCTTATTTGTAACAAGATGTATTAATTTGTCATCATTGTTGTTTTTTTTAATGTATTTACCTAAATAACTTGCTATTTATTAGAATAGATATTTATTGTTCATTAATGACGCGTCCAAACATGTCACATCCAAATTTAATTCGTGCGTAGTTTGCAATGTCTTTCCTTAACATTTAATTAATTCCAATAATCTCTCTCTTTGCTTAACATTTAATTCGTTCCAATTATCTCTGTATTTCCTTAACAATACTCCTATTGGACAAATATTTGACAAATGCGTGTCCAGCTGCAAAACAATCGATCAGCTGAGATATTCTCACATCAATTGCTGGAAATTGGGGACGGAAAGGTGCAGGTTGATATGACCCCAGGATGAATTTCACTGTCTCATAACTTAATGTTTCACAATTTCGAGGAAGCAGCAGAACGACGTGTAGCCAGACTTGAGGATGCACGGTTGCGAGCACGGCGATCGCGTTCTGCAGATTCAGAACTGGTTCGTTCTCAACAGAATGTACGCGACAGGCTGATAGTGGCTGAAATAGGTCATTAGGAATATCAAAAGTATCTTTTTTATATAGAATTTAATTTTATCTATACGTTTATATTTCAAAATATATCAAATCGTATATAGAAATGGAGATTTTTTAATTAGTTTTATATTCATTCGTTTGAATCAGACCAAGCTTCGCTCTGAAGAATACGTTCATTTGCGAGATACAGTTGTAAATGACGGTAATACAACTAACGTTTGAAGACTAACGATTTGGCCATCTTCATATACAGGCAGTCGACGTCATATGCATGAGTATGCTCAATATGCAATTGCGTATGTTCGTCATTACGGGTGTCCAGACCTATTCACTACATTCACATGCAATTCAGCTTGGGACGATATACAACAGCTCATGGTAAAACATGAAGTGTTTCGGTCTGTGCGCTGCTGGATATACTCAGTGGAATAGCAAAAGAGAGGATGGCCACATGCACATATAGTACTAATCTGGCTCTATGACAAAATCACTTGAAACGAAATCGACAATGTAATGTGCGCTGAAATACCCGATGCCGACGTCGATAAGGATTTGCATGAAGTTGTGACGAAATATATGATACATGGACCTTGCGGTACACTGAATCCAAATTCACCATGCATGATAGACGGAAAATGATCTAAGCGATATCCTCGAGCATTAGTATCCAACACGGTTACAGGAAACGATGGATTTCCTTTATAAAGAAGAAGATCAACAGAAGATGGCGGGAAATTAGCAACCATACAAATGTGAAATGGTGACATCAAAGTAGACAACCATTGGGTTATTGCATATTCGCTTTTGCTATCAAAAACATACAAAGCGCACATAAACGTGGAATACTGTAACCCCGTTAAATCGATCAAATACATTTGTAAGTACAATACGTGAATAAAGGCAGCTACATGGTAGTTTTTGGCGTGCAACCAGAATGCGGGATGGGAATGCGGTCATACATATCGATGAAATCGCACAGTATCAGGCTGGAAGATACATAAGCAGCAATGAAGCTGTATGGCGAAATCTTTCATTTCCCATACATGAACGAAGTCCAGCTGTTGTTCACTTAGCAGTACATCTAGAAAATGGACAACGCGTTTATTTCAGAGCTGCAAATGTGCAACAAATAGCCCTGAATCCACCGGCTACAACGTTAAATGCTTTCTTCACGTTATGTCAAAATGACGCGTTTGCGAAAATACTGCTGTATCAGTGATTGTGACATCAAAAGAAGAATTGGTTGAAAAAGTATTTACCAATATTCAAATCAATTATAAGAATCACGATTGGCTGAGTGAACGAGCTATTGTTGCCGCCAAGAACAAAGACGTTTACGAACTTAACAATATTATTCAGTTCCTTTTTTAATGTTTCGCAATTTTATATGTTTTTGTTATAACTTTCTTTCTTCTTTTTCAGTGCAATCGATCTTTCATTTGAATTCAAATCATATCGTGAATTGACCTCTTGGAGTGATGCGATCATTTGCGAGCACGGCAATAAACGCGACAGACTGAGAGTGGCTGAAAGACATAAAAAATATTGTATACCCACAAGCATTGTGAAATTAAACATATTAGAAACGTGTGCTTTCTCTTTTCTTTATTTTCCATTTAACCAGACTGAGCCACAGCAACGCGTGGCCGGGTACAGCTAGTATTTTAATATATTTAAATATTGCACTTTTCATTTCCTGTCTTCGGGCAGACACATCTGTGCATTCAGTCAATTAATTACTAAGCTAATATTTTTTATGACTCATTAATTGGAATTTTAAAAAATCGTTTTTATATAATCGTTTCTTTCACGCCAGACAATAATCACTTGTAATTTGTTTTATCAAAGTTTTTTCCACTTCACGCAGTGTTTGATAAAACAAATTACAATGTCTTTAAACCTCCACAATGTTAATGTCTTAACTATAAATAATACAATTATCACTAATATTCAAGAGACTAAAAATGAATTGAAGAAAAATAAAGACAAATTTAATGTCTATCAAATATTGTCAACTCAAAATTTCGCAAAAGTTTTCCCCATTTCATGTTTAAGTGTTTTTCGTTCCGAATTTGGGTGTTCCCAACCATTGAGCAAAAAGTTGGTTACGAGATATGTTCTAGAAGCGCTATCACAGAAAGCTCTCGCTATCAAAGTTAGAATTAACGCCACGTTTATCAAATGAGAATACTATTTTTTATCCTTATTTCATTAGAAAATATAAACTTAAGGTAACAGAGGTATACAATTTTGTAATGTGCATTCTCGTATTGACTGGCATAGGGTTATATGTCATTAGTATTGTAGGTTTTCATAAAAAGTCGAATCCAACGTTTCGTCGCTAAGGCCACATTCGTAGATGTTATAATTCAAAATTTTGAAATTTGTTAAATTTTCATTTTTATAAGAATGTCTTATATGAACCCGTAGATATTGAATGCTTGTCTAGGAATGTATAACTAAACCAAGGGCCAGACAGAACTTTCAATTGCAATATCTATTTTCCCTTTGCTCTCGATTCAGAGCTTTCATTGAACACCCAGAGATCTTATTTCTATCAGGCAGAGCTTCTTTTAGTTTTACACTGATCAGCAGATTGTTTATGGTTCGAAGTTAATGCCACGATCTCATTACGGGTTATATACTCGTATATTATATTTGCATGCAAATGTTTTTATCGGTGAACCTTATTATATTAATTGAATTGATTGTATTTATTGCTTATTTATTGTCATTTACTTTTCTTGTTTTATTTATATGTACAAGGATGTGGGATGAAAAACATCTAATGTCCTCGCGGTCGGACTCGTCCTCTATTAGTGGGGGTGTATCTCGACTGAGGGGTGTTATCAGATGAGCCCAAAGCTTTTGATAACTTATTTCTTAAATGTATTTTTCCCCCATTGTCCTGAAATATACATACTCGTATATGCCATTTCAGAGTGTGTGTATTACATGTTGCTACTTCTTCTCCCTGGCTCCATCCCAACTCACTGTCTGCGAAGACTGTTGGGGTCAGCTCTCCTCGTCCTCAGGTTGAATGCTTTTCTGTCCCGGACTACGTCCCCCAGGCCGTGCCTCTGCATCAGGTTATCTTTTTGCACCACCCATGAATTCTTTGGTCTTCTTCTGGTTGTTAGTCGAGGAAAGTCCATGGAGATTGCCTGGTTCACAATGTGATCGGGTGCTCTGCGTCCAACGTGCCCATACCATCTCAATTGCCTCTCCTCCATCTTACTGTTGATGTCTGTAACACCTAGGCTTCCACGAATGCGTGAGCTTTTTATTTTGTCTCTTAGGGACACACCAGATGATCATCCATGCGCATTTCAGCAGTTTCTAGTTGCCTAGAGTAAGAGTTATACATCATCCAGCATTCGGAGCCATACAGGAGTGCGGGTCTGACAATCGTTTGGTATACTTTTCCTTTTAACTTTACTGGCATTTTCGGATCACATGTTGCTAGTAATAAACCTATATTTATTTATTTATTTATATGTCACCTGCGTCTGTAGAACAAATCGATTTAAATGTTCCCTCTCAGTCTCTTAGACGACCTGCTTTGTTCTATATAACTCCATTTAGGAACAACACAGGCTTCTAAAACCCAATAGTCAGAATCTGCCCAGAGTGTAATGCTCGTATGGTAGTAACTCGGATGTGAACGTACGAGTATTTGATTCAATGCTGTCAGGGTTTAGTAGGTTGGTGACTGAATTGACGGAAGATTAAGTGTTTTTTTTTCTCTCCACCTACGTAAAGTATTTTCATTGACTTGTTTACATGACTAAACTTTGCATGAAAATAACACTGGTGGTTAGGATTTAAATCGTTTGTGTTGTTTAAAAATAATCAATTTTGTGTCTATTTATTGATTCGTTTCCTGTAATTGTTCTATCAAATAAAACAAATGGAATGCTTTTGGGAGTCTCGTTATTTTCTTAGTCGTCCTCCATTGCTTCTCCAAATCTAACGTATAAGTATTTCAATACTCAAACTATCTCAATATTATTTTTTTTTAGTTCTGTTTATAACTCTAATAAACATTCATCCCTAGTGATAGTTTGGAAATTATCGTCATCAGTAGCCAGTACAGAGTGAAATAATGTCACGCTCTCAAGGCGCGTCACGGAGACCACATTAATAACCCACCGTCAGCTGGCAGTGTCTAGCACTGCCCTCAAATTGTCTGCCGGCTGAGCAGGATTGGGGAGGCTGCAGGATGCCACGTCCAGGTCATAACTTCACTTAAGCCTCAACTTAACGAGATTCTGATGCATGACTCAGTCACAGCGATAAAATGATGTTATATTAAGCTTCTAAATTCTATTTACAATAATTCCATTTTAGTTTTTACAGACATAAAAGACTAATCTGTAAGAAATTAATGGAGTTCTGTTTCTATGTTATTTATATTTTTCTCTCGTTTTCGTCCACACCTCATGAGTATGATGATAGTGGCTATCCTAAAAGCGTTCTGTAAGGACTCGATTGAAAAACTTGGATGAGATCACTCGAAGTGGTTATCATTTACCTATGCAACCCTAACTACTTAACCACCAGCTACTTTTTCAGATTTTAAGGTTGCTTGTCCGAAAACCTGCATTATGCGTTCCATACATGAAAGTCTCTCTCCAATCAGCTATTCCATCAGGCTAGAAGTTTCACGTTATTAGGTTGTCCAGAAAATAATCTCGTATTTCTTGGATAGATGTTGTTAGGTTAAAATTTCCGTTGGTTCTTTCATTCCAAACGTATATTATTATGAAATTTAATAATTGCGTAATTTTTTCGATCTTTGTTTGCCCAAATAAATCGAACAATGTTTTACGTCATTTTGACAATGAACAAAATAAACTGTTTATTCAAACCAAAAAAATATATACAATGTATGGTGATGATGTAGTGAACAATCGTGTGTATCAAATGTGGATTAAATCATACATAATGGTGATACGTCACTCGATGATGGTGTCCGTTTTGCAACGCCGATAAATACTGATGATTACAAAATCGAGACTTTGATAAAAAAAATGACGAGCGTTCTACGACACAAGAGATTGCTGAAGTATTGAATATATCGAGAACCACCTTCCAAAATAAAGTTACGTCTAAATATGTATAAAAAATGCTTTGAATTTGACCTAAAAATGCGATATTACGTTCCGGACAACTCAATTATACGAATCTAATGTATATTGCGTTTTTATTTTTGTATATTTATTTGATTATCTTTTCTGTGGTTAGCCTTTATTGATCTGAAAGAAGAAAGTTGAAGAAGTTGACGAAATATTACGGTCTGAATGTGAGATCAAAACTGGAATATCCGCAGTGCATTACAAATCTTGTATTAACTATACCACTGATACCAGCAATGTTATCAGAAATATTTGAGTGCAATAGAAACAAGGCAACTTGCTTTTTTCGTATTTTTTATCATTTTAGAAAAATTACCACGCTCCTTCGAAAGGTGGAACACAAGAGCAAGCTCCTGGGCTTGGAAATCAAAACGTCAAAAACCAACTTGACGATAATAAACCACAGGGACAAACTGCCAACAAATAATGTGAATCATGGTCAAGAAATGGTTACTGACACTGTTTACTTAGGCTTCTGTATAAACTTTCTTAAAAGTGTAAATTTACCAAGAACTCCTGCTAAAACCACTTGAATCAGTTTTCACTAACAGAAGTTCTATGTTACAAGAGAGAAATCTTTCAACTACCAGAAAATGGCACATACTACATATAATTGATTAAATTTATTTCTGAATTTATAAACAAATATTTTTAAAAACCGCTGAAAACGGGACGAATAAATGTAACAACTATATATTTTCATACAATAATATATTAGTATAAATACGAGTACACGTATTATCTATTTATTATAGATTTTTCCATTCGCCTCTGTTTTCCGCCTTCATCGGTAATTCTGCTCAGAAAAAAACTTAAAAAAGTAGAAAATAACTCCAGTACCTATACCATATTATAACAACTTTAAAAAAAGTAAAGCCCGATACAAAAAGGCGTGACTTGTGTTTTTCTAAATCTTTTTATATCTGACTGAATAATAGATAGAGCACTGACAACGGACTGTGAACGTACCCGAAATATAAAAGTCGCTCGTGACAACATCAATTAACCTTGATATCCGAGAAAGAGCCTTATTGTAACATTTGTTACGACGCCATGACTTTTCAGAGCTGTAGAACAAGTTTTGATCAGAGAGCAACATGCAGCATTCTTCCACTTCAGATGCCTTTCCTTGTCCGAACGTTGCCAACTAACTAACCAATGCTTAGGAATATCATCTAGTGTCAAATCAGTTTTTTTTGTATCCAATTACAAATTCACAATCCACCATCTAAAAAGTCCTAGATCAGAATTAACGAAACTTTTTTGGCCCCCTTTACAAAGATTTTTTTTTCAGTGCCCCTTTCGGGAAAACTTAATTTCTATCTCAACTAATAATAAATTTGTAAGTGCCGCTGTGTCTCTTATTTCACCAAAATATTTACGAGTATGTAGCAGTGTATGATATTTTTAATTTCAAAAAGTTAGTTTAGAAATAAAACAACTTGGAATACACTATATTGCTCACTATTATTAGTGATTAAAATCAATCAAATCAGTAAAATTAAAAATAATCACTTAACACGTTCACTGCGTATAAAATGTCATACAGAGATGCTGAAAATTCGCGAATTTTTTAAAACCCATAACTTTGTTAAAAATCAAATTCTACTTTCTATTGAAACATCATATATAAGTGTATTCCTTCGTGTCTTCAAAACACATGAAACCGGCGACGAATCCTTATCGGGAGACGTTTATGAGTGCACTCAACATTCAAGGCTATTTTGTATGGACACAGGAGCCGTGTTCGACGCAGTGAACGTGTTGAGAAGGATGATCCTGGTTTTGTTCTACCAATTTGTCTATATTAGGCTATAATGTATATGTCAGCAGCTTCCCTAAATCTTTTTCTTGAAGTCTATTCTTCTTCCTATTCAAAAGACTTGTGACCACACTAAATCATCTTATTGCCACTTGCTCCTCAACGCCCCTCTTCTGCCATTAGGGCTTGCAACGGCCCCCGGTTCCCTCCAACGACCACAGGGGGGTGGTAGCTCCCGCTTTGGGGAAAAATGGTCTAGATTAGATGGTGAATGAATTAAAATTCGAATGGCAATTTTATATAGCACCGTTAAGAGAGACTCTCTCGGGACTCGAACCCACTATTATTAAACCAGTTATAGTCTGGCAGCTATAGTAGCGCCCGATCGAATAATGTATAGCAATTTCTTTGTATACAATACAACCTTATGGAATAATTACCATATGGCAATCTCTTCTAACCAACTAATAGATGTTTATGAGGCGTTAAGTGAAACTAGACTGAAAACATTTTTTTTTAATCTTGGCTCCAGTGTGAATCGAACCCGCAACCTCCGGGTCGGAAGACTGGCATCTTACCAACTAGGCCACGGAGGTTATCAAATGTAAAACGCTGGTCTTCCACCCAAGGGTTTCGGGTTCAATTCGCGATATTAAAAAAAGTCATTCCATTTTGACTAACGAGTTCGCGCCTGATAATAATACTCAAATGTTGCCTGTCTAAATGCGGTACGATGGCGAATTCTGAGTTACTTACTGATTCTATCGGTTATTAACCCGAAAACTCGATTACCAGGGCCAAAGTCTATATCGTCTCCTAGTTCCACGCTCTTTAACATGTTCACATCGTTAATTCAGATACTTTGAGGGGTACCATGTGATTGAATGAATCCACCAGATCATTGGTGCTAGTACATATTTATGTCGGGCACGTTCATTCAACAGTTACTATATATAGTAGGCCGTATTCAACAGCCACTGCTTCTTTTTAGCATATTTTTTCAGTTAGTCCGGTGCCACATACAAGTGTTTATATAAACAGAAAAAGAATAAGCGCCCTCAAATGACCTTCATTTCCACACCTCAGTTGTAGATTGGTTTATCCCATACATCATTCATTCATCTTTTCTTCAAACATTATTTTATCTTTCTTCCTTCAATGCCCATCCCAAAAGTCAATCGGGTCTCCGCGAAATGTATCGAAATCATCTCTCTTTTTTATACCTCGGAATTGAATATAAAAACACATGTAACGAAAATAATGGATAATCTCATACATACGTGGCATCACACAATGTTCCATTTGGGATAGATAGATCGATCTAATCTCCACGCCTTTCTATCCTACAGAGCTCTCGCCTCATACTTATGCATACATCTCATATACGCTCTTCTGTTTCTCAAAATTCTAAGCTTTCTATCTATATGCTTCTACTATTTCTTCGGTCTGCCTCTTCCTCGCTCTTCATTCATTTCAGACATATATATTTGTTTCCTAATTCTCACAACGTGATCGTCTATCTCAAGATGTCTTTCTTAATTCTACTTATAACATCCGCCTGTAACAAACAGCTATTTTACTCGTATATCCGATTATTCCTTAATTTAAAAAATAATGTAATACCAGATTTTATAGTTAATAGATATTTATGGATTCAATTACACAAGCATACATTACACACAATTTATCTGTTGAGGTAGGCAAAGAGGAAAGGGCGTGAAACTCTTTTATTACGACATACTTCCTTGACCTTCTCCCCATCCATATATATATTTAGACAGCTCCCTCTGTTTCTTTTGCTCCTTACCTTTCCTACCTTCAAAATTTAATTAACTTGATCGAAACATTCTTTTCTCGTTCGTTGTCTACCACGACGTTAGATATGTAGACTCAACCGAGTTGAAGCCAAGGTCTTTGTAAATGAAACTTTTGATAAATAAATAAACGATAAGTTTAATAATATTTTAACCAGTTGTCAAGACCTGTCGAACCGGCCTCATTGGATTTCAACTCGCTAGAAGCGGGTTCGAGCACCACAGCAGATGGAATGCGCCCTTTCATCGTCACCACGCCACACAATAGACTCTTCACTCGACTTGCTTGTCTGGACTTAACTGTTAAATCATTCCCGAGATTAGATTCAAACATAGTTTTTGTCCGCAGGTTCAGTGCGAGTGATTTAGATGCCCATTTAAATTATATAAATAATCCTTTTACTGCAATAACAGATTTAGAGCAATTTAAGGAATTCTGCTATTTGAGTAGTATTTTTTCAGATGATGAAAGAGTTACGAGGGATATTAATAGGTGTATAGCAATAGGACACATAGTCAACGGGACCTTAAAATATATATACTCGAACTTAATAGTATCAAAATCTTCGAAGAGGATAATCTACAACATTATTTTAGTACCAGCTTTGATGTATGGGGGTGAAACGTGGACGTGAAAAAATATCGAAAGGTGCCGAATAATATGACAAAATACAAAATAAAGTTATTAGGCATTAATGTAAATGTGGAATGTGTTGTGACTCATGATAATTTACCCATTGCTTCACAAGATATATTTTTTCTACCTGATTACAATACCATCTTAGAATAGTTGTGTCAATTGAAATTGATATAACCAGATTATATTTATTTTAAATGCATAAAGAAGTGATAAGGGATGCACGTGAACTTAAGGCTGTGTTGGGTAAGATGAAGATCACTCTAAAACGGTTTGGTCACGTGAAACGACTGAATGAAGAAACACTAACAAAACAAATATACAATACAAATGTCAGTGGATGCCGTGTGAGAGGAAGATCAAGGAAAGTATGATTGATTCGAGTGAATTATATTTATTAAAATCTCAGAAAATCGTGGGAGTTATATGAGAAGGTGTATGAATGTAAGTGAGACAAAAGATACACATATATATGTCGCGATAAGAAAGACTGGCGCTCTATCCTCTTTGCCTACCCCGGCAGGGAAATGGCGTATTGGCATGTTTGTATGTATCTTTTGACCAACTGATAATATGAACATACCTTAAGTTAATACAAAAATCATATTTAAATTGCAAGATGCATTTCAGAGAACAAAGAGTAGAGATTTGTACCCGAATAGGGTCTCTCTGCGTACACCAACAGGGATTCGATGTGATGGTGATCAATAGATTAGCCTATCTGAATTAGCTTTTAGTCCTTATTCATTGAAACAAATCATCATCCCTTTCATTTCACCATAAAACCATCCGACTATTATGGTAACCAGAGAAAACAGATCTGCACTTCATTATATCCTGGTACACATCTTTCGCTATCGACTTTCATTACGTACATACACCTCGTCATGTATACTCTCCTATTATAAACGCATTTCTCTCTTTCAGAATTTGATTCATTTGGTCGTACCACGTTTTTGTAGGTCTTCCCAAACTTCTCGTAACTTCTATACTACTTGTATACCATAGATTATTTTTGTAAATCTATCATGACTCATTTTTTCTGCGTGGCCGAACCATCTCAATACTCCTTTCTTTATACTAAGCGCTGCATCTTGTTTCGATTCTTTTCTAATGCATTTAGAAGGAATAAGGCATGATAAGTCAATGCATCTGTAGGATACCTACCTAAATAAATAAATAATTGTCAAAATAAATAAGTGAATTGTTAAACATAATTAAATTAAATTAATTATTGTTAAAATAGTAAACATACAGGGTCAATGACCGATGAAGTATTTACAGATTGTCACACGCCAGGAACAACAACAATGTTTACTATTTTATAGTATTTGCGACCTGTCTAGCCGTCTCCGAATACAAATAAATATCTACCCGCCAATGCACGCGCTAGAGTAAGACAGAATATGTATCGCGAACTGGTTCACTCATTTGTATAAATTACCCACGCGCCGAGAAATAAATATAGATTATTATTGTTCATTCAACTGTCAAGACTTGTTATTATTTGCCCGCTATCCACTTTCGCTTTCATCCGCATTCTTGAGTATTTATATTTAAATAAATACAAATCAAAATCATCACGACGTATCATGATAAGCACTTCGCTACACTGATGACCCTGAACGAGAAGAAACGCAGAATCGACTAAAACGAATATAGCGATGTCAACATCAACATCATCAGCACGTCCTAATAGGACACATGCTACATTGATAACGACCATCGCTACACATCCAATATATTTTAAACAAGGTTACTTTTATGTTAATCGCTTATTTTCTTTTTTAGTTATTTAAATCAGAAGATTATTATATGGATAATAAAGATTTTTTTATAGTTTTTGTTCTGAGGTCTCAGCGACTAAGTCGGGGTTTCCCAACTTTCTTGGACCAACGCCCCAATAATTTTTACGTAGACATGTTTTTGCCGTTGATAGAGGAATGAAGTTTACAACTGCGCTGAATTGCCAGGCTGAGATTTTTTTATTAATATAATATTTAATATATAACATAACGACCTCTTTGAAAGAACTATCGCTTCCCTTATAGTTATGTACTCATCAACGCCCCCTGAATATTAAAATCGCCCCGCAAGGAGACGATATTCCCCCCGTTAGAAATCGCTGAATAAGAGAAGAAGGAAGAGGGATACTTGAAGCATAAGGGTCATTCCAATTGAATTAACTATATACGAATATATATGATCATCTTGGAACTTGACAAACTTTCGCAATCATACCTTGGATTTGAGCCGTGAAGGCTTGCTGAAATCAGCAGCTTCCAAGAAAGGAACCAAACAATACTTACGTACGAAATCCACCCACAGGATAGATTACCAACCTTTTTACATCACTAAAAATAGTCGATCAGATCGAAGAATATTTATAATCAAAATAATTTACAAAAAATTTAATAAAAAACCTTAATTACTTGGGCCCCTTGGGTAACTTGGATGGAACGGCGCACCAATGTACCCAACATCCAACAACTTGGGGTTCAGGACAGGCTATGCACGATTTATCTGCGTCGAGTATTCCAGCGAACATAACATTTTTTTGCCGACACGTATACTCGTATCTCTAAGAATTGGTTGTAAGTAAGTACCTAATAATTTACAAAAAAACCTAAATTTATATATAATAAAGTCTTAAAGTATAATATAAACGGTCCTTTAATTATTTTTCTAGGAATCAAATCAGGGACGCTGGCTTACTTGGCAATAATGCCAATGTAATATAATAGATAATACGCATAGATTCCATATATATGTTGTTCCAATTAGCGACGTACAGACTTTTCCAACAATATGATCACATTCTTGGAAAAATCTTTCTCTTCCGTGAAATATTGGTTCTTTGAAGTACGGGGTTAGTATAAACTTCATGGAATCACTTGATCTGTGGCTTTTGTCTATCTAAGACTGCCTGTTTTTTTATTGCACGTACTACTTGGGATATAAATTATAGCACCAGATATAAAATTTTTGGACTTCGCCCTGAGCCCCGAATTTAGTATTATGATTTTTTTTTATTTTTCATTTTTATGTGTTAACTTAGCAATTTCATCTCGTGGTTTTATTCTATGTAGCTATTATTTCCAATTCGACCAGATTTTAGTTCATAATTAAATTACTTAATGTCACTACTCGGCGCTAGAATAAAATATATGATGCATTTACATTTCTTCAATCCTAAAAAAAATATAAAAATAATATTATGTAAAAACATAAAAATTTAAGATATAAAAAAATCCAATTAAAAGAAAAATAACATCAACTATATTGAGCTTTTTTATAACGTCGTTCGTTATTTTTGCGGCGTCTCGACGGAGATCTGGCTTTGAAGAGGTGAGGAAGCGATCTTAATTCGACTCCAGAAACCTTATAACGATTTGTATTGTTGTTTAGTGTACATGTGTAATGCTGTTTAGTGTACACGTGTTTTGCGTACATGTACACAGTGTTTTTGCGTACACAGACCGACCTCAAACCCCGGATCCCGGATTCCCCAGATCGACACCTGCTGGTGTCATCGGCAGATTTATCTATATGAAATATTTTTACAAAAACCTTTGGACTAGGAAGATAGGACCATTTGAAAAATGAGTTGATTCATCTTCGTACACAGCAGAAGCGTTTAATCGCCACGAAACGGGTGAAGCGCTCAAAGTAGTTGGGTTACGTATTCTTCTTCGTATTGTGTCAAAAACATTGAATTTATTTTTCGCCCAGAATTCTGACACCTGCGCAACACTGGGCATTCCACAAATCACGTCCTCCTCACTGCTCTTTAGGCACCGTTGTTGCAAATGTCGCATCGACTGCTCTTTATGGACATACAAAGAGACTTAATGGACATCGATATATTACATAATAATACTCGCATTATCCATTTTGTCATGTCTTTAGTTCTCTCAAATCCTTTTTGGAGCGTTTTAAGATATTCTTTTGGTCCTCCTGGACAGTTCAAAGCCCGGTTATGCCTCTACAAACAAAATTCACCCACTGGAGCCTGATGTTCCTCTCCACTCGTTCATCTTAATGACAGCAGGTATGATTCGAGATGCTTAGTGGTCTTAATTAAACTGAGCTTGGATTTCAACATAGTGATCGGGGGTTGTTGGTTATGTAAAGGATATCTGGCTTTATCCAGATGGTTGTATTACGTATTAGGAATGCCAAACGTTGTACCTTTTTATCACCTACACGGACCCCCATCTTACACCATCCAGATGCGTAAATTCGCAGTCTTGGCTTTACGTGTGTGGACATGCAATAACCTACCTAGGTGGAGGTATTTTGTGCCGACGGAACGAAGAGGGTGTTAGATAGAATGTATGTCAATAAATAAATAAAAAAAAGTGTAATAACACAACAGAATACCTCTTACAACACAAAAGTTAAACGAGTCAGGTTACGAAACACATTCAATGTATCGCTGTACGAGTATATTGCTTTCTCCGACTACGATGAGCCATGGACCGTGAGCAATGTGCTCATTACTACACGCTCGTATACCTTCTCTTGACCTTGACTCTACAGTAACCGAAATAATTGCCTCGCCCGAACGTGAACGGCGAACAGTCAAACCACTAATCCCGCACCTAGCTCAGTTTCTGTGGCAGTATTTCTAAAATTAAGTTACCAAGAAATTCACTGATTCATCATACCGTATTCGTCTAATATATTCATTTATTCCTCCTATTTAAATATATGTTTACTTCCTCGTTCATGACTACTCGCCATTAGACACTTTTTCTATGTGTGATATAATGAATTTATTGAAAAAATTTCTTCGTTTTCCGATTCTAGTTAATATATTTATGATGTGTATTTTTGTCTATGGTTTAGAACTGTGCTTTTAATACTGGTTGTCATTTGATAAAAGCCTTCTTGGCGTATACTCCTTCATATATAGGAGTTCACGGCCATTATTCAAAGAGAGAGAGAGAGAGAGAGAGAGAGAGAGAAAAGCCTTCTTTTGTTTTCGTTTGCATTATCGCTGTAAACACGTGTCTCTCTATATACCATATATTGGGTCCTTACATGTGAAATTGGCGTTTTGTTTGGGAGGAACATAAAGTTGATTTTTTTTTAATATAATATATTTATTTAATCAAAGTATGTACCATTGCTATCTATGCACTTTTGCCATCTCATAGGTAGTTCATCGATCCCTTTACTAAAAAAACCATTCGGACGGGAATCAATAAAATCTTTGAAGTCGGTTTGGACTGCCCCATCGGAGTTGAATTTTTTCCCTTGCAAGAAGTTATCCAAATTTCGAAAAAAATAGTAATCTGTTGGGGCAAGGTCCGGAGAGTACGGTGGATGTCTTAGACATTCCAATTGAAGCTCTTCTAATTTGGTAGCCGTCTGTTGTGCAGTGTGTGGTCTAGCGTTATCATGAAGCAGCAGTGGCCTAGAGCGATTAACCTCGGTTGTTTAGCAGCTAGCTTTTCCATCATGGTTTGCAGTTGCTAACAATAGACATCTGCCGTAATCGTCTGGCCAGATTTAAGAAAGCTGTAGTGAACGACACCAGCACTAGTCCACCAAACGCTCACAAGTAACTTTTTTGGAGTCAATTTTCGCTTGGGGCATGGTTTGGCTGGTTCGGCAGGGTTCAGCCATTGCGATGAGCGCTTCCGATTATCATACAGGATCCACTTTTCATCACAGGTAATGATTCGATTCAAAATCCCTTCATTATTGTGCCGGTTGAGGAATGCAACGCAGCAGTCAACGCGCGTTTGTTGATTTGCTTCACTCAATTCGTGAGGTACCCACCTTTCAAGCTTTTTCACCTTCCCAATTTGCTTCAAGTGGATTAAAACAGTTTTATCACTAACACCGCAGCCTGCAGCTAACTCGGACGTGGTTTGCGATGGATCTGCTTCCACAATAGCCTTCAATTCTTCATTATCAACTTTCTCCACGGGGCTTGTTCTGCAGGTCGAAATTTCCAGAACGAAAACGTTGGAACCAAAAACGCACTGTGTTTTCTTTTGCGGCACCGTCGCCATACACATCATTAATCCTTCGAGCCGTTTCTGCAGCACTGGTGCCACGGTGGAACTCGTACTCGTAAATAACGCGATATTTCAAGTTTTCCATTTTGTAAACTGAGTGACGCAAAGAAAAAAAACAATTGAGGAAAAAACAAATGAATTATAATTTTCGAAACACAAATACTTGAGTAAATAGCTGTATAAATTTGAGTTTGAAATTCCTAACCAAAGAGAAGATATTTGAGATCAAAGTTGCAAGTACGGCAAAACGCCGGTTTCGTATGTGGGGACCTAATATATCGCTACCCTCGTATTAATTTCAACAGAATTCTTAGCCTGCCTTTGAAATAAAGTTTATTTTTAAATACTGCTTTACAATCCTTCAGTAGGAACGGGTATCTTTTATGTAACCTTAAATAGTATATTCAATTAAAAGTACGCTATAAGATATTATAATTTACGTATATTATGAAATGATTTCCAAAGTACAATGATAAACGTGAATTATTCCACTTTACCGATATTTGAGGTTCTTTCGCATTCTCTTGACCACAAATAAATATCTTTCCCACAATAACAATGCTTTATTTTTATTTCTTTTTCAAATAAAGGACAGGTACTGTAGTTTTTCTTTTTACTTTCTTAACCTGTTTTATGAGGCTTTGACGAAAATCGCATTTCTGAAGTTACAATGCAGTTAATCTTAAAATGAGGAATCATTAATTCAATTATAAATTCTACCAACTATTCTGATTCATTTGAAAAATTAATAAATACATGCATACGTAAGATTGACTTCATACAATTCAGCAAACATACTTCTTATTTTATGTGACATTCTTCAACATATCCGAATTTCTAATACGGACATGTTGAAGAACTTCGTCAGGAGACAATATTCTCTTCGGTCCCAGTAGTTGAGCCTTCGGGCTTAGAACCGCTGGAGTAGTAGGCATGGAACTTGCGCTTCGTATTGGCAGCTTGTCGTTCGTGAAGAGGCCAAAACTCTCTCGCACACGCACTCAGTGCCTGCGAGTATTGTCACCAGACTGGGGCGAACTAACTTCTATATAATAGACATTTAACTGTCGAGTATCATTCATTCGTATTAAGAAATATTCTTTAACATTGGTGATGCGGACACGAGAATGGGTGTTGCTGGGAGACTATTTCAGCAGAATAAACATTATCTTCGATCCCATTAATCGAACGTTTAGATTTAGAACGACTGAAACAGGCACATAAATTGTAGTTTGTCCATTTCCGTGTTACTGGCCTAGCGACCACTCTTAACCTCAAGACTGGAAGATAAGCGTCTTCTTTAGAAATTATCACCCAGTGAAAACGTTTCTGGGAGAATTTAGCGGTAGATGACTTGGAGTAACTTGATATTGATCATCACTAATTAAGAGCTAAAAAGGTTGGGAGTCACTGCCCTGCGCCTTGGAATTACTCCATTATGTAGGAAAGAAAATGCCTGCCCTCCCTCACTTCAGTTCCGGTACTCCGGTATCGCTACACTTAATGGCCTGCTGCGCGCTCGTGCCCACTGTGCCTACTGGAGGCGGTGGTCTGCCACGTTCGCGTACCCTTAGGTCAGTTATGTTACGCTATTTCTGTTTATTATTACCTAGGCTTCCATTTTCTTCCCTTTCTATAAAACTGTACGATGTTCTTCGTACTATTTTACACGTATCTTTGGAACTACAATACAAAGTGGCATTCAAGATCCGTAACCTTCACAAGAGAAGTCTTTCATCTTTGGCATCTGTTGGCCAGTTCCGGATGCTTAAGCACCGGGCATCTCTATTCTTCTTCTTTCGTATGGTACCGTTTAATCTTTTCGGGATGATGATCCATATATATTGATGAGCGTGGCCAGGGGACAATATTGTCTTCAGGCCCAGTAATCGAGCATTCAGGTTAAGAATCGCGGGAGTTTTAGAAATCGAAAAATATATCTTCCCGTATTTAAAGAAAGAAAATACGATTCAAATGAACTTCGTATCTTATGCCTCGTGGATATAAAATTATTTTAATCTATATATTTTTTGGCTATTTAAATTTATAGAATTTTTTTAAAACTTTATTTAATGTCACTATAACTGAGATAATGTAGTTTGCACCTAGCATTACGATTAAATTAAAGGTCTAAACGCTTTCAAGAAACCCAACATTGGTCGGGTAAAAATATTGCGATAAAACATACAAAAATGGAAAAATATTTTCTCTGGAATACCAAATACATAAGATTAGACAGGAAACTCGAAATCTATAAATAATGTTTAGACTACGATTTACAAAGAATCGGTAAGGCTATGATTTATAAAAAATGTGAACGACCGTAATTTACGAGTGCATACCTACACAGAATGTGGAAGGCTATTAGCCATATAGTACAATTACACCATATCCTTTTTAGGGTAGACAGAGATTACAGTTCTTCACACCTTCCACAATTTACTTTACTAGGCTTTCATTATTTATACATACATTACAACCACTCACTCGTATAATTTAAATAATCATTACTTTTGAATTCTTGAAATTAATTCGTAAACCCTTTTCCGAACACTTTTCATAATTTTTACTAACCAAAATACAAGATTTCTTAAATTTTTCCTTTTCTTGTATACGAGTATTTGCTATGAAAAACTTTTACAAAATAAAGGCACAAACAACTCACAAAAGTTGAAATAGGTCAACCCGCTTGAAAAATAATAACCAAGCTACTTTGGAACAAAACAACCTTTGAAGAGTGTTTAGAATGAGGCATTGGACCGGTCCGCTTATGATGGGTGTTGCAGAGGGTGAAACACTGAATCAGTTGAACCCTCTCACCACCAACCCCAAGCTGTCAAGGTTATGAGAGTCCCGGGCTAGAGTGTGGAGGTAAAAATGCTTATAAGAACCAACCCACAATTAATCGGTTTTGTTATATCTGATAAGTATACTTTAAGTAAATCATTTTATATTTAAGTATCAATTTTCCTCAATATGTAAGGTACACTTCAACTTATTAGAATCGGTGATTTATACATATCGAACAGTGTGATAGGGAGGCAACATTGTCTTCGGCCCCGTTAAACGAGCCTTCGGGCTTAGAACCACAGACTGAGACCTGGAACTCACAGTGCGTCCTCACACATGTTGGAAATACTATCGCACAAAACATGTAACAATTCTCGCACACTTTTGGTATCTTCAGTAATCGAACCCGAAACCCCCGAGTGGAAGTCAAGCGTCTTACCATCTAGATTACGGAGGTAGTCACAATTTAAGTTTTAACGGTTTATGGGATTTTTATGGCTGAATAAAGCATTTAATATACTTTATGTGATCTAAATATTTTTGCCGACTCAAAAGATCAAAGTAAGAATGGAATGGAGAGGGCGCGAAGCTGCTTCTTCTTCAAACTATATATGATATACTCCGTACTTCTTTATGGTATTGAATCGTAAACACTTATTCAGGCCATCGTACAAATTGAAATCTTTTGATTCGTGGGACTATCGAAGAATGCTGAATTCGCGATGAATTTTAACTTTATTGAGAAGGCTTCATAATCGATACTCGATAGTAGGCTAGCCCTTGCGATTAGTACGATTGTCAGCCAACCTATAGGTGGATGACGTATGTGCGTGTATTGATCTATTGTGTGTAAGCTGTTTCGTTTTAGCAAGTCTTGTCATATCAAATCCATACTTCCAACGGTAATAACGAGTAGGTCAAACTTCCTAAATAGTCGGCTGGTTTAATTTGTTGCAGTGTTTCTTTAGGTACAATTGAATGATATTTTGAAAGAAGAAAATCAGAGAAATCGTATGAGTTATGAGAAGGTCTCTGAATGTAGAACAGGCCAAGAAAATGTCCCGAGATAGGGAAGTGTGACGCTCTGTCCTCTCTGCCTACCGCGACAGGGTAAGACGGGATGGTATATCATATATGAATGCATGCAAAATAGTCTGGGAGTAAATCTAGAAGAATATTATCCACCATCTCACTTGCTTAGCGTGAAGGCTAACCGTTAAACCGCGGTCGCTGACTCCCGTAATCCCATCGACGAGTACTACGTTTATTCTTGAAAATTAACCAGCTGTATGGCAATTCGATAGTTTAATAATCCTTTTGATTGTTGGATCAGCGATGCTTATATACTTCCATATCGTGTAACACACTTGCCTCGGCAGTCACGCCTCCCACGTCCTATTCCTCTACCACGCTTCTTCTCAGCCCCCTCGAGTGCGCGCGCAGCCTCCCCCTCGTAGTATACTATCGACACCCCTCTCCCGCCGCCCCCGCCCACGCCGCGGGAATACCTCGTGCCAAGCGGGTTCAGACAGGATCATTATACGTCCTTCGTGCGCGGAAGTTGGGCAACTTGGTATTGCGTCAGCAAATATAAGGTTCCTCCTCTCTGTCGGAAAATTACCTACCATATATACTCGTACCGCTCTTGTTAGGAAAAGCAGAGTAACTATGTTATATAAAGTGAGGTTCATATTTCATTTAATTAATTTTAATTATATTCTTAGCAATAAAATCTTAAAGCCTCCAAAGTAGTCGATCATCTGATGACCTCCGTGACAACATTTATTGTCATGGTGAGAGAAAACTGTGAAAGATTAGAGCAAGTTAAAGAATCTTACAATTTAGGTAGTATTTTCTCAGATGAAGGAAGAGTTACGAGGGATATTGTACGGCGTGTAGCGATAAGAAACAAAGTCAACGGAGCACTGAAATGTATACACGAACCGGATATTATCAAAATATGCCAAGATGATAGTCCACAACAGTATTTTATTCCCAATTATGATGTATGGAAGTGAAACGTGGACGTGGAAAAAAACGAATAAATAAATGCTGTTGAAATGCGTTCACTTATAAGAATATACGGGATGACAATGTGTGACAGAACACGTATTTAAGTTATTAGAGATGAATGTGAACTTAAGGCTAATGTGTTAAGTAAGATGAAGAAGATCACGCTGAGATGGTTTGGGCACGTAGAACGGATGAATGAGGAAATACTAACAAAATAAATATACAGTTCAAATGTGAGTGGAAGGTGTGGTAGAAAAACACCGAAGAAAGTATGTTTGGATCAAGTGTGCGATATTTTCAAAGAGGACATGTATAAAGTCAAAGAAATCGTAGTTGAGCAAAGAAACCTTTGTAGATCTTCCGATGCGTGATAGTTACACACATTCGACTTTAGGTGGAGTGTAGCGTATGTATCTAACAACACAGAAGAATGGTGAAAATTATTTGGACGATCTTAGTATCTCCAATACCGTCATTAGAACTATCTGCTCAGTTGATTACTAATTTGAATGTTCCTAAGATATCAAATTTTAGCGATATCTTAAATTGTGAGAAGTATTACCTCGTACATTTCATCGGGAAGTCAGAAGACAAAAATTTTGGATTCGCAACATCAAGGACTTGATTGGAGTACAGAGTATTGAGATGCTTTTATTCTGGTTTTCGTATTTATTCGTACGGTACTCTTCAACGCATCAGAACTGGTGATTCATGGCCGAAAGCCAACATTGTCTTCGACGCAATTCATCGAGCTTAAACCACTTGAGTAGGCACGAAACTCGCGGTTCGTGCCTACTCAAGTTCCGTGAGCACGTAAAGAAGCAACAGCATCAGTAAACCTCTAGCGCTTTTTAATATTATTACAAAACTGGAACTATTTGTTCTGGAAATTGCTAACGTCGGAGGGGCGAGCTTGTTATAGCATCTAATGACTATTATGCAATTCTTTATAACGTGATATTTATTTATATATCATAAAAGTCGTTATTTTTATACAGTTTCCTACCCCGTTATTACGTAAACAAACAACCCTCAATGCCAAGTCTCAAAGCGATGAGTCATTGGGTTTCCCTGGCAGCTACCAACCAAAGCTTTTTTTAGATTTATATAGCTATTATAGCCGAAAGTCCGCTAATTCTTGCAGCGCATCGCGTGCAGTGCAAGCGTCATATTAAATTTATGTATCAGATGGTTTGATGCCACGTAACATTGGCTTTGATTCCTCATTTGTAATTCAATAATTCAACTTTCGACTTTGAATTTCTTCGGATATGAAAGTGATTTACATAAAATTACCTGACTCCAAATAAATGACTTGCTTGAATTTTGTTTACCAAATGCACTCGTGATTTAGGGCATACGAGTATATACACACCTACCCCTCGATTTACGCGTATTCTTTTTACGTGATTTCACCTTAACGCAATCAAGAAAAATGCTTTTTAAAAAACAATCGACTTTTGTATTGTTTGAGTTTCGTCTAGGAAAGGAAATATCTGGATGACGTGTATTATTATATTAGCCTAAATATTAGCCTCCTCAATCAGCATGCTCGGCATTAAAAGTCAGGTTGACGGAGAGGTAAACTAGTACTGTGCCCGGAGTATCAGTCCGGGTATTAGTCACACCTTACTCCTTCATCGAATAATTGAAGGAAGCGGACGTGGGATATTTGATGGAGATTTGGCTGGGACTTTTTGAGGAGAAAAGCATGGTAGAGACGAAAGGCTAGAATTTAACATGTATTAATGTTACAACTATACATATTATGTACATATTAATATACTTATATTTTTCTATGACACCACGTTAATATACAGGATGTCGCAAAAATATGTATCCACAACTTTAATGATTAAAAAATCTGTATTTATTAGTGTATGTTATAGTTCCCTTTCAACGTTCACAATAAACTACATAAATGTATTTTTTTATACTTAGCGCCTGTTTTCAAACTGATGACCATTCTGGTCTAGACATTGCTGGCAACGCGAAGCTACGGAATCACAAACATCGAGAATCATTTAATTTGGTATTTGGGCACATTCCCTTTCAATAGCTACTCGTAATATGTACTTAGCCCCTGTTTTCAAACTGATGACCATTCTGGTCTAGATATTGTTGGCAACGCGAAGCAACGGAATCACAAACATCGAGAATCATTTCATTTGGTATTTGGGCACATTCCCTTTCAATAGCTACTCGTAATATGTACTTAGCCCCTGTTTTCAAACTGATGACCATTCTGGTCTAGATATTGTTGGCAACGCGAAGCTACGGAATCACAAACATCGAGAATCATTTCATTTGGTATTTGGGCACATTCCCTTTCAATGGCTATTCGTAATTCATCAATGGTTTCAGTTTTTTTAGCATAAACTTTATTCTTGAGAAATCCCCAAAAGAAAAAGTCTACTACCGCGTTTTCGTACTTCCAGTAGCACTTTAAAATAAACTTTCTCTGTTCAAAACTTAGCCATTATTTCTCAGCGGTTAAATCTAAAACGAAACAAAAATCAGCAAGTCCAAAAAAATAATTAGCAAGCTATTAAAGTGTGGATACACTTTTTTACGACACCCGTGTGGATACATTTTTTGCGACACCCTGTACATACTCGTACATAGAATCCAAGTCTTGTTTTTTCATTCTTCTTCGAGAATTTTATTGTCTTCGGGATTTGACCATTTGACCATTGCGATTATTTTATAAAATACAACTTAGGAGGGAAAATTGAGTAGTACTTTGGAACCACTTTTTAATGTCTTCATGCAAATCGCTCGGTTCGGGTCTTCCCCTGCAATATCAATTGCAAGATTATGATTGTATACGAGTGTTTAGTATGATTAATAAATGCAATTTAATGTTTTTACTCATTATCTTTTTTCATGACTTATCATACCCTCCTCTCCTCTCGCTCACCATTGCAGCATAGGCATTTCTGTTCATTGCAGCATAACTTATCATACCCTCCTCTCCTCTCGCTCACCATTGCAGCATAGGCATTTCTGTTCATTGCAGCATAACTTATCATACCCTCCTCTCCTCTCGCTCACCATTGCAGCATAGGCATTTCTGTTCATTACAGCATAACTTATCATACCCTCCTCTCCTCTCGCTCACCATTGCAACATAGGCATTTCTGTTCATTGCAGCATAAACATTTATTTATTTATTTATTTTCATTGCACTGGTCTATTTAACATTTGACTTAAGGTTGGTGTGTTGAATAAGATGAAGAAAAGCATTCTGACATGATCTGGGCTTATAAAACGAATATATGAAGGCATCAAAGTGCAAAATTATGTCGTATCATCGCTCACACGTCTTGAAATTCCATAGATATACCTACACTAGAATATATACCTATACTCCGCACAGATATTATCAAAGATTTGGGTGTCTTGTTCCACAGCAATCTTGCATTTGGTCCTCACATTGTAATTATGTGCAACTCAGCTTATAAAACTCTAGCATTTGTAATGAAAATCTCTAAATCGTTTGAAAACCAAATGGTGCTCAAAACGTTCCTTAATTCATTGATCGGTAGCAAACTAGAAAGCAATGCTTGCATTTGGAACCCGGTGGGGGCGCAGAACTCACTCATGGTGGAGAAGGTACAAAAAAATATCTACGATATCTCTATATGAGTGAGTTTGGTGTCTATCCATGGCTTTATCCTACTCAGTTTCTGCTGGGCATGTTCGGGTATAACTCCTTGAGCGCAAGAGAAGGTCTGCGTCTCCTGGTATATGTTGTCAAACTCGTTCGAGGAGTTGTGAACTATCCAGCATTACCACAAAGATTGGCGTTAAATATTCTTAACAATTACACTAGACTGCGCCGGCAAGAACTGTTCTCAATAACATAGCAAGAACGGGTCTTCCAGCCGCTATGCGAGTTGATTTTTTTATTCTAAGGATGCGATATTTGTTTCCTCCGTTTTGCAATCTATATTGTGACTGGAAAATTTGTGAAATAATTGATAATAATTTATCTTTTTTTATTTATTTCAGGTAAATTCCTCCCGTTGGCTTGATGGAAAATAGACCAGAGTTATTTCCATTGTATAGGTATAATATTTTTTATTATTATTTAAAACAGTTTACATAAATCAAATATGGGATAAAGCGTGCCGAATAGCAATCAAATATGGGATAACACGGGCCACCTTGAGGCACGGGCAGGTTATTAGTGAGCTCACTGTCTCTCTTTGTGTTGAAAAAATTACCAAGAGAAAGAGAGAGAGGGAGAAAAAAAATAATATCACTCACAACCGCTGTGGGGAGAGAAATAAACAAAAATGTATAATAAAAATAATAAAAGAAAGTTAACTCTCCTGAAGGACGCTCCAACTGAGGATTAAATTTTGATAAGACCTCCCAAAAAATATTGTCTTTAAGTGATTCCTTAAGCTGCATACGCCACCCATATATCTAACACTAGGAGGCAGATCATTCCACGCCACAGGACTAGCAACGGTAACAGCCAATTTATTAGATGAAAAAGACATCGACCTTTAAGTTTTACTTCTCTCCGAATTAATACCCCTTATGCACAGTTTCTAAAGATACAATGCAAACATGCTATTAAGGAACATAAATAACAAAGAGACAAAGTTTGAAATTTATATTCATTTTTAGTATCCAACGACATAACATTAAATTTATCATAAATATTATGAAAATTGTTGGACAAATTATACACAATACTAAACAGGTATATCCTTTTCTTTTGATTGATGGTATCTCACTTTATATGAAAAATAATGTTCGAGTAATTATCCGTCTTTGTGGGGTTTGTGAGCATATGCTCACGTATGTGTTTATGGATTTCGTGGGGATGGATAGTCATTTGAATGATTTATGCGACCATGTAACTTGCTTCATTTACTTTTGTCTGGTTGGTTGGAAGAGATTTCCGCCTTGAAATAAGCCTGCCAGATTGTATTTGCTATAAAAGTGTTAAATAAATAAATATATTTCGCTCTATCAAAGCACTTTTGAACTATACTAGAGAGGGGCAGGCCTGTCACTTAATGGAAGCTCATCGTGAATTTGTTTACATTTTGTTAACAACTATCGTGAATTTTTGTTTACACTAAGTAAAAAATGGAATTTGACAACATTACAACCAATTCAATAAATAAAAGCACTTGTCAATCTTCTTGAACGTTTTATATTCATTTACATTAACCCATGTACGAGTATATGGTATATAGTATATATATTTTTATCTAGACATATGTTATTATAGAGTACATTATTAAATAAAGTACGAGTATATTTTGCGTGTTGGTTCTCAAAATGTTTTCACTTTATACTTTTGAATAGTAGCTAAACATACCAAATTACATCAAATTGGTTAAAGTAATCAAACAACGTTCCTGTAACCCAGCGCTTCTCAATTCTATTTTGTTTTCAAGGCTCATGGATTTTTTTATCATTTATCATATTTACCTTATTTTGTCCAGATCTCTTCTTATATAGATCTCTGACTAACTCTTGGTCTACTTGGTAAGATACCTGTATTTAAACCTGGGTGTTGCGGGAACGATTGCCTTTGAAACCCATTCTAGTCAAAAAAGAATTCCTGCCTTGTTTTCACTAAAGGCCTCTTGAAATTATTCCTGGTCGGTTAGAAGAGATTGCCACGTGGCACTGAACCCATCAGGTTATACTGTATATAATGAAAGTGTAATACGATACAATATGTCTTCTTTACACAAACACGTCAATTGCCTCCTCTAACTTCTTCTAGGTGACCTGTTGGATTTTTTTATCACAATACAACATTTCCAGCAGTAAATATTCATACCCTATAATAGTATTTTAGTACCAACATTGATGTGAAGGAATGAATCGTGCACGTACTGAAATGGGACGAATAAATGCTGTAGAAATGGATGCACTGAGACGAATACATGGGGGGGAAAATGTATGACATAATGCGAAATAAAGTAATTGGGGATGAATGTGAACTTAAAACTGATGTTTTTAGTAATATGAAAAAGAGCACTCTGAAGCGGTTTGGGCATAAAGAACGAATGGATGAAGAAATATTAACAAAACAAATATATAGTGCAAAAGTGAGTGGAAAGCGTAGTATAGGAGACTAAGGAAAATTTAGTTGAATCGAATGAATGATATTTTCAAAGAAGGAAACATTAAGAGCCAGAGAAATCATATCAGTTGTATGAGAAGGTGTATGGATGAAGAAGAAGAGAAACATGTGTATCGAGATAGGAAAGACTTACAATCTTGCCTCTTCGCCCACCCCGACAGGGAAATGGTGTGATGATATGTATGTATAAAATTTTAAATCTCGTTCAAGTCGAACCCATAATTACAAGTAAATAACAATTCATAAACCCACCAGTTTGTTGACATTTAGAACCATTTCAGTCGATAAACACTGTGACGAAGTAATGTCATTCTTAAAACATGAATTTAATATATTTTTACTAAAAATACTTAAAAAAACACTCACACAATCTGCATTCACATCCTTGCACATGCTTGAATCCCAAGTTTTCACATACACAATTCCAACCGCATCATAATCTCATCATCGGCATCAATATCATGTCCAACAACTCTCCATTCTCATCAGTTATTCACTCACATGTCCATATGGAGACCTCCAAAAGTTCCTCACTCTCCCTCTGTCAAAAATAACAACATACGAGTTTATCGCCATGAAACAGTGTCTTTCAACCAACCAGCATTTGTCTCATGACGACTTATTTTATTGGCAATTGAGATCCACTGCTCTAGTCCATTAAATTTAGTCATGCAATTGTTTTCATCCAGACTTTGATCCAATTCTGTTCGTTAGAGTCCGTGATCCGACTGACACGTAAACGAATTTAGTTTGATGCAATTAGTCCGGATGGATGAACGAAAAACGTAATTGTTGGAAGTTTGGAAGATCCATAATTCGATTTTGCAACTCGACAGTGAGCTGTTTCCGTGTACTTGCTCATGTTTAATTCTATTAGCAAATGCTGTAGTTCATCTACATGCTTAATTGCGATGCCTGTCCCATTCGTATGTTCCCTTGAGGGAACCAGGATGTGCAGAGGACCACACCTGAACCATAGGACTGGCTGAACCACCTAAGAGTGCAGCTATGAGTCTTGAAACTATAAAAAAAAGAAGATTGATATCTGCCCCAAAAATTTGAATTTGATGAGCTAAACACAGGAGGCAGTCCTTTACTGTCCATGCCGTCAGACTCTGGCACTCGCTACGATAAAAGTGGCACTTTCATTGGCTTGCTTCAAAAATCGCTTAAAACAAATGATATTTCTCTTCAATGACATGTTGTGTGTTCTCAATTTTCATTATTTGTCCTTTTCCGTTTTTTGATCTTTATTGACTTTTAATTTTTTATTTGACTTGAAACATATTTACATGCATACTATCACGCCGGTTCCCTGTTGGAGTAGGCAGAGAGGAGAGAGCGCCATACTTTTCCATTACGACACACATCTTTCGGTTATCTACATTCACACACCTTCTCATACAACTCATAATATTTGTCTGTTTTTTTTTACATTTCCTTCTTTCGAAATATCATACACTTGATTTGTTTTGTAAGTCTTTCTTCATTCATTCGTTACACGTGCCCAAACCATCTCTGAGTTCTCTTGTTTATCTTACTCAACACATCAACTTTAAGTTCACATTCATCCCTAATCACTTCATTCCGTATTCTGTCATATAAAGTCACCCCCTATTTTTAGTGTACACATTTCTACAGTTTTTTTCAGTTTTTTCCCACATACACATGCATCAAAGTTGGTTATGAAATTCTGTTGTAGACTATCATCTTGGCAGATTTTGATATTATCCGGTTCGAGTCTACTCATATATACTTGAGTGTCCCATTAACTTTGTTTCCATATCACGCCTTTCAATATTTCGCAACATTCATTTTCAGATCTTTCTGTTCTCACCTCTCGTACAGTTTAATTATCAGACTAATTCATTCTCATTCCGTTAACGGAATGAGAATGAATTACAGTATAATATCACCATATCATCAGCATATAGCAATCCGCACACATTCCCATTCGATATCTATGCCACAATAATGGGGCCAAATATTCTCTCGGGCGCTACTGTAGTTGCCAGACGTCATTTGTTTTTCCTATTTATAGCAAGCGCCTTTGAGGAGAATCTGCTCTCTAAATGGCGCTATATGAATTATCATGTTATTCTTAGTATTCAAATCTGTCCTTTCCATTAATTAATCTTTTTTATCTTCCCTGAACCTAGGAATACTACTTTTTTTAAATACTATTGCATATCCAATAAAACACAAGAAAATGATATTAAATTTTTTTTTTAACTCTGGACATGTCAGCATTGTGGCGATCTGAATCGGAATGTATTCCTGTCACACTGCCGACTTCCTACAAATTCAAGAGTTTGGTCTGCGACTCCTGCGGCCGCTGCGTCCATCAGACACAGCCATCTGGAATGCCAATTAGCGTGACCCAACACCAAGTGCAGACACGCCACGTCCACTGTTGGCTACTCTGCATGCCGATGGACACGCATACGTGGCTGGACGTGACTATTGATTGACGGAATCGCTGTTCTTGCATGTCTTCGTTGTGTTTAATTTCTAAGGACACTTTTCTGTCATTTTTTTAGTTTTGGATGAAAACCCCTCTGTGACGTCTTCGAATTTTCATGCTGGTATGGTAATAGGACCAACATCATCTTGGGCATAACATTTATACATGGGTCTTGACAACCTCCGTGGTCTGTTTATTATGACACCTGTATTCTAACCAGAAGGTTGCGTATTCGATTCCTTTAAGTACTCAGATTGTTTAAGAAGGTCTGATTTTCAAATAAGATTTGTACGAGAACTCGTACTAACACCTTTTTAGCCGTTTGGAAGAGATTACCATATGGGAATAAACTTGCCAAATATGTTGTTTATAGTTAAGGCATTAACGTTGTGGAGGTTTAAAGTTTTAGTCTTTAAAGCATTTAGTCTTGTTTGCGCTCCCCTGAAGATGAGGTGAAAGCCTTGAAACCGGTAGGGTTATACCGTCACAAAAAAGTGGAATAAACAGTGTTTGATAAAAATAAATTACAAACTTGCCAAATCTGTATTTGTATTTATAAACCATTAAAAAACTTAGACATTTTCTAGTTCCTTCATTCAGATATCATTTTTCATGGATTTTTTTTACTATACAAATGACATCTAACTATAAAGAAAACCAAGATGAAGCGAATTTCTATATTTTATTCCTTTTCTGATCGTGTTCTGAGCACTGAAGATGGTACATTTAATTTAATTCGTCTTTTTTACAATATTTTTTCTTCGCTATATTTATCCAGTATAAAAACCGGAAATTTTGATTTTTATATAATCTCTGGATGAATACTCTTCATCGTTAAAATTTCTTTAACTATCTCCTTTCACTCTTTCCTCGATATATCTCTTCCTCAACCTACATTCATTTCAGACATTTATATTTGTAAGTCTTTCACAATTCATTCTCTCAATGTGGCCAAACCATCTTGAGATTCGTTTCTTAATTCTACATATAACATTCATTTCTAACAAACAGTTATCCTTTATCCGATCATTCGTTACTCTATTAAACATTGTAATACCAGATATTTTACGTAAACAACGTAGTCCCACCACGTTTATTCTGCTCTTATCCCTTCCTTTCAATGTCCAGAATTGTCTTCGATGCATCAAGGTTAGCACTAGGAGTATAGGATTTATTTATTGATAAAACTATACTAAGTGTGGCGTTGACCTTGTTCGCTACACCAACACTCATTAAAATATCTTTATCTTACCATCTCTCGAAAACACGATCCTCTATTAGCGAAATTCCTCAACTTGTAATCTTTAATTTTTTACCCATACTTTGCAAATATTATTTTTATTTTATACTTCATTGTATAATAATTTGACAGGCTTATTGCCAGATGAAAATATTTTCCAAACGCTCATAGATTAACCCTATTCAACAATCATGACTTTTGGTTTATTAAAATTCATTCTCAAATCTTTATACTTTCTTTCAACCAACATTGCTAAAACATTGAGATTTATCGCCACTATCAACGTATCGTTTGCATATAATAAAACATTCAACACGAAATCTGAAATGTTCACTCCTCTTGTTTCACTCTACATCTCGTTTACGAGCAAGTCAATTAGGCAATCCGTCGCAGACAAGTATGATTGTCACTCCCTTCCGTATACTCCGAGGTGACTTAAAGTTCCCGTACCCTTCCACAGTGTGGACACACTGTGGGCGGGTGGACACACAGGGTGCGGGTACTTTCTTCCAGACGCCACGTGACGACCTTTTTGTTTATGGGGTTTTCCTTTTCGTGGTCGCGTCTCACAGTATCACCCACTCAGCCATGGTGCCTCTGTACATATACCACGCAGCTTGATATTATACTTAAGGCCATCCTTGGTCCTCTTTTGGGTCACCTTGGTCACTTTACGTGAGTCAATAGAAATATAGACACATTGCGTATCCTTGATTGACACCTTTATTTATACAAAAACCATTCACTATTAAATTCATTCGCTCTGACACCTGCCGTGTTTTCCTTATACAACAGAGACGCGATCTTTTCTAAATACTTAACATTCGTTCTTTCAACCATTATGGTAAGGTTTATTGATTTTGAACATTGAGTTCGCAGCTACAGTAATCTTATTTAATGTCAATCTAATCACAACATCATTTAATATTATTTATTAAAAAATGTTAATAATTATGTAAACGATTGAGAGATAAAGTGGCTTAGCACATACACTGATCCGTTCAAGTAATATTTTCTGGTAGATTGCGTAAAGGAGATAATATCTGAGTGAAGCGAAGCCGCTTGGGTTCGTTGAACCAGCGGAGTTTTAGTAAGGCAGAGCCAACAAATCACAGCACGGAGTGTGAGGCGAGGGAGGGAGAGGAGTGAGAGGGGAGCTAGTGTTGTTATGGTGCGGTGAATGTGAAAGGTCAAACTACCCGCTCTGTGCTGGCTAAAGTTCGATTCCCACGAATCCGTGTCTGACGGATAGATTATTCTCAGGACCATTAGAAGGGTCTTGAGCGCCTAAGCGATACTTCTCTCGTATAAGGTATGAGAAGTTAACGAAGACCTAGGAAAACCAAATTAATGAAATAAGTAAAAAGGAAGAGAATTTATTCCTTATAATAGGGGAGTATGCATGACGAAGTGTATGGACGTGGCGGAAGCGAAATGCCTGCTAACATACAATGATTCTAAACCAGAAGGCTCGATTCATTGTATCGAAGACAATTTTGTCTCCCGACCACGCTCTTCAACAAGTTCATATCACCAATTCTGATATTTTTCAATATCACCAGCATGCCATATCCCTATTGGCTAGGCAAAAAGAACAGATCTCCGCATATTTTACCTCTACCACTATCCATACTCTACGTCCATCATGAACACTCCCTTATTAGAAAGGCTTTTCACACTTCCTTATTGCATTTTATTAATTTCGTCGAGCTACGTTTTCCTAGATCTTTCCAAACTTCTCGTGTCTTCCATTCTAATACTCATCAAGATTATATGTATTTCTAATAATATGTTTTAAGGTATTGTACTATATGAATTATTGAAAAAAAAATGCATTTGTGATATGAATACACGCGAGTATATTGAAAAGTGTGGCCAGAAAACAAGTTAAGTACACCACTGTTGGTTCGTCAGGCTTGTCGGTAATACAATCGCTCGCAGGTAATAATAACAATGTCAGCATCTGGCGAAACAATATTTTTTGACTAGATCGGAGTTCTTTTTTTAGAATCAATCGGATACCAAGATGAATATTATAGAATTCAAACGTTCTACTAATCTAATATCTTAAAAATAGTGAATTCGAACCCTGAGTTAGAACGCCCTTGAGGAGAATCTGCTCGTTAAACGGCGCAATATAAATTGTAATTTTTATTATTTATTTATTAAGACTCTGGCTGTGTAGTACGCACAGAGAAATCTGGATTTGTCTTCATGTTCTTTATACGAAAATTCATGATTGCGGTCTTGAGGTGGTTCATTTTCATTTAACGATCTTACCAGTATCATAAAAATACTTGTTAAAATACTTGTTTTCGCGCTTTCAAATATTGGCATCTTAGACAATCGCCTAATAATTGTAATTACGAAACAGCCCCGTTGCTCGCACAGGCGCATAGTTGAAGTCGGCGTTGTATCTCGAGGCATCGCACGTCCTGCGTTCATTCATCATTACATCTGTTAGGGCAAGGGATAGGACGAGGGCTGTTGGCGCCTGTCTATTGATTTTTTTTATTAAATATGTTATTACTTCGAAATAATAAGTTTTTTCACTTAAATATGAAATAATATATTTAGTCATTTATTTGTTTACAGCTCATTTCGACCATTAAGATTTTACACAGTCAAAATTCCCAGTTTCTTTAAAAATAGAAATATTTACAAGATGCTACGATGAAATACAGAGATTTTTGCGACACATTTAGAATAGTCAGCGCTCTAAACGATCCTATATACTCGTACATTATACTTTTATTATTATTATTACTAGATATCAACACACTAACATGATTCATATACTCTGTCGTCAAAAAGAAGAAAATAACATACATATTACCGCACACAACGAATCAGGGCTCAGAAAGAAATATGTAATCTTATCTAATGGTTATAAAATAGGTGAGCTTGTGAACTCGGTATCATTCATTAAGTGAATATTTATCTTACGCATCTGCTTAAAATAAATATTTTGTGCATTATACATCACCGATCAATCTTTATTTTACACATCCCTTTCCAATCATATGTTTTCATTCAAAATATATAATTAAGCACCGCACTAGTGCGGCCCGGGAAAACAGTGTAAGTACTATAAGCAAACCTTTAGGTTTACACTCACTAGCTCACATTCATCCTGTATTATTTGATTCCGATTTCGGTAGTACAATACATTGTCACGCTACATATTCTCCTCAGTGCACATATTACTTAATATAGCATGGATTCAGATCATTTCAGTCTTATTCCACGTTCACGTGTCACCCCTATACATCAAAGTTAGTACTAGAATACTTTTCTGGACTATACTTTTAACAGATTTTAATACTGTTCACACGAAGTAGATAAACACATCTAAACAAACGTTTTGAATCAAGTTATGACAACTTATCTCAGAAGGAAAAACTGTCTCACACTGTTAGAGGCACTTGGTTTTTATGTTTCTGACAATTTCAACCGTGCAAGAAATTATTTTCTATTCTTTGTACAAACTTGAAAAACCAATGTTATGGCTAAAACACTCAGTGCCGCGTGGTTTCGAGATAGTGAACAAATCGAGTGACACCGTGGATCTCAGCACCACCTAACATAGCAGTATGAAATCCTTAGTATTATTCCATATAAATCCGTATAATGGAGAGTGTAAAAAAACTTTAAGAATCACCCTCAAATAGTTTTACTTAGCTATTGTACTTTATATATACCCTATATAACATAATATGTATCCATTAATATCGTCTTCTTTTTAAGAAAGCATCGAGTATTTCTCTCGTCAGGCTAAAATTGTGTTTACATCACAGCCGTGTGCCAAAATGCGAATTTCTCAACAACAGCAATTGACTGTCTTTGAAAAGCATGCAATAAATAAGACGATTGTTTGATCTCTGCGATTATTCAATATACAGGTATCTAGAGAGATGTGAGTCACGCAGATCCAATGTTTACTATTGTATTTCCTAATGACGGCTCGGCTCGGAGACAGCATTAAGATCTTTTCTCAGCATTTCTTTTTCTGCATTTCATAACCTCATGATGACGGTTTACACCTGTGGATGAGATATTTATTTTCACATTTCACCGGAAATTCTTGGATAAATTCCAGAGGCCACATCTTTCGATTCTCTATTGTGGTCTTCAATAGGATTTCATTCATACTGTTTATTATTTATTTATTTATTTATTTAAGTTAGGAAGAATTCAATTTCAATTTGGTTTAACATTGACTTAAATTAACTTGATGTGATCCAGAAGATTAAATAGTCAACGAAGCTGTAGATTTAGTCAAAGATCTTTCTTCTTTCTCTTTAATTAGATCTGTGGTCTGTTACGAGTATCATCAGGACTGCCTCTTCAAATGTTGACTTCCAGCTATTTTTCGGAAGATAACATCTCAAGAGATGTTTCGGCATCAAACCTCCGGGTGAAAGTTAAGCGTCTTACCAACTAGGCCACGGAGTCAATATCTGATATTCATCAAAGTCAGTAAGATACAATATCGGAGCAAACAATAAGTAAAAACGAATGAAGTCGTATTGTATCACATTTTCGTTTCGTACTGGTAGACTAATTGTTCCTGGTGGACTAATTGCCAAGTGGCACATCTCTTCCAACCAACCAGAAATATGTCAAAGAAGCCTTCAGTAAAAAGCAGACTGGAATGCTTTTTTTTTAAATCCGGGTTCCAAAGGAAATCGATCTTGTCTATCCCCCAGGCTGGAAGACGACTGTCTTACCAACTTGGCCACGTGGGTCGTCAAGTCGAGATTGAAAATATTTCTTAGATTGTTTAGCCAATCATGATTTTTGATATACGTTCTTGAAATTACTCTATATTTAAAATTTAACATTACCTGTCGACAACCCAAAACGAAAACCGTCTTAAATGAGTTTTTAAAAAATACTAACGCGAGACCAAATAACGGTTCAATATCAAACGAGCTATCTCAGCCTTGTTCTTTTAGCGAGAACTGCGAGCATCGCTCACGACCTGAAAGTGTTTTATAACGCAGACAGTTAGCAAAACAACAATTTTGCTTTCATCTCGAATTCAGTCAGCGGCGGAGGCATCACATGTGGCTGGCTGGCTACCTGTCCTTGGTCTGATGTGATGGAACAGAGATATTTGTGCTTCCATTAGTATGCGCTCTGCTACCGCGATGCGACGTCTTAGTAATTTTTGGCACACCTTAGACTCTGAATAGCGATAGACAGCCGCATATTCATTTTATCATCGGATTTGTATTCAACGGACGGGAGGAACCTTTGTGAGAGATAAAAATGCCGAAGACAGAGAGGATGGAGACGAAGTTGAATAATTCGTCGCAGCAACGAGTTAACATATTATTAAAAACAATACCGCTTTCGGTTTCTGTTCTTAGTAATACTAAAACCTCGTGCAGGAATTCAAGAATATTTTGACTTGGACTTAAATTACTGTTTTGAAAAGAAATGAGATGTGGGAGGAGGCTAAGGATGTGTGTCGAGATAGGAAAGTCTGGCGCTCTGTCCTCTGCCTCTCCCGACGGGGAAAGCTTGCATCTCGTTCTACATGAGCCTATGTGTTTTTTTAAACCTCGAGATCTATCCATAAAATTCTCGAAAAATCCAATTCTTCTTGTTCTATGGTATGTAAGCGTTGTTCCACTAAAAACAAACTTATGTTTAAAACCACTATAAAATAAGAATTCCACAATTATGTAAGTCTTCTTGGCTAAATTTGGTTATAATTTGTGATATACATACGTATATTGAATTTAAATATATTATACATATTAATATTAAATAATTTGAAACAATGACTTTGTAATTACTCTTTTTATTATTACTACTGCTTTTTGTATCTCCTGTACATGTTAGTTTAAGATAAAGTTTTGTATTTTTGTCAATAATTTTAGGTACATGTATTATGTAATTTTAGGTACATGTATTATGTAATTTTAGGTACATGTATTATGTAATTTTAGGTACATGTATTATGTAATTTTAGGTACATGTATTATGTAATTTTAGGTACATGTATTATGTCATTTTAAGTACATGTATTTATGTACAGGTTATATGTGCATTTGTATATAAAAGACACTGTTGTGTCGTAAATTAAATATTTTAAGGTAATGGAAAAGAAAATACATTTAAGAAAGAAACTATCAAAAGGTCTGGGTTCATTTCATAACATCCTCCCAATCGAGATAAGCCCCCGCGAATATAGAGCGAGCCCGGCCACGAGGACATCCGATGTTTTTCAGCCCACACTCTCACCAACTAGACCATGAAGGTCATCTCTTTACGTACATAAACCTCTACACGTATATGTTTATCTTCTTAAATATTCCAAATCCGTCATGTTTCTATGAGCATGATCAAGAATACAACGTAATTGATAGCAATTACGTTCTGGATCAGGATTTTGACGTAAATATTTACCTTGGTTGTGTGTAGAAGTTGGACAAAGCGTGGCTCGGCAATGGAATAATACCAGTTGGAAATAGCTGCAATCAATACTGGCGGAGAAGCTATTTCTGAAGTAATGACTGCTGACTCGGACGTCACTGAATTTAATTGGACTGTAGGTAGAGTGGCTGCATCAGCGGTTTCCAGGACCATGTTAAGGGAACACCACGAACCCTTGCTATGGACGCTGTTTTTTTATAGAGTATTCAGGTTTTTATCATCACATCTCACATTGATGATAAAACAGACTCATATATTTTGAAATTAGTAATTGTCTTGATTTTTTGACATATCTATTTACAATTGATGATAATGATAATAAAAGGACAATTTATATAGTGCTATTAAGAGAGCAGGCTCTCCTCAAGGGTGTTTGAACTCGGGATTCCCACTATTATTGATATATTAAAAATATTACAAACAAAAAATAAAGAAAGTTGAACCTAAGAATAGAAGGGGGGGATGGGGCCAATATATAGGTTACTTCCATTTAAACTCCATTTATTTATTTTATTTTAAAGTCTGTTGCACATTATATAGTAGGCTTTCCTAATTCGTGCAATGAGCAAATATATCAACGAAGACAAAAATCAAACACAAAAAACATATATAACACAATTTGAAAATATTTAACAAAAAATATACTTACTACAAATTCATATTCATAATATTAAACAAATTATCGCATGTTTACAAATAACATTATAAATTAAATTATTTACAGAATTGTCTAAATTGATGAGTCTTTCCTGAAGGAATTATAGTCGCGATGTAAATATAATATATCCGAAAAAGCGTTATTTTTAATGATCAGTAGCAGTCCACCATAACGCATCGACCCCCCATTGATGAACCCAAGTAAGGGCAACCCAATTTCTCTCTGGCCATGGGAGCTTTGATGGCAAACTTTTTAGCTTCAATCTCGTCCCTTTGCGCTGTTGAAATTCTTGTGACAATTTGGATCAATTCGTAGATTACATTTTGTGGCACTGCGATGATAATCGAGTCAATAATTTCCGAACCGATCTCCATTCAACCTAACATCGATACATCTTCGGACCGATTGGTTACTCTGATATACTGCCCTCATAAGCAAAAACGCAGCTAATGGCAAAAGTTAAGTTTTGAGAAAACTGCACTTTTATGTTTTTCATTGCTGCTTAAAAATGTCGTGATTCATAAACAAAAAAGCAGTAAAATGTGATTCATAAGCAAAAACGCGGCAAACGCATAGGCACCTGCTGTGTTTTTGCTTATGAATCACATTTTATTGTTTTTTTGCTTAGAAAAACCTAGTATTTTGTTAAATTAAAAAATACATTATATCGATTTTTGTGTTGAAATAAATGGTTTTCTGTTTTTTTTTATGGATTATGTATGGTTTAGAATTTGATATGGAATATTGTCTCACACTTGGTTAAATTTTTGATTTTTCCCCGTTAGCTGCGTTTTTGCTTATGACGGCAGTATAGTGGCGTCAATGGATAGTTTTGCTGTGATTCTAATGTGATTGTGCTGAATTATTTTATCCCCATAACAGCATGGGTAGTATTGTAGTAATATTGACCTGTACTACTGGAGGACACAGGTCTCATCATGTCTTCTCCACACATCAATTTCTACTCATCTCGCATCCCCTCTAGATCAGCAGGAAGTATATTTATATAGCATCTTTCTTAACCAACCAAGAAGTGTATGTAGCTCAGTGCAGGCTTCGATTCGGTCAACGTCTGCACAAAAATCAAGCGCGTATATTCACACTAGTAGTCAACCATTTTTGTTGAAAGGTTTTCCTTAAGTCTTTAAGTAGGTCGTTTACCCATTTTTCTTCTTCGAGTGGTTTATCTCTCACAATCGAATGTTCACATTTCTCATCTATTATACAGACTCAGGAATAGCTGCCTCAGCCTGATGGATTTCCTCCAGTCCTCCCCAGGATGAATATAATATATTGGACACTCCTCGATGTGACGACAGTCTGGCCCATTCCACATGAGCACAACGATGAATTTATATAACTCCACGTATGCAAGGCTCGTGCACACCAAATGCAGTCACATCTATGACGATTCAAGGTATGCCAAAATCTTATTGGCAGATCAAATGAATCCTTGGAAGAAGTCGTTAGGATCATTCACAAGATTCCCAACTCAGAACCGATTCCGCTGCTACTGGAAATAGAGATTAGGATGTAAATCGAATTGGTAGTTAATGACGAGGAATCATTTGAGATAGATAATGCTGCTTTAGGTTTTTTTAAATATTGAAAAAAATGTAAAACATCTGATTGATCCAGGAAGATTATTACAAAGTTGAGCCGATTGAAGCGCAATAGATGTTGTATGATCCGTTGGTATACAAATGGCTCTACCATCACCAAATCGGAAGGACAGTTTATGCTAGAAATTAACCATGTGATGGGAAAGGTCCGATGTCATGAGGGTGGCCCGCTGGCACTGAGCGCCCTTAATCGGTGCAACTTGATTTAAGCTTATGCGTGAAAACCAAGAAACATTTCATAAAAAGTTTTCCGTTTCTGAGGCATTTTAATATCTGGAATAGCCCCTGCTGGTGCCACGCGTAGGTTTGCTATAGATTGCGGTAATATAAAGATTGACAGAAATGATGAAACGATAGCACCTACGGAGCTCGGTCTTAATTAAATCGCGGTTTAGTTCCACCCACAACGTCTATTGTATTTTAATATCAAATGTCTGATATGTTGATTAATATCCCAGATATCCATTTATTCAACTTGTGGATTTTCATTAAATAAGTCGTTAGATTATTTATAACTGTATTTATTACCAATATCATTGTTGCCTTAATTGATCCTATTCATTTACCTTTGTTTGTCTTTTCCGTTATTCTTTTTCTAGAAAATATTTTTCACATTTCGAACGAAGTTCATAAAATATGCAAGTCATTTATTGAATTGCAGTCAGTCTAAAAATATCATCCTGTTTTTTTTTTGTTCTTAGTGTCGGATATCTTTGTTTTAGTGTCGGAAATTTTTGTTGTTCTTTCATTTCCTAATGATTAAATACTTTCCATTTCCTATTAAAACTCTAAGCGTTAGAAATATGGATGGCGAGTGTATCATATATATATGTAGGAAGCACTTGAAGATTATATTTATTTTGTAATATTTTTAATCTGTCAATAAAAGTGGGATTGAATCCCAAGTCAATGCGCCCTTTACTAGAGTCTACTCTCTAAACGGCGATTTGTAAATTGTTATTGTGATACGTTAGAGAACTTTAAAAAAACTCATGGTCATTAGCAATGTGCAGTGTCTTTCGAGTATATATTCTAGAGCGACCAGATGAAAAGTGTTAGGGATCTGACTTTGTCACAAGCTCTGCGTACAGCGGATTGGAGAAGAATGTGTACAGCTTACAGTAATTCAAGTATGTTCCTCAGCATTGAACTCACGAACAAGAAAGAAGACATTCTTATTTTTTTCAACCATCCAGAATTTGGAAGACGCTTTTCACATTCTACTTTGTCATTACCACGTCACTTAATGGAGTATCTCCCATCTTCCACTTCCCTCCCGTCTCTGATGTCTCCTGACGTCACGTCCATCCATCTCCACGGCCTCTTGCCTTCCTGCTTGGCCGGCTGCTACTGCACCAGAATAGAATTGCGTATCCGCTTCACCACGACCCATTGTAATAGGTGGCATACTAGAGACCAAAATAATTTTGTATGTATTCGTATATACAGATTTCTCATTTTTAACTCGTTTACTGGGTGTGTTCAGTAAACTATAGGACTCGTGACTTTTTTATTTTTTATTTATTTATGTATGTAACCAATCGTAAAAATGTTTTACAAAGTTTTGAGATGAAGGTGGAGGGCTTACATTTTTGATGTTAAGAAAAAAAAAACATTAATACCAAAATAATAAACACAAATAACAAAAATATAAAATAAATATTTTAACATGGTTATCGATGGTGAGAAGGAAAGCGAGATCAAAAAAAGATGAACACGATATGTCACTAAAGCGAAATGTAATGTTTTTTAATTCACTCTTTTAAACACTTCAACGATGGTGCAAGTCTTATACTAGCTGATGCTGGTTCCAGAGCATGGACAGTAAAATACGATGTGAGAAATGAAGAGCGATGAACTGAAAAAGTCTAATGGGATATTTTTTCTTTAATATTTTCCATTATGTCAGGCCGGTTTTACGAGTCCTCACTTTTCTGTTTTGAACAATGTCTTAACTGGCTTCCAATACCTGAAGAGAAAGAAGCACTTCAAGTAGAATCCGAAAAGTGTTTTCTTCAAGTCTTTGAATTTATCTAAACTATCAAATTCTGCTCTTTCTCCACTTAGCTTTGATAGGTACTTCTTTAAGATAGGCTTACAAATAGTAGCCTCATATTAATTATTTTACTTTTTCTGTCTTTAGGACATTTATGTTTACCATATGTGTTGTATTAAACATCTATGATTCCTGATCTAGTGCTGTTTCACCCCACAAACTTTTTATATTAAGATTTCCATTATCCCCACTAGGGGCAATCAACAAGGGGCTTTCTATTATATTTAGTACTTTGTATATATGTTATGCACAAACAGGTGCATAGATCTGTTTTATCATTTAAGGAGTAATAACCAAGTATACTCATTTGAAAATGTAGGATAGAGCCATGGGTCCATATTCCCTTTAATAAAGATATCGCAGAAATCTCTTTTGAATTCGCTCAACTATTAAAGAGTTCTGGATTCTTATTGGGTTCAATGTGATTAATCCATGTGAAAGTGTTATATAATCATTGTTATTGGGTTCAATGTGATTAATCCATGTGAAAGTGTTATATAATCATTTTTATTTGGGTTCAATGTGATTAATCAATGTGAAAGTGTTATATAATCATTGTTATTGGGTTCAATGTGATTAATCCATGTGAAAGTGTTATATAATCATTGAGGAAAAATCTAATTCCTCACAACCATGAAAGCTTTGAATAAGGATATTAACACAAGACAAATACATTTTAGATGTATCAATATTTTATCTTCAGCAGTGGTAAGTGAACAATTCTTGCAGAATTTAAACAATTGATTGATCGTCTTGTGACCGGTATCCTATTTTCGCAAAATCTTTGTCTAGAGTTGGACTGGTTCGTATACTCGGTGTTTCATTCGCGTATTATCAAAATTTTATTCAGAAAAAAATACCCAGTCATGGCGAAAATGCGAAAGGAAATGTAAATACGATATATGAGTGAATAATGAAAGATTGGAGTGGGTAATTCTGTTCTTTAGCTAGTATTTTCTCAGATGATGGCAGAGCTACGAGGTATATCGAACGGCGTGTAGCGATAGTAAACAAAGCCAATGGAGCACTGAAACATATATATTTAAATTTAATAGTATCAAAATCTACAAAGATGATAGTCCACAACAGTATTTAAGCACCAACTTTGATGTATGGGAGTGAAACGTGGACATGGAAAAAGATTGAAAGAAACCGAATAAATGCTATAGAAATGCGTTCACTAATAATTACACATGGGGTGGCAATGTATGACAGAATATGGAATAAAGTGATTAGGAATAAATGTGAGCTTAAGCCTAATGTATTCAGTAAGATGAAGAAGATCACTATTAGGTGGTTTGGTCATGTAGAACTAACAAATGAAGAAAGTCTAACAAAACACATATATAGTGCAAATGTGACATGCGTGGTAGTGGAAGACCAAGGAAAGTATGGTTGGATCAAGTGAATGATATTTTGAAGGAAGGAAACGTAGAAAGTCAGAGAAATCTTAGGAGTTGTATGAGAAAGTGTATGGATGTGGGAAAAGTTAAGGATATGTGTCGAGATAGAAGTATTTGGTGCTCTGACATCTCTGCTTACCTCAATAGAGAAATGGCGTGATGCTGTTTATGTATGAAATTGTTAAAAAATTACCACTCCGATAACTTGATGAACTTCCCTCTTTCAAGTTCCCCTGTCGACTGGATCACGCTTCTGACGTTGCAGCACTGGACGCTAAAATTAACATTCCCTGCATAAGCTATGGCCGCCGCTATTTACGGACTGCAGTCTCTGCTGCCGTTGCCACGCGTCCGTTTCGTCATCACCCGTTTATAAATGGACGGCTTTCATCGAACAGTCCTTCCATTAAGGAACCTCGCTCGGAATGGTTGATCAGGCCTCGGCGCCCATCCGGTGCCTCTTGTTATGTTCAATTCTTGGTCAATCAGCATATTTCCATGCGGCAGATCTTGGATGCCTTGATAAGAATATTAAAGAAGATTATCATCTATCGTCTGGTGTTCGAAGTGACTGGGTCAAGAGTCCAACTATACCAGAGCTATTGTCATTATTGATCTTATTATATCTTCTTCTTAATCATGTTGCTCCATGGCTTAGCGTCGTGGTTCTATGATGAATCTGAAACAAAGCGAACGATTCGCCTCCACTCCTCCAGGTCCTGAATCATGAGTGCAGCAATCAATGAAAGCCTAGTAATAATTTTGATTTGTTCTATCCACCTTGCTGGAGACTGTCTAGTTGATTCGCCCCCTCAACACTTCCAGTCCCTGCCAGCTTCTCCGGACTCATTTCATCTCCGAAGTACGACAGTATTCTCTTCCTGTATGGCGTTAACAGCCTTTTTTTTGTTTTGTGGAGCCTGGAAGATAGGATGTTCAGGTTTCTAATACATGATACATCCTCAGGTGTTGCCCTATAGATCTGATCCAGTCCTCCCGGAAATGAATATATTGGACACTTCTCCACGATGTGACTGACAGTTTGGACCATGCTACATGAACATAAATGAAAATCAATGAAACCCCTCTCATGCAAGGTGTGTGCACTTCAACCGTGCCACAACGAAGACGTTTCAGGGTACACCACAGTCGTCGTAGCAGGTGGTATTCTTGGAGAGGCGCGTTATCACTCACAAGGTGGACATTTCCGACCGAGGACCGATTTAATTACTGCCACCAGCTATTTAGTGAGATCACATTCTTAGCGAATACCCACAATAGATCACTCGTGATCGAATATGTTTGTCAGCTATCCTGTAGATAGAAGATACCTGTGCGTGTATTAGCTTATTGTGTAAAAGCTCTTGTATAATACTTATACGAGCACAGATCAAACCCAAAGTTCCGATGACATGAATATCAAAGCTCCAAGACGATCAGTAATCTTAATATATCGCAACATTTCGTTTTATATATTATAACGCTGCTTTAGTTATGCTCAATAACGCTTAAAGAATTTATGATACTCAGCACTGACGTGTACGCTGCAAACAAACATAAATTCAGATCTAAAACCGGTTAAGAGTAAAACCAATCCGGAAGTAAATCCACCAAGAATCGAACCTGGGGCGCCCGTTTACCAAGCCTGAATGCTAACCGTTAGATCACGTTCTCCAACGATGAAGAATGTCATAAGAAAGAATTAATGAATCATTAAATTTTAACACTATCGTAATTCTTTTTTTGACTAAAGCAAAACTTTTTAAAAACAAAAAATCGACATGCGATTTTAATATTTAAAGTTCTAAGTGCGAACTAAATAATAAAACGACCCATAAAATATTTTCAAGTTAATCATAAATGCAAAGCTCGGCGTGTATTCATGTTATTTTGTATTATTATTTTCGTATTTTTTCACTCAAATATATTAAACATTTTTATTTCTTCTTATCACGTAACATTTCGACACGGCTCACAATTAAATTCATTAAATGCCTCTTCTCTGTCAGTATCCATTATTCCGATTATTCAAGCGCTGCTCAACAGTACAACCTAGCGGGTTGGTCGTTGTTAGGCAATTTCTTACAGCCGATCAGAAAGTTTTGACCGATGGAAAGGCAAGAAGTATGAGAAACAATAAGCATGTATGAGTGTTGGGTAAGCAAAGGCTGTGTGTTTGGGCAGAAGATGTAGACATCTGTCCTGTCTGCCACCCTCAAAAGGAACATGGCATGATGGTATGTGGCGGCCGTGATCTAACGGTTAGCATTTACGCTAAGCAAGCGTGTACCCCAAGTTTGATTCATGGTGGAACCCCTTCCGGGCTGGTTTTACTCTTAGACCGTTTTATATCTAAATTTATGTATTTCTGTTGCTTAAATGATGTTTATCATAAATTCTTACAGCGCTGTGAAACAACGCAAAAAAATTCGTTATATAAAAATTCGGATTAACGAAAGGCTGCAGCATATTAAACCTGCCGATCGTCTTGGAATTTTGATCTGCTTGACATTAGAACTTCGAGTTCGTTATTACAACAATGTGTGTATGCTGACGTGCAACAGCCTGCACACAATAAGCTAATACGCGCACATGCGTCTTATATCCGCATGTGGACGAAAAATAATACTCGATCACGAACGAGTGATAGCCTATTGTCGGTCGTTTAAATCGGTCCTCGATCGGAAATCTCCACCTTTTAAGTGATCCTAACGCCCTTCTCCAAGAATTCAACCTACCACGAGGATTGTGGTGTACCCTGAATCGTCTTACGTGTTGCCACGGAAGCAGTGCACACAGCTTGTATAAATAGAGTTTTATTGATTCCCCATTGTGCTCATGAAGAACGGTCCTGACCCTGACTATTGATCACATGTTCACATGTTTAATATATTCATTCCTGGGATGAATAAAACCTAAAGAAAAATGTATTAAGTTTATAAAAATACATTATCTTTAAAAGCTATTAATTATTGTCAGGTAGCCCAGCTAATTTACTATAAAACCTGCGTGATTGGTCAAATGTGTGTGTTTTTTTTTTCATCATTGACAAGTTGCTCAGCCTTAGGCATCGTCCAATGCCGCTGTCCGCTGGCAGCTCTTACCCAATACCGTTTCCTTTGAGCAATGCGGCCCGCCCCGGTACCACGTCGTTTCTCCATAGGTCAACAACTTGTCTGTGTGACTTAGGACTTAGAACCTATTCAACATATAATATAAACAAAACAAGTGTAAATAGACTTACAATGTACATTCGTTTACCAAAGGTGCGTGTCCGTGGGAGGAATATTTTACCATTTTGTAGGAAGATATCTATTCATTTTTAACTAACTGTTTTTGTATTTTTTTCGTTTAAAAAAAACCTTATTGAATGTCAATCTTTTAACTCATTGAAGGATTTTAATGATTTTTAACAAATGCCAATTTATAGGAAAACTTATGTCATAAAAATACTTCAAAATGCTTCGTAAGTTAGAATTAACATAACAAATTCGTCCTTTGAATGATTTTGGTTATTACATAGCGTTTAGAGATATATACGAGTAGATTTATGATAATTATATTATTTATATTGTAGTTAAGACATTCACATTGTGGAGGTTTAAAGACATTGTATTATTTATCTGCACTTCATGTGATTACGAGTATTACACTTTCGTTGTATCAACCAGAAAAGTTTTAAACAAGTCTCGAGTGAAAACCAGACTCGAACGTTTTTTTTTTTAAATCTGGGTACCAACGCGAATTAAATCTGCAACCCCAAAAAATAGACGTGTTATCAACTAGGGCACGAAAATCATCTTCTTCGCGTAACCTTTAAAGATTCCAAGAGATTAGTACTTCTCTTGCACTTGCCGATGGTGGACTTTACAACCTACGGAGACTTCGAGCGAGGAGTAAAAGGGAGCTCCGATTTTCATTTGTGACGCATTCCGAAATTGACCTGCAGCAAATAATGTCTAGATTATCTAGGGCCCATGCTATTCTATTACTAGCGATCAGTACTGCCAAGACTGACATTATGGCACAGATTGGCATGGCACTCACAGCTAAAGATTTTGCTTGATGGGTAGTAAGCTGGACACATTTTGCTACCTGGCTCAATAGTTACGAAATATATTATTATGGCACAGATTGCCATGGCACTCACAGCTAAAGATTTTGCTTGATGGGTAGTAAGCTGGACACATTTTGCTACCTGGCTCAATAGTTACGAAATATATTATTATGGCACAGATTGCCATGGCACTCACAGCTAAAGATTTTGCTTGATGGGTAGTAAGCTGGACACATTTTGCTACCTGGCTCAATAGTTACGAAATATATTATTATGGCACAGATTGCCATGGCACTCACAGCTAAAGATTTTGCTTGATGGGTAGTAAGCTGGACACATTTTGCTACCTGGCTCAATAGTTACGAAATATATTATTATGGCACAGATTGCCATGGCACTCACAGCTAAAGATTTTGCTTGATGGGTAGTAAGCTGGACACATTTTGCTACCTGGCTCAATAGTTACGAAATATATTATTATGGCACAGATTGCCATGGCACTCACAGCTAAAGATTTTGCTTGATGGGTAGTAAGCTGGACACATTTTGCTACCTGGCTCAATAGTTACGAAATATATTATTTTGGCACAGATTGCCATGGCACTCACAGCTAAAGATTTTGCTTGATGGGTAGTAAGCTGGACACATTTTGCTACCTGGCTCAATAGTTACGAAATATATTATTATGGCACAGATTGGCATGGCACTCACAGCTAAAGATTTTGCTTGATGGGTAGTAAGCTGGACACATTTTGCTACCTGGCTCAATAGTTACGAAATATATTATTATGGCACAGATTGGCATGGCACTCACAGCTAAAGATTTTGCTTGATGGGTAGTAAGCTGGACACATTTTGCTACCTGGCTCAATAGTTACGAAATATATTATTATGGCACAGATTGCCATGGCACTCACAGCTAAAGATTTTGCTTGATGGGTAGTAAGCTGGACACATTTTGCTACCTGGCTCAATAGTTACGAAATATATTATTATGGCACAGATTGCCATGGCACTCACAGCTAAAGATTTTGCTTGATGGGTAGTAAGTTGGACACATTTTGCTACCTGGCTCAATAGTTACGAAATATATTATTATGGCACAGATTGCCATGGCACTCACAGCTAAAGATTTTGCTTGATGGGTAGTAAGCTGGACACATTTTGCTACCTGGCTCAATAGTTACGAAATATATTATTATTGAAAATCACAGATAGGGCTATAGTTAATGTTTTTTAAATGAAAATTTTCATTTCAAAAACAATAACTTCCTCTCGTCTTGTTTATGGTTTCCCTAGTTTTTTTGTATTTCTTCTTTTCCAAGTTTTGGGACCTTGAATATCCACTACTGACCACATCACAATTCTTCATGTTCATATTGGTCGTATTCAAAGTTATATTTTGTGTGTATGTTGTAATTTTTTGAGAATCCTTCCATACGCGAAATGCAGCTCTGAGCCTTGGCCTGCTGCTTGCTTGTCTCTATGATAGTATGTGTGTACTTCTGTTTATGATTGAGTTTGAATCATATGAATATTTGTACATTGTAACATCTTTAGTTTGTATAATATTAATGCGCACTCTAAATTTAATATTTTTCATTTAAATATGTATTATTTTAATAATCGAAATAGATGATACATTCTAAAAATACAATAAAATTCAGTAATTTGTTGTAAAATCTTGATTGTGCGATAAAAATTAACAAACACAACATTAATAACCCATCACAATCACAATGACTTCTTCTTCAAGAAGAAAAATCACAACAACGACGAAAAGATACTTGAGTTCTGCCATTGTTCAAGTATTTAATCCTCGACTGCGAACCATTTGTACTATTTCACTTTGATACTCCATCCACTTCGAGGAGCTTACAAGAACAGATTTGAGATAGATTTTTAGACAAGAATATCTAATTATCTTCAAAACCTAGCATATTCAATTTTTAATTCCTGCTAATAAATAATACAGTCCGACATGGGGCATAGGGAATACAATATCGAGCTTTTTCACGTAGTCTTTGTCGATAGCCTGGAAAATATTCATAAATAAGACTTCAGAATGAGCCGTCTGTATGATTTCCTCCAGGCCTCGGGATGGTTGGGTTAATCCGCCAACGCCCTTAAAATAAACAATTACAGAATCCATTGATGTTCACAGAATTTGTTCGACCACAATTTCGAGGACATCGAATGCCGGACAGTATACTGACCTGGATTGCGGCGTTTTATGGCATCTCAGTGTTAATGATGGATATATAATGTAATGATGATTAATAATGAAGTAGAATAATTTAACCTTTTAAGACATTTAATTGGATTAATCAAATACTCGTAACATCGGAATATTTGAAAAACATATATCATACATGTGTAAAAGAGCCTAGTTTAAAGTGTATATTCGTATATAAAACAACATCTAAGTACATACCATATACATACACTCTGATGACATATGGCCTGAAACAAATACAAGGAAGATGATCTAAGATCACAGAATTCGCTCTCTACCAAACCAAATATACTGACACTCATTAATAGAGCCACACTACGCATTTCATAGAATCAACTCACTGATTTACCATCGCGGTAAACTAGATGAGTGTATGCATCAGCCAGACTTCTTGTTGATAGACATCCGCCTACTTGCGCATTGCTCTCGTGGTATATACGTTACAGATTTGCAGCCAAAAAGTAACCAAAGATCTTAAGATTATTCTCGTCAATATAAATTATTCGCTAACATGCATAAGTATTGCCATATCACTTGCCAAATCGAATGATGTCTGTGGTTTATTTCGTCGACAAGTTTGTTGTTGCTTTTCTGTGTGCGGTAGTGTTTCCAGCACGTAAGTCGTCGAACGAATAAATTAATAAATACTTAAACAAGAAGCTAATATAAAAATAAGTTGTGTGAGTATGATTTCAATTAAGAAATGAAGATATATTAAAGTGATGCCACTTCTCTTCGGAATTTATCACTAAGCGTTCTCCCAAATTAAAGGAGCATAATTAAAGTAGAAAGATACGATCCATATCCTGCTTTTTTGCATATTTGAAAGACGGGTGTGTCTTACGAAAAACTTACATTTTCTCATTTTCTTTTATAGTTCAACGATCTTCTTAATTTGGGAGACTGTCCCGTGATTGATTTTAAACCAATGTGGCACAATTGTTATGTTACGTTGTGATCCTAGCAATCTCCAATACAGTTCAAATGTTCCACTAGCATTTCTTTCGCCTTATCTTTCGGATCCACTTGCGTGATCGATCATCTTGCAAATGGCTCATTTCTGCAACGTTCCCACTGTAAACCTGTCGAGGATACGGTTGTAGTGGCAAAATTAAGGTGAACATGTGATACGTACGGGCGATCCTCACACATGACACTCTCAAAACGCGTCATATACGGGGAAGTAATAAGAACAGTCTGCGGAAGTCGATTCGATTATGCGGGACACCTGATGACTGGGAGCAGGTGGAGGGATATTTGCTCTCGAGCTGATGACGCTTCAACATCTAGACGTGTGAAAACAGTCAATGTGCTGCGAACATGCCTCAGCGTGACCAAGCGGCTTAGCAGGATCCACATATCTACCACGTCTGCGAAAGACAGTATGCATTTAAGATCGGGCTCTTCTCTAACAAAAGATCACATAATCGACGTGGGAACCAGCTAGAAATTGACGTTGGAATTGCTAGTGAATCCTCGACTACGAGGCTCAGCAACGACAATAAGTAACAACTTATAGATACGTGATGTTTTGAAAATATTTGTAGTCTCATCCAACTCATGGCTGTCTTTATCCAATAAGACGATGTTCGAATGACTACCGATAACAATTCAGTCCAACGCATTCTAAAAAAACTGTCCCTGCTGTTGAATTGTACAGAAATAAAACGTTGTTTGTGACATGAAACATTGAGGAAAAAATTGTATTTATCGACAGGGCATCAAAACAATAAAATAAATGTACTAAAATAGTGTGTCATTTTTATACGTTTATGGTTTATTATTAGTCTATTTATTTGGAGAAAATAAACCTTGATAACTGAAATAGTTGGACCTGAATTAATGTTTTTAAAGCACGTGACATTTTTGTTTGCTGTCCATTAACCCATGATACGATACTCGTGTCTATATTTGGACACATTATGTTTGGTATTTATCGGATATTTTTGGGTGTTTATATTTATCTTGTTGATAGGCACGCGGAACCAAATGTTTTTAACTTCAATCAATCGATCATTAAATGTGTTGTGTTGATTTAGGAATCACCTCAAAAAGTTCTAGTATTGTATCTTATATACAGTGAAAGCTCAAACCTCATCTTGCCCTATTCGTAAATTGATGTGTGTTATCTCAATACTAATGAGGGATTGGTGGCCTCCATGGTCTAGTTTGTAAGACGTTGGTCTTTAGCCCGGGGGTTTCGGAGTCGATTTCCAATGGTACCCAAAGAAAATAGTAAAGTAAGGTATGAGTCTGGTGGTTAAAGAGCTCGTCTGGTAGTATTTCCAAAATGTGCAATGGAAAACTGTGAGTTACCCAACTCGGGTATTTCTTAACTCGAAGGTGTGACTACTGGTTCTTCAGGCAATATTGTCTTCAACTACACTCTTCAACATGTCAGCATCGTCAATTCGGATATGTTGAAGGATACCGTACGAATGTAAAACATGAGGTATCGATCGATATACTGGACAGGTTCCAAAATTTTATAACTTAAAAAAATATAATTATACGGGTATATACGAATATCGTGCCATAATACAATACCTTAAAATAAAATTGCAGACAACTTACGAAGACAAACTAATATACAAAGATTCCTATGAAGACCTTCCGACTTCTGATAGTAGCGCATTCGGATTTAGGTGGAATGTAGTGGACGTGTGTTGCGTTCTACATATATAATCACCCAGTATCATTTACAGTAAATATTTTTAAATTATCAAAGAACCACGACGCCCAGCCATGGAAAATACGACAAAATAAGACCAGTATTCCTATTGACTGTAATTAAAATCTACATATCATACATACATTCCATCTCGCCGATTTCCTGTCGGGCTAAGCAAAGTGAACAGTGCGCCAGATGTTCCTATCGCGACACACGACTTAGGCCTCCTCTACGTATACACCATCTCAACTAAAACTTCCTCCCATGCGTACACTCGTGTTATAAGTTATTTTCGCTCTTCCCTCTTTCGGAACTTTATTCACTTGGTTGGACCACGTTTTTGTAGGTTGTCCCAAACTTCTCGTTATTTATTTATTATTTAACATTGTGGAACGAACTTCCAAGAGTTATCGACTGTGTAATGAGCTTCCAAGAGTTATCAGGTGTGCGCCATCGTTGTTCACGTTCATATAATTGAAAATATATTACTCAAAATATCCTTTCATCCTATTTTTCTTGACAAGAGTTTGCACTCTTAACGGCGCTATATAAATTGTCATTTTACTATTATTATTTCTTCGTATCCCTTCCTTACTCTTGAACGAATTCCTTTCCTATAATCCTTTCATTATTATTTAAAGGTTAGTAATTTCCCTTTTCACTTAAATTTAAACAAAAAAAATAACAATAACTAACTTTGTTATTCCACTAACTACATTATTCCCCACTACACGTGTTTCTACATCCTATCCCGAAGTTATCTTCAGACAGAATGATCCAAAACGGGATCATTCCGCCTAAAAACCATATCGGAACAGGATACAGAAACACGTGTAGCGGGGATTGATGTAATTAGCGGAAAAACAAAGTAATATGTATATTGTTAAATATTCTGATATGAAATTCCATGAAGTGAAAGCCGAAACCTTTGATGAAATATTTTTTTGTAAAATCTGTCATGGATTAAAACAATTTAACGTGCCCAAGATAAACTGATTCGTTTAAAGAGATTGTTATACAGCAAGAAGCCCAACAGATGTACTATGTATGCATACAAAAGAATAAATAAATAAATAAAACTTCAAATAAAAAACTACGGTTACGTGAAATAGAAAATCGTCCGAATCGCTCACTATATCATATTTAGATCATTTGATACTTGAAATAGCCGAAAACCGTAAATCATAATATTACAATATAATAATTCATTCATAGTTTTTGTCGAGTTTCCAATGGCCCAGTCTACTAGCGTGGTTCTTGTAATATATACATACACCTGTCATATATTGTATTATATATACATAATGTATTCGATGTGTTTGCTGCGTGTGTTGCCTCGCGTGTACAATATATCTCGCGACGTAATAGCGTATAGCAACCCAACTTTATTAATAGTCTGCAAATAGATCTTACATCATGAAAGCACGTGACATGATTCGTGGCCATTTGTATTGTGTCGTACCTGTCAAGTTAATATTGCATATGTATTATTTTGTTACTTCATTTAATTTTACTCGTCACAGTCCCCATGCACTGTGCACCAAATTAAAAATGTAAAACGTACATTTAGATCGTGTTTAATAAATATAATTGTGTCATTCAACCACTGTTGTATTTTACTTTTTTATGTTTACTAGATGAATCGGAATTTCTCTGGGTGTCTTCACCACGTAGGCAACATATTCTTGGTGGGGATGATGTATCAGTCGTGGGTATTATTATTTTAACACTTTTATTGCAAATACAATCTGGCGGGATTATTGCCAGGCGTCAATCTCTTCCAACCAACCAGATAAAAGTAAATTAAACAAGTTACATGGTCGCAAAAATCATTCAAATGACCATCCATCCCCACGAAATTCATAAACACTTACGTGAGCATATGCCCACAAACCTTACAAAAACGGACAATCACCCGAACATTCCTTTTCATATAAAGTGAGATATCACCAATCAAAGGAAAAGGAAAGAGTGGTGGAGAGAAAAGAAAAAGATCAGGAATAAAACAATTTATATTACTGATTAGAATTAAAAGTTTTTTCAGTCGCTTCTTAAAGCATGCCAAGGACGGATCAAATTAATATTGGTTTGTAACTGATTCCAGAGTCTCACTGCATGGACAGTTAAGGACGACGTAAAAAAAGAAGAACGGCGAACCAGAAAAGCCAATAAACAATCTCTGTTTGAGCGTAGCGCTAGTCCATGATCGGAAAGACGCTGAAAATTTTCTGAAAATGAAAAAATGAAAGTTAGTATTTTACAAAAATATAACATCAAATTTCTTGGTGTCTTTCTTGATAGTAAGCTCTTCTTCGATAGACAAATAGATTATACGGTTTCTTACAGGTTCTATAGTCTTAGAGAGTTGAAATTTGCACGCCGATGTCATCCAACAAGGGAAATAAAAACTCTTTTTAATTCATTATTTATAGTTAAGGCATAACATTGTGAAGGTTTAAAGACATTGTAATTTGTTTTTATCAAACACTGTTTATTCCACTTTTTGACAAAAAGGGGAATAACCAGTGAATGATGAAAACAAATCACAATGTCTTATTAATTCATTTGTTGTGTCGCGTCTGGATTATTGTTATTCTATTTATTCTGGTTTGCCTGATTCTCAAATTTCTAGACTCCAGTCTGTTTTCAATTCAGCTGCTAAATTGATTTATGGTAGTCATAAATATTGTCATATTGGTTCGCTTTTAAAAAGTCTACACTGGCTTGAGTGTCGCGAACGGACTTATTTCAAACTTCAAAGCCTCTTTGTATTTAAGTCATTTGATGAGATGAATCTTTTGTATCTTTGGAATCTGCGTCTGAGACTTGTTCCTATGGAGAGAAGTAAAACTCTAAGGTCGATTTATAAATCATCTAATAAATTAATTGTTTCAAATCTATCCAATCGGGCGCAGCATCATGATAGAGCTTTTGAAATTGCTGGTCCTGTGGCGTGAAATGGTCTACTTCTTATTGTAAGAGATATGGGTGACGTGTACAGCTTTAGAAAGCACTTAAAAGCAACCTTTTTTGCGAGTTTTTATCAAAATTTATGATGTTATATGAACACTAACCTATATTTTACACTACCCTTAAAGCAGCATGTGCTGCTATCACACATCGGAAAATTTACAAAGGTTTGTTTGTAGTTCGTCTTCCCTTGGTAAGTTTTATTACAAAATATGTTTTTCTGATCATATTTATATGCTGAAAAGTATCTAATGTAGCGACCGCAGGTACTACCTTCCTATCCTTACACTAAACTTGCTTTATTACATTATTTATCGGTCAATAACAGTGTGATCGAATCCCCAGTAAGAGTGCCCTTGAAGAGAGTTTGCTTTGTAAACGACGTTTTTTATTATTATTTACCTTTTAAGATCAACCCAGAGCCCCTTTACCGCCCCCTTGACTATGAGCACACACTTCGAGTCTTCTACCACCCCGAGGGGGCTGTAGTGCCCACTTTGGAAAACACTGTTGTAGCATATGCCATACACATAGCTTTATGTATATGACATGTTTGAAGTGTATGTTACTTGACATATCTTAATTATTGTACTCAGTATGTTGAGTACAACAGTAAGTCAATATGTTGCTTGACATATCTTAATTATTGTACTTAGTATGTTGAGTACAACAGTAAGTTAGTATGTTACTTGACATATCTTAATTATTGTACATAGTATGTTGAGTACAACAGTAAGTCAGTATGTTGTTTGACATATCTTAATTATTTACTCAGTATGTTGAGTACAAAAGTAAGTCAGCATGTTGCTTGACATATCTTAATTATTGTACTCAGTATGTTGAGTACAACAGTAAGTCAGTATGTTACTTGAAATATCTTAATTATTGTACTCAGTATGTTGAGTACAACAGTAAGTCAGTATGTTGCTTGACATATCTTAATTATTGTACTTAGTATGTTGAGTACAACAGTAAATCAGTATGTTGTTTGACATATCTTAATTATTTACTCAGTTTGTTGAGTACAACAGTAAGTCAGCATGTTGCTTGACATATCTTAATTATTGTACTCAGTATGTTGAGTACAACAGTAAGTCAGCATGTTGCTTGACATATCTTAATTATTGTACTCAGTATGTTGAGTACAACAGTAAGTCAGTATGTTACTTGAAATATCTTAATTATTGTACTCAGTATGTTGAGTACAACAGTAAGTCAGTATGTTGCTTGACATATCTTAATTATTGTACTTAGTATGTTGAGTACAACAGTAAGTCAGTATGTTGTTTGACATATCTTAATTATTTACTCAGTTTGTTGAGTACAACAGTAAGTCAGCATGTTGCTTGACATATCTTAATTATTGTACTCAGAATGTTGAGTACAACAGTAAGTCAGCATGTTGCTTGACATATCTTAATTATTGTACTTTTGCGACGTAATATTGAATACCAACTTGACTTTATAATTGATCTACAAATAGATCATTTGAGTATGATAGATAATTAATGTGCATTCCATTGTGCCTGCCAAGTGTAACATACTACCACATATGCTCGTATATACATATGTTTTATTTCTTTGTAAATACTACTCGTCATTAATGACGTCGGACTAAATATTCGTGTTATTGGAGTAACAACGCGTCTACCAGTTGTCTTCCGACCAGCTCATTCTTGGACTATGTCTTAAACTAAGTGAATGATAAAAAAAATATCAAAAGTAACCAAATTTTAAGTAAATGATAAATCTAAAACTAAATATATAATAGACGGGAATAGTATACAAGAGTTATACGGAATGAAGTGACCAGGGATGAATATGAACTTAAGGCTAATGTGTTAAATAAAATGAAGAACAGCAGATGGTTTGGGCAAATAGAACGAATTAATTAAGAAAAAATAAACAAAACATATAAAAGGTGCAAATGTGAGAGGAAAGCGTTAGAGAGGAAGACCAAGGAAAGTATAGTTGGATCGGGTGAATGATATTTTGATTTTCCTATCTCGACACATACTATATTTCACTTCTTCCACATAAATACACCTTCTCATACAGCTCCTAAGATTTCTCTTACTTCTTATATTTCCTTCTTTCAAAATATATTTTGCTTGATTCAACCATACTTTCATTGGTCTTCCTCTATCACTAACATTTGCACTACATATTTATTTGTTAGTTTTTCTTCATTCATTTATTCTACGTGCCCAAGTTAACATTCATATATAATATAATCATATTTTGTATTTCGTCATACATTGTAACCCCATGTATTATTGTATGTTGTACGCATTTCTACAGCATTTATTCGGCTTTATTATGTCTTTTTCCTCGTCCACGATTCACTCCAAACATCAAAGCGGTACTTAAATACTACCATCTTAGCAGACTCATAACTCTCATCATCTGAGAAAATAGCAGATTTTTTCAACTTGCTCTAATACTCGTATAATATTTCATTACTCACCCGTATACTCGTATCGCATCAATTCACACTCTTCTATCTCCATAACTTTCATAGATTTCACAACATTTATTCTCAGATCATTCTCCATACATATGTCATACAATTTATTATTATAAAATTTAGGAAGTATTTGAAGACAACCATTTTTGGAGGTTTTATAAAAATATATGATAGTTGACTATATACTCATATAATACACTACACAACGCCGAAAGCAGAATATGTTTCTATCACATATCGGAAGATCTGTCAAGTTTTCTTTGTAGGTTATCTTCCCTTGGTATTTTTTTGCAATTTTCTTAAATAATATAGTTTTCTGAACATATGCAGGTGCGGAGGAGTACCTAACCTAATGACCGCTGCTACTACCTTCCTATTTTTAGACTCAACATTATTTTTTATATGTTTAATTTATCTGTCAGTAATTCGAGTAATGGATTCAAATCCCTAATTAGAGCGCCCTGCTTTCTAAACGGAACTATATACAAATTGTCCTTTGATTGTTATGAGACGTCCTCCGTAGTCTAGTTGGTAAGACGGCCTGCCTGTCTGCCCAACCCGGAGGCTGCGAGTTCAAATCCCGCTGGAACCCAAATTTTTTTTTAAATTTCCAAAATGATTTTCACTTAAGATCACTTTTACATATTTCTGTTTGGTTGGAAGAGGTTGTCATATAGCAATAAGCCCGCCAGGTTGTACTGTATACAACGAAAGTGTTATACAACACAATAATAGAATAATTAAATTTAAATAAACACATTTTTTTACGACTCGGGAAGATCGTCCCAGAGTCGAGCTTATCAGTGTTGACAAAGCTATTTTGAGAAAGCTAGTTACGTTTCAATCGAAAATAGCATGCTACTCAAGCACTTAGATAAAATCTAAACAACACTATTTTACAACTACTATTACGCTACTTGTAGCTCCATTTCCTAACAACACTGGATCTTACTTATCTAACTGCGCCGTGAGAATATCTGCCGTTTATAATATTGTATATACAAGTATTTAGTTCATTACGCAATGAATTTCTCGATATCGTAGAAAGAGACGTTTCAAGAATACATAACATATTGTTTTTTTATATGACAAGTGCACTACTCAAAACGGGTGCTTACATCATCAGAATATGATATCACTTCTGTTCGTTAGTCATATCATGTCGAGTATTAATTCGTTAATTTTCTTGTTTAAGCGACTACTTTCTCCTATCGAATATATCTCAAACATGACCAGGTCTGTTTTTTTAATGGATTCAACATTTTAGTGATGTAATTGTAATACTCGTACTTAGGTGTCGACATCTCAAGCCACAATGATCTTAAAATGAGCAATTACAACAGACATGGAACATTTTGGAACTGGTTCGGGCCATGGATTCTAAAGACGTGAAGTGTCAGGCTGTGAACCGACCTAGGTGAAAACGTTTTATGGCACACCTGTGATCCTGGTGGAACATATAGGATGAATTGAATTTTCTTTACAAACACTCAGTACTTACAGGCACGTTTGAGATAATTTAATATTTCAATTTACCTGCATTTAAACCTGTACTATTTTCCTTGTCATATACAATATAAAGGTCGTTAATGTTCGGTGTGAGTTCTCTTTGTAACATATATGCTTTGTAACCTTTCTCGTTGAGTATTCTTTGTAACCTATATACAAATTAATTTCACTATTAATAGTACCTACAATTGGAAATAAGTAAAATAATGCTACCTTATTACAATTAAACAATGTATTGTTTACAAGATTTATGTATAGCAGTGAAACATTGATGTAGAAAATTAATGGAAGGAGCCGAATAAATTCAGTGGAAATGTTTGCACCGAGACGAATATACGGTGTTTTGTCGTTGCTGGGCCTCGTAGTTGAAGATCCTCCCGCCATTTCAACGTCAATGCAGTTGGAAAGCGAAGCTGTGCCGTGGAGGTTTTTTTAAGTAAGTGATCCGTTGCACACCAGCAAACTCACCGCCCACACCGCTGTACTGGATCCGATGGCACACCGAAGCGAGACGTTCGGAGCACACCGGGATGTTTTTTTTGGAAATAATAGATTTGACCGAAGCCATAGGTATACTTGCATCCCCGAATACTAGACGGAAAAAAATACCTGTGTCATTCGAGGGGAAAAGCACAGCGTGTGCTTCGAACTGACGATCTTCCGCATGGAAGTCTAATGCGTTACCGCACGGCCATGCATTACATGTGGTGTGTAGATAGATGTACACGACAGAATAAGAAATGTAATTATTAAGAACTAAATTATTAAGAAAATTAATAATGCAAGCATATGTACAAATAGGTGTCGTGTTAGAGGACGACCGAAAAAAATATTGTTTTCAATTTTGAAAGAAGGAAAAGTAATGACTACACCATCAGAAGGAGCTGTGAGGGAGCATATATAGATGTGAAGACCAAGGACGTATGTCGTATGAGGAAAGTTTGACACTATCCTCTCAATCTTACTCCAACAGGGAAATAGCGTAATAGTTTATATTTTAAGCATTGTGAGCTTTCTTAGTTATCGGAGTTAGTTATTACGGCTAAATTAATATCTCGTCTTGATTAATTTTTATTATCTTACTCATGTATACGAGTATAATGTTTCTTTAGTAATTTTTCTTTCTCGTTTGCTGTTTATAATTTATCTTTAAAGCTTTGTATGTAATTCGGTTTAAACTGTGTATGTAAGCTTTATAAAATAAATAAAGAAATAAATAAAGAAATGTTCAATCCTAGATGAAATACTTTTATAGATCTGCTCTCTGGATCGTTCCAGAAACCAGACACGAAGACCATAAGTTAGTTATAAAGACATTATTAGCGCGTCATGAATGTGGTGGTGTAATTGACTTGGGGAAATTTTATACTCCACAATCCGTGACGATTAAAACAATCTGGTAACTAACATAGTTTTGGGAAAACAATTGATATAAGAAACAGTGTCTATTATGATGTTCTTTTCTCTTTTACGGTAGGTGTTTCAATGACTATCATATCGGTTGACTGGTTGTGAATTACGTAATATAATGCAACAGTTGTTAACCTCTGAGCGTAGTCAATTCACCAGCACCACGCTGCACGAGTCACGGTTCTTGGAAGCGAGGAATGCAGCAGATTGGCGGCTGCCATTGGAATTAATTTATAATTACACGAGCATTATGAAAAATAAACCCGAGCGCGAGTCACGGATAGCGGATTGATCAATACCACCAGCGCTACTAATTACTGTTGCTTCATCAAGCCTGATCAATGATCAATGATCAATGATCGAGACAGAAATAGTCTTCGATTGATCAGCACGCTGAGGTCATAGACGGAAGTTTTTTGTTACCTTTTTTAACAAAACTATGATTGTTTGTTTATTTAATAACAATCATCATAGAATAAACATTTTTGACTAATTGGCTACTCCTATCAAGTAGCATCAAAGGATTGTTTTGCTGCATTTGAAGTCTTCTGCGAAAAAAAAAAACAAAAATATGTTTTTTAAATCTTGCCGGACAATTTGAACTCCTGGCATTGAGCCTCTTTATACGTATCTATCAACACTGTTTATCAACACTACGTGTTTATCAACACTCATACTCATTCATCTGGCGGATTTGTTACTTTAAAGCAATTTCTTCCAATCGACCAGCTTCTGCAGTTTCATAATTATTATTGGTATCTATGACCAATAATAATTACGTCTTTCATTGTGTAATCTCGTTAAATTTTAGGAATCAAAGGAAAAATCTCAAGGTTCATCCTTTATCCCGAGATTCTACATACAATACATACAATTTATACTTACGCTTTAAGTGTCTTGAACGTTTTTCTCGTTTGACATTTTAGTTTTCCCATTTTTGATGGACAAATCTAAAAAGGAATACCTCTAATTTTATCATATTGCGAGGGCAAGTGTAATGATCGTTAATAATAATACAACAATTTATATAGCGCCGTCTAGAGAGCAGATTCTCAAGAGTGCTTCAACTCGGGAATCGATCCCACTACCATTAAAATATTAAAAGTATAAAAAGCTAAGTGTAAGTATACGAAGGTTGTAGCTGCAGTCTCTAGATTGGAACCCGCATTTTCATATGTTTGGAAAAACTTACTTAAAACAGGCTAACTTCTAAGAAATCTTTGTAGATTTTTCAATAAATTTGATCAGAACACATTCGACTTGAGGTCGAGTGTAGCGAGCGTGTGTGAGTGTTAATCATACATTTAGATAAGACTTCCCAATAAAAGGTTGTCTTCAAATACACTGCATTCATATCTCTAATACCTTGAGACATGGATCAATTTGAAGATGAAGAAAAAAGAGGGGAAAAAACATGCCGGTGTACTTCGATCGTCTCACTTCGGTGTGCCATCGGATCCAGTACAGCGGTATGGCCGATTAGTTTGCTGGCGTGCAACAGTTCACTTACTTAAAAAAACCCCACGGCACAGTTTCGCTTTTTCAACTGAATTGGTGTTGGAATGGCGAGAGGATCCTCGACTTTAAATTTATAAAATTTGTTATTAGGGAATACTTTGTCACAGTGGTCTCATTCCGTAATCACAGTTTAGTGGTTCTCTATATCCACAAAATGGAGGAATTTTCCCATTAGTATGTACTTAATACTCTGCGGTTCGCCTTTCCATTAAAACTGTATAGATTGTAAATTTCGTAAAGTGGCTAGAGAAAAATAAAATCGTCAGGCAACAGCCCATTTAAAAATGATATTGTAATCAAAGCATCGTAAGTTATTTAATCAAAGATCGGCAAAAAGTAAGCTCTGAAAAAGTATTTTTTGTTTGTTTTCTCAAAGTGCTCAATTTGATTGACGTTGGTTTCGTTTTTATCCAACGCCTTCTCCGTCTCATCTGGTTTTTCCTTCTCCTCTGCCAACACGAGCACTTTTCCAAGCCCGCTGCGTGCTGCGGCCACACGTAGCGTATACGCTGTGCCCACTGGACTGTTAACTGCTGGCCGTATTCCCACCAAGAATGGAGCGCATTCCTCGCAAGAGAGAGTTGGACGCATCCAGTGCTTGTCTGTGCTCTATGTCCATTTTTTTGTTAACAACTAATAACTAACGATCAAATTTATGAGTATTATGCCGAGTTAAAATAATGCGCAACCTCAGGTCGATCTCAAAATAAATGTTCAAATCACTATACGAGAATAAGCAGTTTGTTTCGAACTGATATATTGTATTGTATAAAAAGAATTTGACCCAAAAATAAACACTTTGAGTATATCATGTTTCAAATATCAATTTAACATACCTCCTATATGTGTAAAAATTCGATTATCAAGACAGTTAAATATGTTGGACACGATTGAATTCCATCTAAAAAATTACATGTACTATAGGTAATACAATAGAAAAAAAAAGTTGTATGAAACGTGCCCAACACAATAACAAAGTAAACCTATACCTATACATATTAATAAATTCATTGCAGCAAGAACAACTTATTCACTTTATTCCTATAAGTAGTTCAAGTCAATGAGATTCCACGCTATGTCCATATTAATTTTCCAATATGTGTTTCCAATATGCGAGTTGTATAAATAATGAGTTGCAACCACTTCACTATTGAACGAAACATTTTGCTGAGTGGGGGCTACAAGGAATATGTAACATGACTCTGTTGTCAAATAATTTAAATGCTGGTTACGATTATACATTTTATAAATAAAAATAACTAAACAAATTTTAAAATGTAGATAGATCAACGACGATTAGCATCGATAGTGCCGTTAGATCGTAAACCGCCACAGAAAGGGGGGCAGACGTGCCCAAGTCCGGAACATGCAACAGTAAAAAGCTGAAACACAAGAGCGGCCAGCCGGAGCAGAAAAGCGGAAGGCGGAGAAGCGAGGAAGCGGAGAAGCACGGAGAAGCAACCAAGCAGCTCTGATTACGTGGATGAACGCATGGGCGAGCGCGCCCGCCACGGTCCAAGAGGCAGAACAGGAGGAAGTCGGGAGGTGATGGGGAGGGAGAGGACAGCCGACAAGAAAGAGCTAGGTTCTTGGGTCAAGGTGGACGGATGGCACTTAAAAAATAGTTTTCTAAACATATACAAACAGGCACTCGTATTGGGCTTGGGATTTACTTGTACTAGGAAGGAATTTGATGGAGTTTCTTTGAGATGTCAGAACTGAAAAATTTAATGTATACAAGCAGGTACAAAACAGGTTTTATGATCTTCATCATCACCATAGCACCATGTTTAGTCGGATAGGTAGAGAGAACAGATATCTAATATATCTTTCGTTTCTGCCACATACCTACATACGTCTCGTCACGTAAACTATTACAAAAGCTTTTCACTTTTTTAAAATTCTATTAATTTGGTCGTACTACGTTTTTCTAAAACAGATTATACCTTTTATACTACTCGTTTAGATATTTTTGTAAATCTTTCATAAATTTAAGGGATTTTGGTTTTGCTGATCCCATACGTGGATTGGTCTGCCTCGGAGTGTTCAAGATATGAGTGATGTGTGCAACTTCACAAAGCACTTATGAAGGCAACCTTTTTTGGGAGGTCATATCAAATTTTATGATATATGAACACTATACACATGCTTTCACATACCGAAAGAAGGTTTCTATGTAGTTGGACTTCCCATTGTAAGTTTTCTGTTTTTTTTTTTACCAAACATATTTTTCTAAACATATGCGGATATGGGGAAGTACCTGATATAATATCCACAGCCACCACCTTTCTATTCTTAAACTTATTGTATTTAATTATTTTCCCATCTGATTTGTGGATGCCCTCGGATTCTCTTTCTACTGGTATTCCGTCGAAAATCAGTCTAGACATCAAATATTTGTCTCACAAATTGACCTCATCAGACACTAGGTTCTTCACGACCATGTTGTTGCTCCCTGTCCGTCCATACCAGTAAAATCACATCGAGTCCTGGTCCGGGGGCACTCCACGTCTCGCCGTCTATCGCTTGATCTTCAAGGATTCATGTCAATTTTTATCACACTTCTCCTTACATCGAAGAAGCACTTGGCGCCACACATTTCTATCCTTGGAGTAATCTTTCTACTATTCGATGTCAACATTACTAGTCTTCGTGTTCATTTTACAAATTTCTTTGTAACGTAGGTGCTGTCCATCGTGGTATGTTGTTGCATCGCATAACTATAGAGTGTGCCCTTTGATAACCGTCCGTCATCCATTCGATGTAAATGTCCAAGCCAACGTAGTCTCTTTTTTTAAGGAGCGCTATAGCTATATTGAGATGCCGGAAGATTTATTTAAAATCTGGTTTCCTAAGTGTTTATGTGCATCCACAATTCAGTATTTTCGATTCAAACATCACCGTCGTCAATTATTCGAAGGCACAATAGTTCCACGTCGGACCGTGAAATGAATCCTGCAATTAAATAACCGTCACACACGACAGCACATAATGGCGAAAGGGACAAGGCCATTTTGGTGCTTAGTCAACAGTGAATTCAATTTCCGTCCGATGATTTCACAGAGCGGTGACGTCAGAGGTGTTGCCAAACTGCATGAACTTGTTTTGGTCGTAACAGTCGACACTAGACCGGAGGCGCAACGCAAGCCAGACTGGCGGGAAAAGAATATTAATGTATAATATTTATTGTATTGCAACCATTTTATTTGTGTTGCTGTTCAACACCATCAACGGATTTTGTTTGTATTGAAATAAGAGTTGTATGATTTTCGAGGATCCTATATTTCAAGAATTCATTACACTTCGACTAGATACATTTTTTATATTCGAGACTCAATTAAAATTATAGAAGCAAGGCTATGTGATGAGACGAAATAATGTACTGTAGAGCTGATTTAGCCCGACGATATAGAAATCCTGGACGAAAGTATAACTATGAGGAATACTATGTGCCGGGATTATACGTGATATAGTTTCGATAGAAGAATAAGCATGTACACATGATAGAATTACGTAGAAAACAATTGCAGAGGCCTAGGTTCACTATTGAATCGATTAAGGATGAAGATGACGATTGATCCTGAAAATAACGAATTAGTGGGTGAAAAATATCAACAAGTTTATGCATGTTATGGACCTAAACGTTTTAGGCAATGTTCATCAGTATCTGCAAACAAACCAGGTATTGTCGAAGCACTATCTTTATCAACACTGGCCGTTCTAAAAAAAACCAACTTAGGTCATCGATTTTTACTATGCAGAGCTCTGCTTCTTATTTACTCTAGTTACTACAATTACGTCGTTGAACAATTGTATTGCTTAAGATCTAACCAACTGGATGCATAACTACTAGCCCCTAGGTTGAAATCCAGGAACTGTTTCATTAAAAGCATTAAGCCTATGTAACAACCACCTTTTCATGTTGTTGCCTCTAGATGCATTCCCACTTGTCTCTGAACTGCCCTGGAGGATTTAGAAGTCTCTAAACTTCCGTACAAGAACTAAGAGAACAAAGGACAACATGGCAATTGGAAATATTGCGTGATAAATGCGACACTTTCGCAGTCGATGCGACACTGTCTGCAGTGCCCGAGGAACCTAGCGTCTTGCATAGAAGAGGACTTGATTTGTGAGAGCACCCAGTGTTGTCCAGGTGGCAGAATTCTAGGTAGAAATAATTGAGTGAAACGAAAAGCAAAATATTGGTTAACGTTTACTTATCTATTAGTTTCAGACCATCTCAACGTTGAGAATATTAAAGTAACATTAAGAAAAATAAATTTACTATAAAAGCGTACGCGTCTAAGCAGAACCGTCCAAGTGGGTATTTTATATTTAAATTATTGTAAATTTATTTCAAGTGCGGTAACACTATTGACGAAACAGTATATTCCACAGACGAATCAACGCACACCTCAAGAAGTCTAAAAGACGCCTGAATCTCAGGCAGCTTTCATATTATAAAATACCATCATCATCCCCTTTTATTTTACCATTATCCTATTTATTTGGAGTTTGTTTGACGTGTCGACTCTTTCAACCGAGCTCTGTCTAAGATCATCTCCAAAGACAAATAAACTAATAAAAAGTCAAATAAACTTAAATCTGTAGTATTAGGAAATAGGCGACATGGATTATTTCAAGAAAAATGTTGGGTTATACTTTAAAATAATAGTGCACACTGTAATGGAAGCGAACTTTAAAATTACACATACCCTCTTGTTATTATTCTTTTTGCGTTCAGCCTTGTAACCCCACCCCCCTCACAAATTCCCACCCTCTTCTTATATAAGTCCTATTTACCCTTAAAACAACTTATTTTACAACTTTTTATTTCCGATCGTAAATGTAGTTCGTTGTGAGTGGCACTTTACCCTGCTTGGTCCAAACATTTCCTGCCCGGATGAGTGGAAGGGGCTAAGTAAGTATTTCGGAACGAGGAAATGCGTCCGAGATCATTTTTCATCTGCACATGTGGCTCAAATTTATTTTCAGCAGTAACAAACATATTTATAGCTTTTACACACTCTCTCTCTCTCTCTTTTCGTGTTTTCATTTTGACTCAGACTCGACTAGACTGATTTCTTTAATGGGTATAGGCTTCATAGGGCCGCTACGTGCAGATTTTTTATGCAGCTCCTTCTCCCTTATTGTTTTAATTTTATTAAGGGCATGTATGATACACTCTAGTTTAGATGTATTGGAGGAAGAGGGGATTTCGAAATTTGTCGGTGAGGTTCGCCACCCACTGGTGTACTCGTTATATCCTGCGGGAAGGCGGAAAACAACAGAACAGAATGCAGAATTGATGCTTGAAATGTATGTAGAGCATTGTTTCTCAACTTGTTTAGTCTTATGAGTCACCAAAAGATAAAATTAAATTTAAACTAAAACTTCTCAACCCCCCCCCCCCCTGTAGAAACTTAAAATATATGGGTTTTTTTTTTCAGAAAATGTGTTATTTTTCTTCTATACACGTAAGTTGTTTTTATTTTCGCAACCCCGTGATATTTCACTTCGAACCCCCTTAATGTGACCCACAGGTTGAGAAACGATGATGTAGAGCAAGAGTTCCCAAACTTTTTTCGGCCGCAGACCCCTTTAACAAAAACTTTTAAAACCGTTGACCCCCTAGTCATTTACGTTACTTACTCAAATTAATAAGTTTGTACAGTACTCGATATTATATATTTCACTAGATATCAAACTTTTCATTTTAATCACTTGTAATTAAGGATTGAAAAATATAAAAGGACTACGGATTATGCATTGCATTATCTTGCGCAACATTTAATATTGAAATCTGCGCTGACGAAAATTAAAGCAAAAAAAAAATACGAGCAGAGATTTTTTAATTTTTGACATTTCTGAAATAAATATGTAAATTCAAAATAAGTACAAATATTGCCAAATATTCTTAATTAGGTACCTATTGGAATCATAGATATTTTGACGTAACAAACAAATAGCAGTGGTAATGGGGTCTATTTTTGCTGTCGTCGACCCCCAATTTTTTTTATTGAAACTATCGACCCCTAGAAAAATCAAATCACTGCATTATTTTAAGGTTAATGCAGTTGTATCACTTGGATTGCGGACGGACTCATTTCCAGATAATCATACATTTTTTAAAGTGTTCGATGTCTTAGAACTTGGTGACCCTCTAGAAGTCACTTGGGGTACTTGCAGATCTGTCACATCGGTGATATAAACTGGAAATCATTTTCTTAAAATATAACCATCACAATGACCGGGTATGGCCAAGCTTTTACCTAGGCGGGCTATATTCTGTTTGACAGAAGCGTTCGTGACCCAGATAATATATATTTTAATTTCTTCAGTTAAATGAAACTATTGACACAGTTATTATAAATCAATAAGTATACTTCCGTCGTCCAAGGACATCCGCCGTAAATTCAAAACCTACACTTAACAAATATTTCTTATTTTTCCTCCTAAACATCTAGATTAAGCATGGCCAATTTTCTACCTATATGTTATTCTATTTGACAAAAACCATCGAGGATAAGAGGGCGAAAGATTCTACAGTGAAATGAAACGATCGACTACACTTCTAATTTGAATTATACTTTATATGTTATATCAATTATAATTATTTCAAAAATAATCAGTGAGAGAAATGAAGCTGCTTTGCATCATCCCTCCATTCAAGGCTGAATGTTTGTTGTTCACATCCTTAACCCTACAATGCGCGATTTTTTTAATTTAAAAAATAAAAATATATTTATGCATGAAATATGTACTGGAACATGAAAAAATACAATAAAACTTTTTTTTTTGTTTTTATATATTTATATTTAAAAAAAAAAGAGTAAAGTTCATATATGAATCACTGCGCATCTGTAAGTTAATTATATGATATAAATGAAATTATATATTTAACTTCACTTATTTTACACATATGTACTAAATAATAAAAGAAAAAAAAAAAAGATCACCTTAATCACCAATAAAAATAAAGTAATTTGATTTCAAACTGGAACAAATCACAAAAGTCATATACGCGCAACAAGTCAAACTTCAACTGCCAAATTGACCGGTTAAACAGTTTTCTATAAAACCTATGTGGTTTTAAAGCATGGAGATTATTGTATCACATTTGTAACAGCGCATGAGTCGTTGTTTATACCACTCAACACAAAATATTTAGAAAAACTTTGGTTTATTCATATGTGCATCATTGCGCACTGTAGGGTTAATATCGCTTCTAAATGGGTATCAGTTAATATATTGTTGGTTTTTTATCGATGAGAATTTTACGATTTTTTTATTATTGAAAAAAATCTCAAATATAACTTTGATCAAATATCACAAGCACTTTTATTGCTTATTCTTTCAAATCAATAGCTTTGTGTGATAAGATTTTTACTAAAATTAGATACACAGTGTCCCAAAAAATGTTTGCACAGTTTTACAACGTGGCGGTTACTTGAACTTTCTGTAGGAATTTCTCATACCACGCATTCGTGAGGAGGTGAAAGATGAATAGGACTTTTATTTCCTTCAAGGCGGTGGACCTTCCCACTACCATCGTAATGTGAGGGCATATCTTTATAAAAAAATAAAGGACATATGGATTGAATGTAGATGTAGCGTTGAATGTCCCCCGCACTCCCCAGACCTCACACTAATGGACTTTTTTTATGGGGACTCGTCAAAGATAAAGTTTATGGCACAAAACCGGCAACAGTTAATGAATTGAAAGCAGCCATTGAAGGAGAATGCGCCTAAATACCAAAACAAATTATTCGTTATTAGCAGTGTATGGACCAAAATGGCCATCAATCTAAGCACTTACTATAATAACAAAAAACACGTCTTTCTTATTTTATTTGGAGTTTTAATCTTAGCTATACTCGTACCTTAACAAATACTGAATTAATAATTATACAAAGTGTGAATATTTTTTTGATAATCGGTATATTTTTTTTTGTCTACACACGCCTGTCATGGTTACGTAACTTTCACGAATTTACAGACCAAAGACAGAGATATTTTCTCAATAATGATCTCTAACGTCCGGGAGAACGGACACAACACATAAACAAAAACAAAGCAGAAAATTATGTGATTCTTGCTTTGAGGGCCTGAGGCTGAACTCAGTGGAGAAGGCAGTAGGACGCTGGAAGTGCTTAGGTGGGGAATGTAAATCGTTAATCGAAGTTTTCAGCCCCTAGGGAAATTGATGTCTGAATCGAATGAACCCCCGACATTGAGTTTTACTTCTCCTTTCCTCTAAAGATGGCGTAACACCGACACACCTACCTACCTCCCGGAAGTAGCCTCCTGGACAATTTTTCTCCAAGCCGATGGGTCACTCACTCTCCTTATACTCCTATGCTTCTAGGATTCTGTCGTATGTTATACTAAAGCCGATGTTTCGGACTGCCAAGTGACCTCCTTCAGTGGTGTTGGTCTTGTATAATGATTTCAACTGAGATCTGTTTACATGCCAACCTTCGCGACCTTATGTCACTTGTAATTAGTGGTTGTGTTGTCGATTTTCGGGTGTCCTCATTAGACCAATACTCCCGTATACATGTCACTTTCGTTTTTGTATAGAACGTATACATTTGATCACTGGTGATCATTTATTCGCCGAAACCAATTTAGCACCTCTCACGTTGCCGTATCATGTGCAATGTTACTCAATTCTTACTGCGCAAAATAGTAATCATTGATAAGAAAAGTTATGTTCGCTTCAGAAAGCTATAAAACTTATCTTAAAATAGTAATCATTGATAAGAAAAGTTATGTTCGCTTCAGAAAGCTATAAAACTTATCTTAAAATAGTAATCATTGATAAGAAAAGTTATGTTCGCTTCAGAAAGCTATAAAACTTATCTTAAAATAGTAATCATTGATAAGAAAAGTTATGTTCGCTTCAGAAAGCTATAAAACTTATCTTAAAATAGTAATCATTGATAAGAAAAGTTATGTTCGCTTCAGAAAGCTATAAAACTTATCTTAAAATAGTAATCATTGATAAGAAAAGTTATGTTCGCTTCAGAAAGCTATAAAACTTATCTTAAAATAGTAATCATTGATAAGAAAAGTTATGTTCGCTTCAGAAAGCTATAAAACTTATCTTAAAATAGTAATCATTGATAAGAAAAGTTATGTTCGCTTCAGAAAGCTATAAAACTTATCTTAAAATAGTAATCATTGATAAGAAAAGTTATGTTCGCTTCAGAAAGCTATAAAACTTATCTTAAAATAGTAATCATTGATAAGAAAAGTTATGTTCGCTTCAGAAAGCTATAAAACTTATCTTAAAATAGTAATCATTGATAAGAAAAGTTATGTTCGCTTCAGAAAGCTATAAAACTTATCTTAAAATCTAATGAACTAAGAATAGATATCACAGAGTAAATAAAATAATTTTTAGCGTTACTTTGGAAAATTATACGACATCGAATATATTGGAAACAAAGGTGTGTGCTGAAAAACATCTGGTGTCCCCGTGGCTGGGCTCGCCCTATGGGTGTATCTTGGCCGGGGGGATGTTATTAGATGAGCCCAGATCTTTTGATAACTTGTGATTTTTAATGTATTCTCTGCAATTTATGTGTTCTTGAAATATATAAATTTGTTATGTACATACTATGTTGCTATCAATAAACCTGTATTTATTTCTTGAATCTTCGAGAAGACTATAGTTTCACTTTGTGGTGCCATTTTTTACATAAAAGGAAAAATAAGAAAAATATAAAACTTATTTATATTTATATTTTGTGTTCACCACAGGTTTAATTTAGGTTCACAACTAGTTACTTTTGTTCAAAACTATTACATCTCTCCCCACTTCTCTCCCCCTACCTCACCTCTTTTATATTAGGTTATTTACACTTGTACAGAATATATTTTAGCAACTTAGTTTATATTCACCTGACGAAGAAGACGGTGGTCTTCGAAACTAGTTGTGAACCTAAATTAAACCTGTGGTGAACACAAAATATAAAATAAGTTTTTTATTTTACTAATTTTTTTTCTTTTATGTATTTATTTATTTATTATTTATTGAAACACTACCGCATGGATAGGCAACAACACTCGCACATATCTAACTTTTGAGTATTGTAACCAGATAAACTTTAAACCGGACTGGTACCTTTCTTTTGGATATCGTCAGTAATCATACCCGAAATGGTGGGATTCCAGCTTCTTACCAACTAGGGCACGTAGATCGTAATATATTATAATATATTCAATAATAATCAACCTTAAAAGGCGATTCAATATAAATGAACCTAAATTATTCAAAACAAAATATTTTCGATTTAAATTCGATGTTGTTGTTAACTATATTATTTGGGTACTTGACTAACAAATGAGCAATTCAACAAAATAGAAGAAGAAATATCCATTGTGGTCTGACGACTTGATGTGTCTTTATTAGTTATACTGAACTTGCGTCATTGCTTCCGAGGCTGGCGATTCGCACCAGTGGCCAGCAGTCAGACATAATCCATACATGATTTATTCACATCTTTACTGTTAGCGAGTTTATTTGAAAGTAAAATGTCGACCATCCGTTGTTCGGCAACCGTTTCGCCACGGCGTGCTTTTAATTATCTGCCCGATTGGCCGATTTAAGATAGTCATCCCAAAAGTAATGTACAAATTCAATTTAATATCTCTCTTCAATTTAATATCTCTCTTAATATCATTCACGACTGATGACAGGTTTCTAATATTCCCATAGATTTTAATTACGTTTTAATTTGCCATGCAATATATGTATTTTTAATCATAGGCTAAAAAAGCTCATTCAACGATGGAAATCTTTGATTTAGATATGTTCTTTAAGCTTAGGAACATTTAGTTATCATGCCTGACTCCCATTTATTAATCCCATTTATCCGTTTATTTCGTTTTTCCTAAGCTGACGATGAGCAAGAGTAAATAACTGAGTCAAAAATAATATTTACTTCCTACTACGTTCTTCAATATGTCCGAAACATCAATTCAGATATGTTGAAAACAACCGTATGACAGAAAAAAGAAACCTGAAGTATTATATTAACACTTGTATTAATAAAACAGACAGGTGTTAAGTGTAGTGGAAGGCCTGGTGGAGAAAGATCAAGGAAAATACGTTTGGATCAAGTGAATTATATTTTGAAGAAAGGAAACGTAGAAAGTCAGAGAAATCGCAGGAGTTGTATGAAAATGTGTATTGATGTAGAAGAGGCGATTGATGTGTGTCGAGATAAGAACATCTGGCGCTCTCTACTATCTGCCTACCCTAACCGGGAAATAGTGTGTATGTATGTAAAAGAAACTCAGTATTCCAACAGAGACAACGACACGACACCGTACACGAGTAAACATGTTTTTTTCTGAAATACCAGTAAAAATATCTTCCCCATTCTGCCTACAGCCTTGATATGATTGCTTCCGATTATGATGTTCATAACCCATGACGAATATAAATAAATACAGGGGGGGTGGGGGTAGAAGAATACTAGTCGTTGTTGCCACCCTAGATTACTATGTAATCCAATTTGTGATAGACATCCTATTAGGAGGTTTAAGAGGATAGTGGCTGAATTAACTAACGAATGAGTTTTATTTTTTCACATATTGTATATAATTAGTGATATTTCCACTGACCTGCTGACATGGCGCAACTGCGTATGAGATGAACACTGGTAGTTGGGGTTTTAATCCGTTGTATTATTTATAAATTACATGTTTTTTGTTTAAGTCTCGATTAATTTCCTGTAAGTGTTCTTTAAATAAAATTAAAAAAATACGGTCTGGAGTTCAGTACTTGCAGCTTGTATGCGTCTTATTCCTCCATTGGGTCCCTAGTAACTAGCAACAGTGTTACGCCATCTACTATTATTGTTTGCTCCCATTTATAGTAGCATCAATGTTTTTTCGAGTATCACGCAGTACGTCCTTATATGATACATATATTTTACCATGTAGGCATCGTGTGCAAGTATCGTTTCCAGACTAACTATTTTACCAGACTAGAATCCTAATTTATTTTTATTTTTTGGGTATCATCGGAAAACGAACCCGAAACCTCCGGGTGGAAGTCAAGCGTCTTACCAACTAAACCACGGAGATCGTCGAGACAGAACTTCAGGGCATAAGCCTATACACAAAACAAAGCAGTTTATTCATTTCGTACCGAGTTTACAATACTTTCGAAACGTTTGTCGTAGATTTGATATCGGCCACTGGATACGACGCTATCGTCCAGCAGGCAGTGTAATTGATGTCGTGCAGCACGCGAACTGATTTCGCCGTTGCAGTTAATATTCCTGTAGCGACAGCATGCCATGGCATGAGTATTCTTAGAACGACCTCCTTGTCTCGTGTTACTCTCAGATAAGAACTAAACACATATTTTTTTATGCAGTAACTCTTACGAAACGGTTAACAGAGACAATGATGGATCTTCGTGCTTCGTCATCTTTTTGAACCAGTTAAATTAAGCTTCTGTATAAACATGATATCTGAATTGCTCTGACGACCTCTATCGCCTAGTTAAAAAGACGTTTGACTTGCACGCGGGTATTTTGGGTTCCACGAGTATTGTCGTTGGTACCCAAAAAAGGGTACTTATATGATAAAAGAATTCGTCTGGTAACAATACTCATACGCGCCGTATAGACGTATACAAGTGTTTTTGCCTCTTCGCGTGCGGGGTAATTTTCCAAGCACGTGCTATAACGAATCGCAAATTCCGTGCCTGCTCCAGTGGTTCTAGACTCGAAGAAGGTGCTGTCTTCCGGCCACGCTCTTCAATATGTCTGGATCACCAGTCCGGATACGTTGTAGGGTTATAATACGAATTCATGAATGAATTGCTTTCTAAAGCCAAGTACTTCCGGACCAACAACTACATGGTCAAAGCTCGTGGTATTGTGCGAATGGATGCAAAGCATGGTGTCACAGACTGAAACAGATAAAATTTCTGTAGATGATCCACCATATAATTGAGAATATTTGGGTCACTGAAGGAGAAAAGTACATGATATATGCCTACAAATTGAGAACTCGAATCTCTCTTCGCATAGCCGAAGATTGTGGTTGTCCCCAAGTTATGAAATTTGATATAATGCGTGTAGACTCCCAAAAAATCAATATTTTTCAATAAAACAAAAATTTATTATTTATCTCTTCCAACTAACCAAACCTTTTCGTAATTTTCAACATTTTAGCGCATGTTAACACATTAACTACCATAAACGACCTTAATCGTTCAAACTAGTTTTGTCCTACGCACCGTAGGCAACTAGTTTCAGTTACTTACGCTGTATTTTCTTCCAAAGAAACCTGTAATCGGGTAGTCTATACTTTTCAGGTAAAAGCGGGCCTTTAACGCTAAATAATTCAAATAATATTTATTGTTTTTTATCTTCAGTTTCTGTTTTTGTTTTACGAAATAGTCATATTTTTTAAATGCCACGATTAAGCATGTCATTTAATAAGTTAATCCTATAAGTTGTCATAATGACATAACCTTTTTCACAACGCACATCCTTTAATTAAAATTCTGCTGAAAATTTGGCGCAAAAAAATGGTTGGCGCCCTGAAAAGCTGCTAAGAGGCGACCATGATTTCACCTAGAGTCCATTCCAAGTTTTTTTTCAACTGTCGCAACTACCTTCCTACCTCAATACAACACCTGCAAACCCTTAGCCTCCCAGATGATTTTTTTTTCAAGTCAATCAGTCACTCAGTCTCCCTCCACTCCCAGACTTCTAAGATTCTGATACACTATCTAAAACATATGTCTTGGTCTACCAAATGATCTTCTTTGTTGACAGTGTCAATTGAGATCTGCTTACATGACCTTTGCATGCCAACCTTCGCGATCTTATGTCACTGATAATTAGTAGCTGTCTCGTCAAATTTTTTTTATTTCTTCATTAGATCTCAGTTTGTACTCTCCTGCAGCCTGTTTTGTGACAAGTATCTGGCAAGGCCTCACAGCTCAGCTGTTTGTGAAGTGCTACTCTGGTTTCACTTTGTATCCTTGTTTGGATATCCATGCCCACCTCATTTTTGTTAGCAAAGACACAGCCCAAGTATATTAACATTTAACCTCTTCAATTTCATCTACTTCCATCACAAAGAATTGTTTCAACTGCATAAAGAAAAATATAATTATTGTACTAAACTGCTAGTCACTAATATTTCATTATTTTAGATGGGCTGGTGATATTGATTAATTTTGCATTTAATTTATAGCTAATGTAACAAAACAATCGGAATTCCGGGAACTTTTCTATTACGAATTTCATACCATTGAAGTGTCAAGTAACAAATTATCAGAAAACGCTTTTTTAATCACGTAAACAGTATCAAATATGAACTAGTCATCATACAACACGAGTATCGGCTTTTTTCGTGTCAGTCGTTTTCGCTTTGTAGACTGTATTATTTTTCTTTTGAATTGTTATACAAGAGGTGTAAACAGAGAAGTTATGAATATCAAACATGATAATCCATCAAATAAGTTGGCAGCATGAATAGAAAAATATTGTTAATGACGAGATGTATGAATGTGGAGGATGCGAATGTCCTGTGCTTGGAGAGAAAAGTATGGAGATCTGTTATCTCTGCCCACACCGCAAGGTACACGGCGTGATGATATGTATTTTTGTTAAGTTCCCAAACAACCAGTAAATACCACGATGGCTTCGTATGGTCGAAAGATTTCTAATTTGGTAGGCAAAACAAAACCGTTGAGCTTGGCCTGAGGAAATGTAAATTACGTGAGAGGTAGCTTGAGCTCCCGAATCTATAATATTATTTATGTACATTTAGAAACAGTGTCGAGACTGAAGTGTTTCATTCACACGTTCATTCAAATAGATAGTCTACCATAGGTGTGTTTATAGTACTAACCAAACCGTTGCTTCTCAAATCCAGAGGCACAGACTCGCACATTTTACCATCGAAATGGCAAGGAACACTTTTATCAAAATGAATAAAATACTGAACTGTTGCAAATGTTTCATTGAAATCAGGCATTAATAGAAATGCTATTATGCCATAAGGAGTGTACACACAAGAATTTAACCTAGGTAATTCTTAGTAAACCCATAAAACATAGGTAATTCTTAGTAACAATAATACTTTAATTCCAAAATTATACAGCGCGTACATACTTACCATCACACCATTTCCCTATTGAGGTAGATAAAGAGGACAGAGCGCCAGATTTCCTTATATCGACACACATCCTTCGCCACTTCCACACCCATATTCCTTTTCATACAACTCCTACATTTATCTGACTTTCTACTTTTCCTTCTTTCAAAATATCTTTCTCTCGATCCAACCATACTTTCTTTGATCTTCCATTACCGAGCCTGCCTCACATTTACACTTTATATATTTGTTTTATTAGTATTTTTTCATTCATTCGTTCTACATGCCCAAACCATCTCAGAGTACTCTTCTTCACCTTACTTAACACATCAGCCTTAAGTTCACATTCATCTCTAATCACTTCATTCCGTATTCTATCATATATTATCATCCCATGTATTCTTCTCAATACATGCATTTCTTTAGCATTTATTCGTCTCCTTTTAGTGTTTTTCCACGTTCACGTTTTACTTCCATGCATCAAAGTTTAAAAAACAGTCACTACACATTTCCTTCTGGCTGGAGAAGGAGTCGTGAGAATTATCTTTAACTCAGCTTCGTTGCTTGATAGAAAAAAGCACCCCAGGTCACCTTGTTGGTCGCACATACATATGTTATACACATAATTATCTCTCATACTCGCCGTTCGATGCCTCATCAGAGTTACGAGCCCGTGTATTCTGCCTTCTGAGAAAAAAGCAGATGCCCTACAGTGACTATTATATTGCCCTTTTATAATTCTTCCATATCTCGCATATACCATATACTAGGTAAGTCCAGAAAGTAAGTGTACTGAATTTTTGTAGGTTACATTTTTTTTATTTAAACAAAAAAATTACGTGGTTACCGTAGTACATATGTAAGCTATTTTTCGACATAGTCGCCATTCCTCTCAATGCAGGTGGTGAAGCGGGGTATCAACTTTTTGATGCCTTCCTCGAAGTAGTTTCCCGCCAACCCCTCCGTCCACTTCTCCACCTCCTCGTCGGTTGAAAACCTTTTTTCACCCATGTGCAGCTTCAGGGAGGTAAAGAGATAGTAATCTGAAGGTGCTAGGTCAGGGGAATGCGCGGGATAGTTCAGGACATCCCATTTAAACGAGGCGAGCAGTTCCTTCGTGGCGTTGGCCGTGTGTGGTCTGACATTGTCGTGCAGCAGGCAGACTCCCTTTGTCAGCATGCCTCTCCTCTTGTTCTGAATCGCCCTCCGCAATTTTTTTAGGGTCTCACAGTATCTTGCAGAGTTGATGGTCTCCCCTTGAGGCATATATTCAACCTGCGATCGTCACGGAGCGCATTTTCGATTTTTTCCACAATTTCGTCAGTCACAATTGAAGGTCTTCCACTCCTCTGATCATCATGCACAGACGTACGACCGTTTTTAAACTCGCGACACCACTTGTACACACTCGTACGATTCATAGCTTTATCACCATATGCAGTTTTCACCTCATTATAAACCTCAACCGGAGGTTTTCCCTTCCAAAGGAGATAACGGATGACGCCGCGTATTTCACACTTGGCGGGAGATTGGATTGACATTTTTCACGAAACGTGTTGTCGCGTCGACACTTCTCAACGTACTGACCTCGAACCGGTCTCGTTGCGGAGGGGAAGGGTCAGGCTACACGGAAGTGTAGCCAACATGTCGAAAATAAAATCCATCCGGTCGTGAGAGCCTCAGTACACTTACTTTCTGGATACGCCTCGTACAATACATACTCATACAGAAGGGGTTAAATATGACATTATTTGCTCTGCCACTACATTAAAGAACTATTAAGAGTGATTTCGACATGATACATAGACCCCTTCTTTGTATTATTGCTGATGCTGTATACGTGAATGAAATTGAGTAAGACAACACAGGACTGCGATGCGTTTGGTATGAGAACTCAGTTGTTCTTGAATCCGAAATTAATAAAGGAGATACATTTGTAATGAATATAAAATCCTGTAACGTCCATTCAAAACATCATTTTAATATGGATTTCATAATTTATCAATTTCGCTGTGAGTTGTACAATTTGTAACGTTTTTAGAAAGTGTTTTTGACTCTTTTCTGAATAATTTATTTGGATATTTGTGTTACTTCTACGTCAAGATAGATTTTACAATTAATTATTCAATATTTTCCTGCATTCAAAACCACAGTTTTATATTACACATGATACATATAACTTGATGGAAATTCTCCTTTTTTAGAGATGAGTCATATCTGACTCCATTCCTCCAGCCTGCTTACGTGTTTGCCTCCCTACCATGTCCTTGATGCCCTCTTGAATTCTTTGTTTCTTTTATACCGCAGAATGACTTCATTATCCATACTTATTACCAATATATGAAGTCATCCAGCGATATTAAACACAATTTTCTATTTAATTATGAATACAGATTTTTAAACAAAATAATATATGACCTATTTCACTCGAAAGGTCAGAGGCTAAACAAAAGTAATTTGGCAAGGAGCGTAGTAAAACAATTCAAATGAAACAGACGGAATCATGTCTTAAGACGAAAGGAAAATTTCGGATCAACAAAATATTCGACTAGCGATTCAAAACAGAGCATATAATTGTAAGCGTATCAAAAAGTCGATGGTCAAATGATATAAGAGGAACTGCTGGACCTCAATGGAGATGTTTGTCGGGGATTAGCACCTAATGGAGACACGCAACAGAACCCGTGTCTGATTCTGGGAAGAAGGTTTGCACCATTTGAGGAGTATGTTTACGTGGATTTTCAAGTTACGACCTGCTTGTAATGTTTTAGTTGTGAGATTGCGAGAAAGACGATAGTGATGAAATAAAGAATATTTTTAAGACTCCTCACCTTTTTTGACCAAACGTTTTCACATGGACGCCTCTTAACGTCTTTGCAGCATAATATCCTTATAAGCAGCCAAAAAATTACACAGGTAGTCAATCACTCAAATTCTTGAATATCTCCCCTTTGAATTTATTCTGCGTATGGCACACACTATTCACACGCGATCTATCCTCTCTAGCTTGGTCACAACGTCCGGTGTTAATTTGTGTAACCCCTGCATGTTTTGGACTAGCCATCTGTCTTGCATTGACATATTTGTAATGTAATTAAAAAAGAAGGGTTAATTATGTTACATCTCAAACTTTAAATTGGAAACATGGTACATCTCAAACTTTAAATGCCAAAGCATCAAACTACATATATGTTAAAACAATTCAAAATTTAATTGACCATTTATGGTACACACACCGCAGATACACTCACTTTTGGCGACCAGTCGTAAATAATATTTATACTTGTTTCGCATTAATATAATTATTTCCATTCTCAAGTCGCCAACTCAGCTCGTTAACGTCAAATATGAGAAACTCATTATGTACAACTCACGCCAATGTTGAAACACATTTGCCAAGATGGCGTCACGCCACGTCCGCACTCGGCCATCATTGTGAAGCCACCCATAAGCCTGATTGTCAATTCGCAATAGCTACATCCAGATGTGACAATAGTTCATTAGCATTCAAAGCCAGGATCTTCACTTATCCGCCGAGGAAACACAGCGCTTCCAATCAAGAATAAAAAATCTTAGAACTTAGTGCTTGATTTTGGGTTCAGTTTAATAATAATATCAATATTATGCTATATCCAAATTTTAAGGTACTCTTAAATATAGTGCACACCTATAAAATCCAAAAATACATAAGATATACACGCAATTCAGTGACACTTGAATAAAGTTAATTCATACATATGAAACATCTAATCAAAATAAAATTCATGAGAAGCAAGAAAAACAAACAAATGTACAATATAATAAATCAAGAAACTACACATGGTTAATGAGTCTGGATAATTAACCATATTTCACTCAACTTCAGTGTTTGATGGAAGTAAATACTACGGATCATATCGTTAGTGGCACACGGTATTCTCTTTCTCGCACTCGCCGTTCAATACCTCATCAGGGCCATGAACCTAGCGTTCTGCCTTCTGTGAACATGGCAGAAGCGTTACAATAGTACGAAAGACCAAATATAAAAGCAGTACGCTGAATCGTTCTATTTTTTAAATGCTCCGTGATCAATTGCACCCTGACTCGTTCTATTTTTAAAATGTTACTAGATTAGTTCCACCCTGACTCGTTCTATTTTTAAAATGCTACTAGATTAGTTGCACCCTGACTCGTTCTATTTTTAAAATACTACTAGATTTGTTCCAGTCGTTCTACTCGTATTTTTTAATGCTTCTTAATTAGTTACACCCTGAGTCGTTCTACTATTAAAATGCTACTTGATTAGTTGGAGATTAATTTTTTGTTCTCTTCACATATCGTGGTATAGCATACCCTGCCTCTTCTCGTTATATTCCCTCCTCTAGAAGATTTTCAAAATACCATTGAGCTAGCTAGCTCTCTACGACTTCCTAAAATTTCCTTCAGGTCCTATCATCTATCATCATTGCTGTTTTTTGGTGTCCAATCTTTCGAAGTCTCATAATACGTCTTAACCATATTTATTTAGATTTATCTAGTGACAGTATTACATCCTAAAATAGCGACCATTAAGACTAATAAGTGCGTTAATCAAGATCAAACCATATATAACTTACCTTACATACTGACGTCACCAAAATCTTCAACATCTGATGTTATCTTCAAACTCCATTTTAATGTCGAAAAATATTTTTATAAAATGTGTTCCCAGGTGGTCGATATTTTCGGTAACTTCATTATGGATTTATTTTTTCAGAAACACCAATATTTTGATTGTACGATTTACTTCCGGTTCGGTTTTTAAATGTCTCGTTACAATTGTCGAGGATGGGTACAATGGACTAACTAGCAATAGGCAATAGAACAGAACAGCGGATGCTATAAGAAAGTGACATCCACCCGTGACTCTTCGATATCCCGAATACGCAATGAATGGCCGTCACACTCATCGAGATTCCACTTGGAGTCGCCCATGGTGCCTGGTGACGCCATCGTACTGACACGTACTGCATAAGGATGCCACGTTGTATTGTTTAATCAATTTACAAACGAGTACATGTCGAAGAAATATTTCAATTCCTTCTCTGCCTTGTTCTTTGACTGTCTATTGAGACAATTATGACTTATTACTATGACGTATAGTATATTGTGACCCTCGTTGAGAAAGTAATCATGGACTCCATTCATGAAATGAATGAGAAATATATATAATTTATTTGAAGACATTTTATACACAAATATAGTTATAACTAAACTGAAAAAAAGTGCTTATAAAAATTATGTCAGTGGTCTGATGATATGCTAACCGTCGCAATGACCGATACAACACCTGCGATTATTACAATGGCTACCTCCATGCCATGGCTTGGTTGATTTTCCAACCTGGGGGTAACGAGTTCGATTTATATTGTTACTCACATTTCTTAAAAAAGGATTCTAGTCTGAATTTAACTTAAGGCATAATTTTTCAAAATTTTGTTATTAATACATAATGAAAATCTCGCATTCATGAAATTAATCATAGAAAGGGCATAAAGCACTCTCAACAGGGTGAATTTCCTAAACAAAAAAAACTATCAAATTGGTTGAAAGAGATTGCCACATAGCAATAAATCCGCTAAACTGCAATGTAATACAATACAATGAGATCCAATTGTCATGACGATCAACGAGTTCCTCTTCTGCGTGCGGCCCTCATACGCAATGTGTCCTCCCCAGCCTGGTCACAGCGACTGGTGTTATTTTGTGTAGCTCCTGCACGCCTGCAATACTGTATGCTGATGTTTACAATATGGATCATATCGTAAACAGCTGCCTACTATATGCTGCTGTTTACGATATGACCTATAACCTGGATCTCCCCGCACTCATAGAAATGCGACTCTGCCAGACCCCACTTGTGCATATCATATATGATACAATATCATCCACTTTGCATCTGATTATATTCAATGTGCACAAAAATAAAATAAAAACAAGCAACTTCATCGTCGGTTCTCCACGAGGTTCAGGTCACACTCCATACAACGGGGCCACCATTTATCGACGATCGGGGCTGTTGTCTATTTATTCCAGAGTCTACCAGATTGTGGACATGAGGCGAGACGGAGAAGTGATGGTTCCTAACATGTTTAATCTGCCGTCTGTCTTCTGTAATCTCGAAATAAGCATTATATATCCAATGACTCCCGTGGCCTTATCTCTCACTCGAGGCTTTCGGGTCTGATTCTAGATGGTACCAAAGGAAGAGTACACCTTCGAGCTTTAAAAAGACCGCCTTCGAGGCTAGTGTTACTTCTCGGCGTGCGGTAGTATTACCAACATGTACGAATACAGGGTGTTCTCCAGTGGTTCTTAATCTAAAAACTGGGGTTGATACAGTGATGTTCCCCTAGGGATTCGCACGGACTCGGACGAACCGTTTGATAAATTTTGTTCATGCTAAATCGGTTGAAAATTTTAGAAAATAGGGAAATAAACATTTGCTGTCAATTTATATTCTTATTGGATAGGTGTCAACATTATTTATCAATAATATGTGTCTGTTAACACGTGCGTAACAATTTTTTTCTAATAAACAATTCATCGGAATTTTGCCAAAAAAGCTTCATATTTTGACGACGTTGAAACATATTTTTTTATTACTTACTATTTATTTCTTTCTTAACATACTTTTTTCTTGAGATATTTTCCCATACTTTGCCGGTATGTATCTACATTTCTGCCAAAATTTTTGGTCAAAAGAAGCCGCCATTATAAGGTACCAAAAATTTGGAAATTTTGTCTTAACGAACCGGTTGATATTTTATAGAGGACATCACTTGTTTGAGACAATAGTATCATCCAACCAAACGTATGCTAGCATCACCATTGATGATAAGTAGAGCTACCTTATGAATTATGATGATGACCTTGGTGTAAGCGTTATGTTATTTGGCAGTGTCTTCATAACTTGAATATATCATCATCGAAGCATTAGCATTCCCACATTGACTCGAATGCAGAGGTGGTGGGTAATATATGAGTACGGCTTGCTACCACTTCCAACACACTCATGCTGCAGCATGACGAAATATCCACCCAAATATTGTCCGACAGTATTGTTAAGTAACATGCTACAGGTGGCGTAGCGTAGCGTGCTCGTACTTCGTCTCAATAGTACCTACCTATAAAGCAGTTGCATTTCTATTTATCAGCTTCGTACTCAATTGATATAACCTTGTGGTTATAGTCTCTTATTTTTTTCTGTTTTGTATCGAACAAAATCTCCCGTCTTTACAATTGACCAAAGTGATTCAACATGTATTGTACTTTATGGTGTGGTAGTTATTTTAGATACATACATACCGTCACGGCGCTTCCCTGGTGGGGTAGGCAGATATGACAAAGCTCCAGGACGACTTTCCTATCTCGACATACATAGTTCGCCTCTTCCACATTCATGCACCTTCTTATACAGCTCCTACAGTTTCTCTTACTTTACCTTTTTTCAAAATTTCATTCACTCCATCCAACCATATCTTCCTCTGCCCCACCTTTCACTCACATTTTCACTGTATATTTGTTTTATTAGTCTTTCTTCATGCATTCGTTCCACGTGCCCAAACCATTTCACAGTGCTCTTATTCATCTTACTTAACTCATCAGTGTTTAGTTCACATTCATCCCTAAGCATTTCATTCCGTATTCTGTCATACACCTTCATCCCATGTATTCTTCTAAGTGCACGTATTTCTTTAGTATCCGGCTCTTTCCAGGCTTTTTGACGTCCACGTGTCGTATTTTAGGTGTATATTTTACTGTATTGTATTACACTTATATACAATACGACTTGGCGTGCTTATTGCCACATAGCAATTCTTCCAACTAACAAGAAAGATGTTAATCAGCCCTTCGATGAAAACCAGATTGTAATATTAAAAAAAATCTTAATGCTAACTGGAATCGAACTCGCAACTTACCAACTAGGCCACAAAGGTAGTTTATCTTTGTTATTTTCTTATATTCTTGGACTAAAGGTCTCACGACCGTTTATTCGAATAAAATAAATAAATCGTATACTTGCATGTAAATGAATTTTATTTGTAATTATCTTATTATAGATAATTAAAAAAACTAATGAAACTGGTTAATAAAAGACTTATGACTTTCGGCAATGAGAAAAATGATGAATATTGACGATGCTGATGTTCTCGCCGATCCATAAATACAATAAGTAAAAACGTATGAACAGCAAATAAATGCAGAAACAACCGAGTCGTTTCGAAGGAACGAAGCATTCCTAAAATAACTCATTTCCCCGATAAGCCTTATCAAAGCGAGACTCATTGTGAATACTATTGCTCATAATCATTGCTCATAGCCACAACCTACCCATTGTCGGGCTTACACAATGGAAAGTGTAACAAGTTTTATTATTTGCTACACAAAATAATCTTCACTCTTTTTATCGTCTTGACACCATTTTCTTCTGCGTTTTATTAATCATTGATATTTTTCTTCTTATCGTGTCAAATCCACAAAATTATTTCCACCCAACATTCTGCCACCTGGTCAGCACTTGACGTTCAACGAATCAAGTCCTCTTCGATGCAAGACACTGGAATATTCGGGCTTTATAGCAAGTGTCGCATGGACTATTCGCCGCACGTACAATGTCGATTAATCGTAACATTCCCCATTTTTCCATGTTGTCTTTGGTTCTCCCAATTCCTGATCGAAGTCTGTTGAGAAATTTTCAGGTGTTTCAGGGTAGTTTCAAGCCAGGTGGTAATACTTCTTTAGGCAAATTCCTCCCGCTGGAGCCCGATGTTCCTATCTACTCGTTCATTCTAGTTATAGCGGCTGGTTATTACATAGGTTTAGTAGCCTTAATGAAACTGGGCCAGGATTTCAACCTAGGGGTTGGGGGCTGGTGATTATGTAAAGACTCTACAGGTACTGTAAAATACAGAGGGTCGAATTATTTATTGGAGTGTGAATTTATACCTGCAGTGCTTCCCTCCCTCAGTTTCATACCGTACAGTGCTTTACAATATTCTTTAAGAATCTTTTTCAGTTCTCTGCAAGTTTCCGCCAGTCAATAACTGTCATCTTCTTCTTAGAAATCATCCCAAATTAATATGACATCTGGTTTTCATATCTTCGTTCTCCACTTACCTGGACGTCTTGTTCGCCAACCCCGCAGACTGGCATGTAGTTCCTCACCACATCAAATCATCGTCGTTTGGGCCTACCCCTGGATATATGGCCAGAGAAAGTCGAGTGTAATGCTGCTTTTCCAATGATTCTGGAGGTTTTCTCTTAACATACCCAAACCATCCGAACCTACTACTCTCTTGAATTTTTATCAGACATGTCTTGTACACTGCTAATGAACTACCACGAACTTTATCTACTGGTGGGGCACTGCTAATCTTCTCCACCTCAACACATGTATTTCAGTTTTTTGGACAACCGCGACCTCTTTTTTGTTATATTTCAAGTTTCGCTTCAGTAGATGAGCACCTGGCGGATGATACTCTTGTAAATGGGTATTTTGTCTCATCCGTCACTTCATGCTACTTTAGCCAAGCAGTGGATATTCTTTGCTGTATTTTTTGTCAAGATATCTCAGATTATGAACGAAAGTTTTCAAGTACTTACTCGTAAATTCGTAGCATTTTTCGATTTCTTGAATTCCAATACTTAGTGATGCATAACTATTATAACTATCTTCAGATTCTACGAATCATTCATAACCGTCTTCAGACTGTGTCGTTCCACTACAAAACCTAGGTCTCCCCCAACTGCTGCCACTCCTCTCCTTTACCCTCTGAGGAACTCAGAATTTGTGGTAGATCACTTAGTTAGTGACGTGGTTTCTACTCCATAAGTGAAAACAGGAAGAAAGCACTGGTCAAAGTCTGCCTTTTAATGTGGATATTGATGAACATGGTTAATTTGAAAACGACCCAAACCAGTGTGATTCTTTGATACTAACTTTATGATTTAGAGTTTTTAACCCACATCCATGTTTAATATAAGTTTAGTTTTGTCCATATCCATTTTCAAACCTATTTCGGGAGATTCAGTTTTAAGTTAGGGAAGAGGGCATTTGTATATCGTGCGTTTGTGGATTGGGAAAGTCATTTTTCTTCTCCCGAGACTTCAGACCTTAATTCTATCGTTGCTACTATTCTTTTCACACTTAGGTGTGTCGCCACCCGATGCGTTCTTAGTTACTAAGTGACGTCGCGCTTATGATAAATAAATAAGATTTTGATCTTCTAGTGTAGATCGCGCTGGATGAGGAATAATCTTCTCCCCCATAACTGCGTGGATGGTGATGGTATCGACCTTAAAGGCGCAATTCCACTGAGGCAACATTTAGGCAACATGTAGCATGCGGCATTGACGCATGCTACACACAGTCTTTCAATCGAAGGAACACGAAGCGACAAGAAGCAAGTATCTTTGTAGCATGCTACATGTTGATTGTTGTTGCCGGGACGCATGCGCCACCTTTCGACATGTTTTAGCGTGTCGAAAAATGTCGCCGTTATCCGAAAATCAGCGGATCGGTGCGGCTTGTAGCGTGCGACATGGAGTGGAATATTGATAAAACTACCATGTTTATTGAAGATTATCATAATTCATCGGAGTTATGGAATAATAAAATTAGTGATTATAAAGACAACAGGATAAAAAAATGATAAACTGAAGCAGTTAGCGAGTAAATACGATTGCACTGTAATCGATGTGAAAAAAAATCAAGAATTTGCGTTCAGCTTTTCATAATTCTGAGCTTCTTGATTACCGACATATAATTATCTTCTCCAACATCGTGGCTTTCTTTTTTTTTACGATTCAAAACTATTTATAAATATGCAGCCGCCTTTATTGTTTGTAAAGACATAATGTACCAAACTGACGTTGCCTCCATGGAATTGTTTAAGACCCATGCTACACGTATTGACGACAAAGCGCATGCGACTCGGGGAGTCAATATCCGCATGCGACATTGTTAAAATTTGTGCCATATAGTCGCACACCTAGGAACAGGCAACACTAGGATACATGTCGCATGCCTCGTGTCGTTCAGTGTTGCATCAGTCGAATTGCGCCTTTACTAATTAATTTATTATTAAATGTTGGATTCAGTCTGCATTTTTTCAGGTGTTGTAAGTCGAACTTGTAACCGTGCAACACTGCATTCAGTTCTTATTAACTTGCGCACTGGGTATTGCTCGGTACTGATAACACGCACTGAAATGTGATTTCAGCTGCGTGCCATCGGAGCCGGGGCATTCAACGCTCTGACAACCTATTTGTTTGCTCGCGTAACCAGTCAACACCTGCTGAGAAAATAGCACATATTTTAATACTTCAATCAGTTCTATTGATAGCCATACATTAGTGTAGGTAAATATTTGATTCTATATACTCACTCAAGTGGTCTAAACACACTGCCAGTGATTTCCAATTGTGATTACGCTATATCGATTCTTACTCATTACATTTGTAAACTAAGAGACTAATTACCGGTGATATAAGATCATGAAGGTTGGCGTCTACTAAGTCAACCATTAACAAAGAACATCATTTAATACAAACCCATCAAGGCGGAAGAAGTCGTTTTGTTAGATCAAAATAGAGACTTTTAGTGAACGTGCAGCAATATCTACGTACTATATATACTTGAGTAGATCAAAAGAGTATCTTCGCGGATGTATGATTGACGTTGAGGATCCACCACTAAGAATGTATGGCGACATTCAATCAATGTCGCACCTGATTGTTTGCCCATTGTGCTTTATTAGCTGCTCAGAATCTGGAAAAAAGGAAACCCCGATACCGTCGCAGTTGCATATTTCTGGGATGATAGAATATAGATCTGCCGTTATCGGCACGATTGAAATGGAATCTTAGAAAACTGGGAAGAGACAGCATGTGAAGATCGTCTTTGTCCAGGAATCTAAAGCTCCACATATGTTGTACAGCCATTTCAGCTAGAAATAGATGGACATATTTGTAGACTTTAGCGCAATTAAAAAGATTGACAACATTCGTAGCCTAGTTGGTGAAACGCCTGCCTTCCTACCAGATTGTGGGTTCGATTCCTGTTGAAATAAAGATTTTTCAAAAAGTTTTTCAGTCTGCTTTTACTTAAGGCATGTTTAAACACATTTCTTGTTTATTTGATAACATTGCCACATTGTATTAAACCTACCAGGTTATACTGTATACAATGATAGTGTAGTACAATATAATACATATTCGCATTACTTAGGAACTCGAGAAACTGGTGATATCAAGACTATTTACTATAGCGCCTTTCATTTAAATAGCAACTGCGATCATTGTATCGCACATGCGATATGAAACCCAACAAACATTCACTCACATTTTTACTGTAACATATATTTGATAAAACAAATTACAACAACAAACATAAAATAACCCCACAAAAATTTAAACCATGAGAACTAAAGAGAAAGTCTCTGTAGATCTTCTAATGTGTGCTTTTAATCTTATTTCGACTAATTTAGCGTATTTTTAATGCTCATGTTCATGAAAAGATCTTTATAAAAGCATATGCATACCATCACGCCGTTTCTCTGTTGGGGTAGGCAGAGAAAACAAAGCACCAGTATTTTCCTATCTCGGCATAAATGTTTTGCCTCTTCCACACCCATACACTTATACGATTTCTCTTACTTTTTACATTTCCTTCTTTCAAAATTTAATTCACTCCATCGAACCATACTTTCCTTTTGGTCTTCCATTACCGCGCCTTCCACTCACATTTTCCCTATATATTTGTTTTATTAGTTTTTCATAATTCATTAATTCTACTTGCCCAAACTTACCGCCTTATCTTATCCGTTATTGATTAGGCTACACGATTCTGAAAGTGATTGAATGCTCGACAGTCACATACGAGTATATTGTACCTAAGTTGACGCCACATTGAACAGAACAAGCGGCATGCCGTATTCTCTCACCTATGCCGTGCCGTGGTACCGAGCGGGTATACGAGTATATTATAGATGCAATGACAGATAACCACTTGACGTGACCACGTAACCATTATTATGTAACAATGCTCGCTTCAAAGGACGGATATTAGTACTAAACGCCGTGGAAGACTTGTCGGCAGGCCGCGCATGAGGCGACAACATTATTGATGTTACGCTTTGCAGAGGTTTGTAAAGACAAATTTTCAACTTATTGTATATGTATTATTGTCTCGTTTGATTACAGCAGCTTTTACAACATACATACATACATCAGACTATGTGTATGTGTATTGTACAAGCCGATATATGATATTGGAATAATGCTATTCGAGTGCGCTTATGTACGTCTTCTCAACTCTCCTCTATGGAATGGAGACATGAGCACTGATCCAGGAAACATCATGTGGGATCGAACCTTTTGAGGTGTTGATCTGCAGAGATATCCTCGAAATTCCCTAGATACTTCGTGTTACAACTGAGGGTGTACTTGCTCGTAATCATAAGGACCGAGAACTGCTCACAACTGTAAAGACTCAGTATCTCGGTCATATAATTAGAGACACAATATACATTATAACACAATTGATCGTCCAGGGAAAGATAATACGAGTTAACAAACAAGGCAGGGGAAAACGCCGCGTCTCTTGACTTAAGAGCTTACGGGAATAGTTTAGGTGCGACCTCCTGAGATGTTCCGGGCTGCAGTAAACAAGGATTGCCATATTGGTGACCAACAAACAACCTTTTGTAGAAAATATATGTAATATAATTAATTTTGAAAAAATTTACAAAAATAATAAGTTATATACAAATCTGAACGGTCCGACAAACCACCACAACACGTTTGCGGAAACGTTAGATTCTTGAAAATATATTCTACTCCAAACTGATTTATACATGTTCAAAGTTAGTTATAAATGGCCCATGTAATGCCTATATTGATAACCCAATCTGTTCAACTACATTATTGATGAGTTATACGACGTTTCCTAGTCATGTACATTTTGAACAAATTCACAACCACATCCAGAGTTTAAAATTATTAAATAGAACAAAAAACAGCTTCCCTTAAAAAAAAAATTATTTGATTTCAGAATTCGACTTTATAAAACTCAGTGAAAGTATCGTCCACATAGGCTTTTGCCACGTTTTTCACAGCTTTGTCTCCACCGTCTTCAGAAACGCGAGGAGGTCAATGGACGAAAAATCAATGAACAAAGTGTCAACAAATAAAAAATGTGAAATTTTGCGGATAATGTAAATTTTATGTGTTGATCGCCTCTGGATTACATCATCCAAGGCAATTTAACTGCGTCTCATCGCGTCATCGACTGGTGCCAGATCAACTGTGGTCGCAATATGCCTTTTTAAAATATAATGTAAACATATATAACATTTACAATTTATTGATTTCCGTTGGCACTGACTGTTAAGTGACATTCTAAAAAAGTCTGTAGCCATTCCGAGATCTGAGATCAACTGATATCCATGCTATCAGAACATTCAATTAAGATATTTGTAGAGGGGGATTATATATTATAGTTTTGAAACCAATGAATATAGGAACTCTTGAAAAAAGTCTTCGGGAGTCTTCTTATTGCTGCATGATTTAATTAATTGTATTTGATTATCTTTATACTTTCCATATTGTACTTCATTAGTATTTTCATGTATCATATTATGAAAAATACAATAATTACACGGTCTCCGTTTACGCGAATTCACTTAAACGTAGTTTATTTTGTATATATTTTTAAATGCCTTATAGTACCGACTAAGTATTAATTCACCTTCTCGATAATCGATAGTTTTATTTATAACTATAAGAACGACAGCAGTAACAATGGAAGATTCATCCAGCACGATTTTAAATAAGTGCAGCAAATGGTAACTTCTGTAATTGTTTTCTTCCTATAAATATGTTGTATAGCTCCTATCAAAATGTGTGTTTTATTAGTCATTAGTAACCACTTAAAGTAACTTAGTAAAAAAGAACTAAAGCTTTTTTTCAGTATGTAATCGAATATCTAAAAATATGTAAGAAATCATTTATTTTACAAATAATTCATTGGTTCCATTTACCCGCTGTGGGAACCAATTACTCGTGTAAACGGAGGGATTACTAAATATGTATGTACTATATTCTGAATTCTTAGGTTTTTTTTGCAAGGTATGTTACTGGTATGTTATATTTTATTTTACAATTGTTACTTTGATTAGTAAAGCATGCTTAAGTGTCGTTTATTTTCTCAGTAAATAAATAAAGAAATTTACTTTGAATTCATATGATTGATCGCTTTGTTTTTAAGTGCTGAGTATTGACGTCTTATTGACAATATGAAAAAAAAAATATTACTTTCTGTATATTGTTTTGTTTTTCTTTTGTATTTTTCCATTCCGTGTGTATTTTTTTTACTTTCGTGTTTTTTTTTTATAATGTGATTTTTAAATATGATACTATTAATGATACTACACTGAATATAATTATGCATTATATTTTTTTGGTTGTATTGTTTTATATTGTTATATTATATATTATATTTTGTTATACAATAAAACCAAATCTACCCTATCCCTCAGAGAAAGGGTCAGAAACTCTCACATTCGACAGGCCTGCAACACACAGGATATCGTCAGATGGAATTGGAAAAGAAGGCGACACTGGCGGAATCATGCGGATAGTATGGGCAAAGATAAAATTCCATACAAAGCGCCACACGAGAACATCGCATGCATCTCTGCTTCCTAAGACTGATTTTCACAGTCAATAAATAATATTGGGTTCGGATGATTTTATTTTATCTGTCAATAATAGTGGGTTCGAATGATTTTATTTAATCTGCTAATAATAGTGGGTTCAAATGATTTTGTTTAATATATCAATGGGTTGTGATTTTGTTTGATATATCAATAGTGGGTTCGAATGATTTTATATAATATGTCAATAATAGTGGGTTCGAATGATTTTATTTAATCTGTCAATGATAGTGGGTTTGAATGATTTTATTTAATCTGTCAATAATAGTGTATTCGAATGATTTTATTTAATATGTCAATGATATTGGGTTCGAATTCCAAATTAGAGTGTGTTCTCTAAACGGCCCTGTATACGTTGTCCTTTTATTACTATTATTTACAAAACAAGCCTTAATAATAATAGTTCTTGAATAATGAAAGTGTCTTTTCAAATCAAGTTTAAACCATAAAATAACCCTTGGTCGTTTTTCTATCCCGAGTTCCAAGAATCCGCATGAATCATCAAAGTTAAACTTAGTATTACACTCTTTGTGAGCCGAGCCTACTGCGCTACTTGAACTCTGTCTCGGCCGTCTCAGCGTTTGCAGCAGTTTGCAGTAAATACGTCAGCATTGCGAACCTTTCCCCCGGAGCGCCTCCGCCATTCCCAGCGGAGAAGCGAGAGGCATCATTATTCCAACTGACTGGACCAGCAACAACTCTAGTCACCGGATAGCTGCAAGAAACCAGTGTTGAAAAGCGCTCCGTGCCTACAGAGCCGTTTCTTCCTCCAGACCAACTAAGTCCGTGCCTTAGGGTTAGTTTTGAACATACGCAACCAAAGAAGTTGCCGTTAAAAAAATTCATTGCAAAATTTTTAAAACTATTAATATTTTTAAAGTAAATATCCTTTTGCATTCAAACGTCAATCAAATGTGTGAGTGAGACATGGTAATTAACGACATAGTAGTTGGCAAGATGCTTGTCTTCCACTCGGGGTGTAGGATTCCACTACCGATGGTGATGACTTAAAGCATAAAAAATAAAAAAAGGATTCTGGTATGTTAAAGACTTCGGCTGTTAATAATACTATTCTACTTGCGGTGGTATTGCTAACAAATATGATCATAAACTACCATTTGCGCGTCTACTCCAACGGTTCTTAACCCAAACGCGCGATTAGTGGGATTGGAGACATTATCTCCCAGCCACGCTCTTCAACATATATAAGTCCTTCGTGGCCTTATTGGTAAGCTAACTGTCTCCCAACCCGAGGTTGCAGGTTCGATTCCCGTTGGTATCCATTTTTTTAATAAATTTCAGTTTAATTTGCACTTAAGGCATCAAGATATTTCTGACTGGTTGGAAGAGTTCGCTACATGGCAATAAACCCTCCGGGCTGTAGCGAATACAATGAAAGTCTAATACAATACAACACTCGCACAAGTCAAGCGTGTGTGAATATTGTTACCAGACGAACTCTTACCAGACTGCGACCCTTTTGTAATTTTTTTTCGGGTACCATCAAGAACTTTACTGTCCAATATAAGACTCGCTCCGTCCTTGGCATGCTTTAAAAAGCGACTGAAAAACTCTTAATTTCTAGTTAGTAAATAACCTGTTTCATTCCCAATTTCTCTTTTCCTTTCCTCTCCACCATCCCTTCCTTTTCTTTTGATTGATGATATCTCACTTTATATGAAAAAGAATGTTCGGGTGATTGTCCGTCTTTGTGGGGTTTGTGGGCATATGCTCACGTTTGTGTTTATGGATTTCGTGGGGATGGATAGTCAGTCATTTGAATGATTTATACAACCATATAACTGCTTCATTTACTTTTATTTGGTTGGTTGGAAGAGATTGCTGCCTGGTAATAAACCCGCCAGATTGTATTTGCAATAAAAGTGTAAAATAAATAATTTAATAAATAATAATCAAACCTTAAATCTCTGGATCTAATCTGGTCTTACCAACTCGGCCACGATCGCCATCGATGTTATGCTTGATTTTTAAAATAAACAAAATGTAGAGTATTATCGTTCTCCGGCGACTTCCATGACCTAGTGGTAGAACGATTATCTTCTACACTGGAAGTCAAGCGTCTTACCAACTAAACCATGGAGGTCGTTATTTGTCAAATCAAGGAGGTCGTCAATTAAATTGACGATATCTGCGGCATAGGGCCCGTAAAAGTGATAAAGCGGCGCTGTGCCCCAAGCCACCAGCGAGTAGCGGAATGTGGTCACACCGGTTCGGAGTGCCCAGACCAGTCTCCACTCTCCACTCGGCTGGATGGCGCTGGTGCTACGGTAAAACGTCTTCCAACGCAATACGGGCTCGTGAACATGCGCATGCAACCCATTGATCGTGCACACCACAACGTTGCAATGTCTTGACACACTCCTATGTGACGTGTTGCTTGAATCTTTGAACCATATCTTGAATTCAGTATGTTTTCCCGCTTTTTTCTTCATTACGTTTCATCCAAATTGCATTTATATAAGGGCAGTCAATATTTTTTTTATTCCATTATTGTATTACACTTTCGTTGTATACAAGACATGAATCAATATTTTACAACCAACCAAAAAAATGTTAAAAAGGTCTTAAATGAAAACCAGACTACTGAGACCCTTTTTAAAAGATCAGAGTGCCAACGGGAATCGAATCCGCAACATCCGGTTCGGAAGACATTCGTCCTACTAACTAAGCGAAGAAAGTCGTTATTTTATTTTATCTAATGGTTTCTCTTTACTCTGTATTCTGTCATACAACACTTCATATTCTTCTCTGTATTTCTACAGATCCTTTCTATTATTTTTACACATCCATATTTTGCTCCTATATATCTTGACGACATCTGTGGCCTAATTGTTAAGACGCATGTCCCCAACCCGGAGGTTGCGGATTTAAATCCCGTTGGAATCCAGTTTTCTTTAATTGATTCCAGCCTAGTTTTCACTTATGGCCACATTAACATCTTTTTGATTGGTTAGAGGAGATTGCCAGGTTGTACTGTATACAACGAATGTGTAATAAAATACGATACCGTGATTTGGGAGTGACATGGTATCGTTTTACAAAGACCAAGTGTAAAACGATACCATGTCACTCCATGTTTTATCCTATCTCATCTTCCTTCCTATGATTTCAAAATAAACGTTATATTGATGAGTCTTATTGTTATCCAACTACCTCCATGGTCTAGCGGTAGAACGCTTGTATTCCACCCTGGAAGCTTTGGGTGCAATTCCCAATTGTGAAAAGAGAAATCATTTCAATGTTTTTACATTCAAGCCATATGTTATTTGTTGAAATGTATTTCCAAAATGAAATAACTGAACCAAACTGTTGAACAGTTTGAAAATGTAATACGGTGTGAACACAGTCGATCTCGCAGAATTATTTTAAATACTAATTCCCAATTTTATTGATTAGCCAGAATGACAATTTACATCACAATACCGGTTATAAAGTGAACTCAATGTCACAGAAGTCATTGAATGACTAATTATAATTTGTACGGAATAATAATTTACGTCACAATACCCGTTATACGATCACTTGCCTCCCTGCAAACTGCTTAAAATATCTGCAAAAAGAATTTTAAATGTGCATATTTATTCAAAAACTTTATTGTATAGTGTACAATATGACGGACTTATTGTTAAATGACAATCTCTTCCAACCAATTGCTTTACAAAGTTTTGAGTGAAAGGTATTCACATTATTGATGTAGAAAACTTTGCAATACCAAAATAACAAAAGTCAATAAAATAGCAACAAAAAAACAAATATAAATTTACCAAGGTCATCAACGGACAGAAGAAAAGCAGATTGAAAAAAAGAATGATAAAAAACCAAGATAAACACACTATTGAAAGGATATGTATGTTAAGTATAACTTTTTGAAACTAGTCAACGATGGCAACCTATTTCGAAAGGGCACATATGTATACATATAATATTTTCGGTTAGAAACCGCAGAGGACATTGTCGAAGCCACATGGAAAGGATGGATAACACAAAGGTTCACAACTTAGCAATGCGTGAAATACCCGTTGGTTGTCGTCTCCCAAGAAGATGTTCAAAAATATGGAAGGAAGACTGGGGGTCAATATCTAAAGAGATGTATGTAACCTTAATAATAACAAACCACATTTGTAATATAAAAGAAAGAAGGGTAATATTTTCGTAATTTAATCAACCAATTCATCACAATCTCAACACGGAATACCACAACAAAAATGTTAATGCTCTACAACATGGAACAGTTCAGTCATCTATCTACACAGAACGAAATCCTGCTGGGTGTTCTTGCTCGAGTAGCTGTGCGTGACGTCTACTACCACTCTCTGTCGGTTACCGTAACATTCTCCATTTTGCTGATGGCATCTCGTCTCGCTCCAACGACTCTTAACAGTTCTGCGATTCTACGTAGCAGAAGCTAAAAAATGTTCTGCGATTCTACGTAGCAGAAACTAAAAATGCTTGATGGTCAATTTACGATTTCTTTCCGGTGTCGAGTTTCAGTCAATCAGATAAGAGAGGTTGTAAATCAACAACTTTATGTAATATACAACTTGTTGTTTAAATACAATACAATAAGGTGACGGTCTCTCTTTCTCTATCTGATAATAATATATGTCTGTGAAATGCATAATCGTTGGACTGTGAGAAATAAATAAGCTTAATCAAAAGTCATAATTTTTTTAGAATTAGAATAATATAATAGTTTCATCTTTAATTTGATTATGTAATTCATCCGAAGCTCTTCGTTCACATATTCTATTTTTGTTTCTATGAATTAATTTCCTTTCAACCAATATATCAACTCTTTTCAAACATGTGAGACGCTCTCGCCTTCATTTTCTTAGATAGAGACGTGTGAAGTGTATATTCAAAAAGTTTTTTTTTTCTAAACATAAAAATATTATTTAATAACAAAGTAACAGCTTTAAAACAGTTCATTGTTGCAGTTATATGCCACACCCTTAAGTCTAAGGGTCAGTTGTTTGACCAAACATCAACGTTTTAAGTTTACTTCAATTTTGCATACTTAATAACAGATGCTTAATTGTAACGAACCCGTGTGCAATGATGTGCGGATCAACACAAGCTATATAAAAATACTTAAATAATAAAGGAAAAGTTTAGTAGGAAAATACAATATATAAAAAATAATCAATTATGTTTTACAAAGCGCAAATTAAAAAAAATAAAGATTCTATTCAGACTATTCACTTCTTGTGACAGTAATCATTTATCTATTGTAGTTGCTAACCACATTTTCCAGTGGCGTAGAATATATTGTTGACTTGGAGTAACTCTAATAACTGTCATATTTGGTCAAAAAACCGTTACATTACTAAACGAGAATGCAAAAACCTTTGTAATGTTTGCAATCTTTAAACTCCATTTGACGACCATACAATCAGAAACGTACTCGTATAAACGAACAAAACGGCAACAAAGAAAAAAAACGAGAAATGCAAAAACTGGTTCAGTTGGATGCCGCATAAGGCAAAATATCCTTTTTCGCAACAATTCCGGAGTCTGGCGACGCTGCAGCCACTCTGCAATCGTCGCCATCGCGGCCAAGCTAAGAACCAGCCGAGAAACTGGTTGTTCCTTAGGACCTTATGCTACTGTCCGGAACTCGAGAGAGGAACCAGCTCAGCTCTGGAGGAAAAATTCACATACATCGCCCACGTTTGCAAGATTGGAGGCAAGGAGTGGAAGATTGTTGGTACTTGTCGACTTGCTACAACCAGTTTTGTGCTATTTTCTTTTTTATTGTTTCGTTTGTGATGCAGCTTCTTTCAACTTTTCGATATTTATTTCTCTTGTGTATTTTTGTTCAGTTGTTTCAGGATACAATCAAATTATCCATTTTTCCTTAAAATATGCAATATAAAAAATAAATTTCAAATCAGAAACCCCGTTAATATGCACACGTCCGTTAAAAATATCCAGCTGAAATATGTTTTTAATTCTTGAATTCAATCGAAAAAAAAAATTCATTCAAACTTGTACTTGCTAACCTCACATTGTATCAACTACCTCAAAGTGAATAGAGATAAAATGTATTATAGTTTAGATTTTTTGCATTTATTTTTTCCGTGCATTCCTTTTCTATGAAAGTCAAACCTGTACTTGCTGATCTTATATTTCATCAAATATCTCAAAGCCAATAGAGATACAGTGTACTGTAGTTAGATTAAAGAGTGATAGGAGCAGTATAAAAGTGTGTTTTGTTTAGAATATCTGATATTACAATGTATGGTAGAGTAAGCAATTGCCAAATTAGGACTGCTGTTTGTTAGACACGGATGTTTTAAATATAAACTTTGTAACAGGAGATATTAGTATAATATAGTTGGAGAAATTTCGAATGAGGGAAGGGTAAGAAACAGACTAGAATATATGACGAGGTTTATGAGTATGGATGAGTCAAATGCTGTTAATATGGATAGGAAGGTGTAGAGATCTTTCCTCTCTGCCAACTTCTAAAGTGATATGGCGGAATGGTATGCAATTTTAGGGTAGATTTAATACCTCTTATATACGAGTATTTTTCTTTTTTTTTAAATTAAATCGGGGTTTAGAAATTAAATTGTTTCAAATATTAATGTCACCATTTCAGGAATACTCACCCTGAAAAAGAATAATAATAACACTCCTTATTCCCACTAGACATGTTGGTATATTACATACAATTTATATTTAAGACAGACGCAATTTCATCGGTTGATGACATAAAATAAATATTGGATATTATTTTAAGGCGGCATCGACATCTTGAAACGATCATTCTTGTTAATCTTTCATCACTCATTATTTCTACGTGGCAATGCCCCTTTATTCCTCTTAAGCACACATTAATTCGCATTCATTCCTAATGTCCTCATTCCTTATTCTGTCATACATCGTGTTGTCTGTCACACATTCTACGCAACGCTTTTATTTTCACAGCATTATCTTACTTTCATCACTTTTCAATTAGTAATTTTAAATTCACAAACCTACATCATAGATGTTCTACAAATATAAATGGACAATTTAAACTTTTTTTCCATTTTGTTTTAGAGCCTCGTCCTTAAGTTATCTGTCATGGTGGTATTGCCCCGATTTCGTGTCGGATAGCAGCTTTCAGCCTGATATGATGCACTGCGATTGGTTGATCCAATCGCGTTTATTTATTTTCTTTACAACCACCATTTATACGGATGAATTTACGTGTAAAATTTTCCTCACACTCCAGATATTCCTAAACGTGCAAGTTCTACCAAAAGGTTCTTTTATAAAGCCAAACTTATGGCTCTGAAATTTGCAACCCATAAGAATATACGATCTTCCTGTCAGAAATTCGACCTCGGCCTAGCTTGGAGTGCATGCGAAATAATGACTTCGTTGCGATGATAGAATCGGCAATTTTTAAATAAATTTCAATCGAGCATGGAATGCTCACCACTCTCATGTTTTGGATCGTTTGTAGCAGCCATAATTTTTTGTTCCAAATATTAAAACGTATGTTTGATTTATTATGCCGCTTTCTATTGAAAATTTTATCTCGCGAAATTTATTATTCTCTGACCTTTTTGAGAACACAATATTTTTTATTATATCTAAAGATTAAACGTGTCAAATTTTTCATAATATTTTACGTCAATACATATTTTATTAATCAAGATTCATAACGAGAAGCGATAAGGATTCTTTTGAAAACAATAATAAATTGTAAATTTCCACCGGTCGTAATTTTCCATTACGACGTGTGAGATTGACGTCAATTATCTAATCTTCTCGCGATTCAAATTCGATTATCTATTAATCAATCTCATTCTGATTATAAATGTGTCTAAAGACAATACAATGCAAATTTTAAACACCAAAACTCGTAACAAAAATAATTTACAATTTGTTTATGTACAAAAAAATGCGCAAATCTCTTCTAATGCTTTAGGACTACTATCCAAGCATACCCATTAAAAATGTGGGATTGAGCCATGGGTAAAATCCATAATTTGAATAAAGGTGTCGCAGAAATTGCTTTTGATTTCGATCAACTATCAAGGAGTTCTCGATTGCTCTCAGGTCCCATATTATCCAATCTACTGAGACTCCAATCTACTGAGAACCATTAAATATATAAACAGATATCATATAGATATTGAGATATGAAAGATAATGACAACAGCAATGTAGCTAAGTTTGCCTTAACAACATATCATTTCTAAAGAATTTATATTATCATGTTACTAATTCCAGATCATTGGAATTTTGAGAGAACAATCATGAAAAGATCATCGTATTATATAATAACTTGAGACTGATGACGCAAATAGATGTTATCTTCACACTTGTAATCAATTACAATGGCACAATGTTATATATATTGTAATAAAACATAATACACACGAAATAGTCATTGTTCAGATAGTCGATCGTTTTATCACTTTGATAACCATTCGTATTTTAAACTTTGTCATTGTCTTCCTAGATCCCAGCTTACGCGGACGGCTTATGAGTTTTTCTTTTCCAATTTTTTCTTTTGTACAATATTTCGTACTTTTTTTCATCCCGTCGATCCATGTTTTTTTTTTCACTATGTGCACATATCATAATCTCCCAAGAAGTTAAAATACTAAATGTGTTATTTGGTCAAATTGCCCATTCCCACCTTTCCCATTCAGTTTTATCTTAAACTATGTGCATATTTCTCCCACAAAATTAAAATACTAAATGTGATATTTGATAAACGTTGTCTATCCTACCATATCCATGCATTTTTATCTTAAAAGATGTGCACAAATCTCCCAAGAAATTGAAATACTAAATATGCTATTTGATCAAATTTGTCCATTCACATCCTTCCCATTCAATTTTAGCTGAAACTATGTCCAACGAAGTTGGAATACTATAGTATATGTGATATTTTATAAACGTTGTCTTTCCCCACACTCCATCTATTTTATCTTAAACTATTTGCTCATATTTCCGAACGAAGTTAGAATACTATATGTGATATTTGATAAACGTTGTCTTTCTCCACACTCCATCCATTTTATCTACGTTTATACTACGTTCACATACTCCAACGATCATTAATTAGGTTACAATAATCAATAAAAAAATATCTTATCATTAGGATTCTTCTTGGCCGATTACTCATGACTGAGGGTCGCGATCTTTCCAATCAATTTGCCCAATTCTGTTCACAAAGATTCTCCACCTCTCACTATTTAAGGCCTCTCGGAGCGTCGTCGTCACAGACGGCCCTGTTGTGTTCCTGACATGGTCAAATGGATTGGTGGTCTATCTCTGACTTGCAGAAAAATCATGGACAGCTTGCCTTGAATCCCAAATTGCTGTGATAGATTAATTGGTGCACCGCATCGGCTAAGGTATCCTCAACATGCGTATCTAGCACCACATATCGAATACATCCATCTTTTTATTCGTTTTTGCCCTCACTGTATCCACTCCATGTAAAAAAAGGAAGAAAATAAATAAGACTTCTTTTGGTTGGTAATGAAATGTTTGGATCCTTTTAGATTCGTTGTAGTTTTTTTACCTATTTATTTGCTATCGCAGTTCTTCTCCTAATTTCAGGTTCTCAATCCCGTCATCTGCTATGCGAAATCCGAAATATCGTCTTTTTCCTAATCGCGTGCTCAGTGGGGAACGTTGTGGTCATCTGCTACGTATCGAACTCGGCGCACCACCTGTCTTCATCGCTCCAGGTTCTGGGCCTTATTGAATGCAACGCTTATAGAGGTCCATCTCATAGGACACTTTCCTCTTGCTTGCTTTCCATCAACTGTCTTCGTGATCACTAGCTTCTCCATATCTTCATCATTATTTATAGCAACAAACCCATTGTGCATTAGGATTCTTTGTCAGCTTGTTGTCGAAAGTTTTTCGGTAATCTCCAATTTTTGATGATAGAGACGTTAATGCGCCTTGCGGTTCATGAGATACGGAGCATTCGCCTTCAACGCCACATCTCGAAGGTATCTATCATGTTTCTTTCCTTCTCATCGTTCATGTTTCCACTTCACACAGTGCAATGGAGAACACTAGACTTAACTAGACGGGGTTTAATTCTTCTCAGTACAAACCAGTTAGTCTAGTCAGATTTGACGTAGCTGATTTTTTTACATTGGTTTAGCAAGTCAAGATCCTGGGAAGTATTAGTTGTTGGAAGCTGATTTCCTCGATCAATAATCATGACTTTTGTTTTCGATTTCTTAATTTCAAAACCGAGCTTCTTACTCTCAAACTGTAATCATTGTTATAAGAACATTCTTAAAAATCAAAATTATCAATGAAAAATGATCATGTCATCAGGATAACCGTATTAAACCGCAACTCATTCATACAATACTTGAAGACATGCAGACAGGCCTAACAATATCGACTATTTATGATAATCTTAATAACAATAAATGTAAACAAAGGATTAAATAATTAATAACTAATTATATTGTTGTTTAGTGTGCGATATATGGTACGAGTATATATTACTGATAATTAGTGTTGTTTATTTGATAAGACTTAAGAATACTATAATGCGAAATGTTTTGACTGGAAAACCAAAATCTAGATTTGTATTTGAGATAGTGTTATAAAATACGAATGTGGTTATTGTTGAAGGCGGTGCGGTGCATTCTGGATTGTTGAAGATTCAATCATCTTTTCTGTTTTAAAGTTCCTCTCATCTTCGGAGGAAGGTGATCAACATGGTTATCTTGACTTTTGAGGCAGCAGCTCTGAACAAATATATAATTTATATTTACATGAGGAATTTTACTATTTGGGTAGTATTTTCTCCGATTATTGAAGAATTACGAGGGATATCAGTCTTTCGTAAGTGTGTGGAAATTACTAGGACAGAGAAGTTGGTAGTTATGGATGACTGAAAATATTGGTAGTCGTAGACATCACTGACCAGTAGAAAATACTAGATCAGAGACGTTGGAGTTGATGGATGACTGGAAAGGGTAGTAGACATAACTGACCAGTCGATGATATTAGATCAAAGATGTTGGAGTTTATGGATGACTGGGAATGGTAGTAGACATACTAACCTGTAAAAAATACTAGATCAGAGACGTTGGAATCGGGGTAGTAGACATCACTGACCATCTCACCCAGTGTATACCTACAAGAGACAGAGTAATTATATTCGCCTCCGTACAAGGCTAAATTGAACCCAATAAATTGGAATAGAGCCGTCTACGAGGACAAAGCAGAACTGGAACGGTGCTACTTATCTTCTTCTCCCTTGCTCCATCGTAAGCTAAAGGCTATCCCAAAAAGTGCGTTCCAGTAATGTTTTGCGAATTGGAAAACAAAAACGTTGGCAAAAGTGTATTTTACCCTATTGGGACTACTTTGAAGGGGATAAAATTAATATGAATGATTCAATAAATGTTTTTTGATAAAAATACTCGTTCTTTTTATCACGCCGTGTACGAGCATATTCTAATAACTGAAGATTGAACACATTAAACGCACATTATTCTGATTCGTGTGCCATCCACCTACGCTGCAATATTCGTGTGCCATCCACCTACGCTGCAATATGAAGAAAAAAATCATACATTGTAATTTCTGATAATCCTGATATGAACGAATATTTTTCATTGAATAAAGTATTTTTCAGTTTACTTAGCTTATTTAAAATTAACGTTTCATTTATTGAATTCACTGTGAAGACACTTCTTAGAACGAAGGACTTAGAACGCCGGAATGAAGGAATTGTGATGTTTAACAAAAAATGTATAAATAAGAAGAATGTGTAAAACTGAAGATATCGTATGATGAGGAATGCAGAGAAGATATTATTCATGGGATCACGTTAAAAAAATGGATGAGACCCGGATTCCCCGTAAAGTTTATCATGACAACCCCATAGAAAGCTGACCCCAAATATATGCAAGGATAGCTGGCAGACCACATCCCAGGAATATTATAAAAAAAGGTCAAAAATTCACTCCAAGAAGAAAAATACAGTGAAGACGATACCTTGAAACTATCAGTGACGACTGGTAGCATATTTTCTAAATATTTTATTTATTTTAACACTTCCATGTAAATACATCTAGTGGATTTTTTTGCTTTAAAGTATTTTTTCCGATCTAGCAGCGTTTTTATAAATCTCGCTTGTATAGGAGCTAGGGAGGAGGAATATTTTGAGATAAATAATGCTTTATAACTTTTTTCTTAAAATTTAATAAGGATGAAGCACGTCTGATTGAGCCAGAAAGATCTTTCCAAAATCGAGTCGAGTGAACTGCAAACGATGATGTGTGATGCATTGAAATAAAAACCTTTGGGTTTACCTTCACGAAGTCGGAGGAACAGTCCATTTTCAGAAAGAAAATTGATTTTATCATATAGATACTGGCGACAGCTTGGATAATATATTTTTTTATTAATTTTTCAATTTGAATTACAGAATCTGATAATCAAATTGTATGAGATACGTAAACAGAAAGATCTGATAATTGATGTTGCAAAATCATTAGTCACGGGGATATAAAAGTGTGAAAGGAAAAGTAAACGCAATATATGGGTGAGTAATGAAATATTAGAATAGGTTGAATACATCTGCTATTCATGTAGTATTTTCTCAGATGATGGAAGAGTAACCGAGGGATATTGAACGGCATGTAGCGATAGGAAACAAAGGCAATGAGGCACTAAAACATGTGTACTTGAACCGAAATGTATCAAAATCTGCCAAAATGATACTTCACAACAGTATGTTAGTACCAACTTTGATATATGGGAGTGAAACGTGGACGTGGAACAAGACTGAAAAGAGACGAATAAATACTGTAGAAATACGTCCACTTGAAAGAATACGTGGGGTGGCAATGTATGACGGAATACGGAAACAAGTTATTAGGGATGAGTGTAAACTTAAAACTGATGTGTTGAACAAGATGAAAAAGAGTACTCTGAGATGGTTTGGGCACGTGGAACAAATGAATGAAGAAAGACTAACGAAACAAATGTACAGTGCAAATGTGAATGAAAGGCGTGGTAGAGGAAGACCGACGGTAATATGGTTGGACAAGTGTATGATATTTAGAGAAGGAAATGTAAAAAGTCAGAATAATCGTATGAGCTGTATGAATGTAGAAAAGGCAAAAGAAGTGTGTCGCGATAGGACAGGCGTGACGGTGTGTATGTATTTAATATTCCAATGAAAATGCCAATAGTCTTACTGACACGTGTGCACTTTCTTTCCGCTTAAAATTGTAATAAAATATAAACTTACAACTTTCTCATGCTAAATATCGCCGGGTACATATTTTTTTGTGCTTATTATGAAAGAATTCCACGTCGCTGCATTTTTGGCGAATATTTGTAAACAAAACGGAATGTGATGGATAAAGCTGAAAATCGTTGAGTAATATTCCGATAAGTGGTGGGTGATTCATCGTGTTTCAATTCTCGTGCGTAGTTTTTCTAGGAATATGAATTCTAAACTAAAAGGAATGCGTTCAGCTTAGTTTTTTTTTATTTCGTTAATTTATAACATTTTCACAGATAAACAGTTCCAGGGAAAAATATAATGTTATTGACAGTGGAACGGTCCAATGATGAACACAGGTAGGTAGGATACACTATCCCTCGTGATCGAATGTGATTTTCAGCCATTTTGTGGATGAAAAACACCTGTGCATGTATTTGTTTACTGTGTACAAGCTGTTGCTCTTCAGCAAGCATTTTATTGTATTGTATTATACTTTCATTGTATACAGTACAACCTGGCGGGCTATTTGCCATGTGGTAATCTCTTCAAGCAATGCCTTCCACATGTGAGTGGAAGGCAATGCAAATGTGAGAGGAGTTTCGAAGGTGAGGAGATTAAAATTCAAAGACGACAGACATTTTTTTTAATCGATTACAGAATTGCGTTAAGTAGAACTTTAGAAAGTGCTATTTTTGTTGCTTAATAAGAATATATGATAAAAAGCATGTAAGCTAAAGAAAAATATAAATCTAGATGTAAAACCGTCCATGAATAAAACCAGGCCGGATGTGAATCTGTCAGGACTGGAACCTGAGACGTCCACTTGCTTAACGTGAATGCCAACCATTAGACCACGACCGCTGAAATAAAATGGGAAGGATAACAAGCTTAATGGCTTAAACTAAGACAGTGAAAACATTTCCACATTCTTTCAACCCTCTTTGGGGTGTTAGGTAATTTCGAACTGTGAGTTGGTTACCTACTTCAGTGGTTCTTAGCCCGAAGGCTTGATTTCCGGAGTCGAAGACTGTCTCCCGGTCACGCTTTTCAACATGTCCGCATCGTCGATTCTTCATTAATTTATTTTACATTTGGTATATGTTGAACCCAATTACAACAGATAACAAGATTTTTTTCCATTAAAAGTCGAACTATAACAAAATGCAAACAGGAACAATGTTAATGATGCTTCCTTGTAAAGTAGTTGAGTTATACCTACAAAGTTTATCAAAGAGTTAAATTCTCAATCTTTCCATCCAGAATGGAATACATTATTATCAGAAAATTCAATCAACAAGGTCATTCATTTCACGTGCGGAGTGGAGTGGTGATGCTCTTAACAGCTCAGATGTGTTAACCTTAAAAACGAAAAAAAATGCATCATTCTATAATACATTTTTTCCATTCACTCAACTCCACTTAGTAATGATCTTCCTATTTCAATCAGATGTGATTCATCCTTATCAATTTTTTAGAAAAATTTATAACATCATTATTTATCTCAAACTATTCCTCAACCATAACTCATATGCAATTCCCATCAATATCCTTATTTATTGAGATTTCTCTTTTTTCTTAATTTTGTTCCTTTAATTGTAATACGTGTATAATATTAAGCTACTAAGTTTAAGCCATATATATTCATACACTGTCGTCATCGTTGCTAGGCCTCGTAGTCGAGAATCCCCTCGCCATTCCAACGTTACTAGGCCTCGTAGTCGAGGATCCCCTCGCCATTCCAACGTTGCTAGGCCTTGTAGTCGAGGATCCCCTCGCCATTCCAACGTTGCTAGACCTCATAGTAGAGGATCCCCTCGCCATTCCAACGTTGCTGGGCCTCGTAGTCGATGATCCCCTCGCCATTCCAACGTTGCTAGGCCTCGTTGTCGAGGATCCCCTCACCATTCCAACGGCAATTCAATTGGAAAGCGAAACTGTGCCGTGGAATTTTACTATCTTTATTTTTTCTCCTCTTTAAATAGCAAACTCACTGGCCACCAAAATAATGTAATTACCCCACTTTCACTTAAAATTTGGTAAAACAATCGCATTGTTGGTTGAAAGAGAAGCCTGCCGTATTATAACATATATAGTACTATACAATAAAGTTGTAAATAAAATAAAGACGTGATAATCGTTTTGACCTCAGTAATAAATAATTGTTTTGACATTTTTTTTCAACTTCTTGACCAATTCCTGTCATCGCCACGGTTTCATGTGTCACAACGGCCGATGACGTTTGCCGGGCCGATCTCACTTTTGTTCGCCGAATACGTAACAAACCAGGCGCGGTGCCAACTCCAATTCCTCGCCTCTCGGGAGTACGACCAACCCGAGTCCAAGATTCCTAAATAAACAGCTCATCGTGAAGCCGTATGTTTATTTCTATACCCGAAACGTATACCTACACGGGTTGTAGTTTCCTTCTTGTTTATTACACTCCTGGTGTTCTAACATGATGCAGCGGCCGTGGTCTAATGGTAAGTGTACTTGCTACCGAATGTTGTGTCCTGGGTTCAAACTAACGAAATTCGATTCATTTTTTATAAATTATTACATCTAAATTTGTGTATCTAAGCGAAAAGACAAACATGTCACTCAACGAATGTTGTTGCATACTTAATATCATATATTCGATATTTAAGCATAACTTCTTGTCATTAAAATTTCTGGTTTGATATGTGGAAATATCATGCTTGCTGAAGTGTAAATGTAGCATTTGATAAAAATTGAACGCATGAATATGTATCATATATGATCTATATATATTTATACATCAGAAACCTAAACAATAAAAGATAATTAAAGATGTTGAGATGTAGTGGCGAATATTATTTAATATCTCTTGGGCTTCAATGATTGTACACCCTCAATTTACGCATTTTTTACGATTAAAAAAAAATATTAAAAGACAGTCGATTTCCAAAATAACGGAATTATGTCTAGTAAATTAGACATTCGGACGAACACGATAAAAATGTTGATGAATTGATCAGTAAATTAGATAATATATATTTTAAATGTCGATCCACAAGTTGAACGCGCTACTAAATTTCAACGAGATCTATGATAACATTTCTAAGGTGCATTATCGTGCGGTTCGCACTGGACTTTCGTGCGGAAGATCGCCAGTTCGAACTCCTCACTGTGCTTCTCCCCTCGAATGACACAGGCATATTTTCCGTCTAGTATTCGGGGGTATAAGGATACATATGATATCGGTCATATCTATTATTTTTTTAGAAGAAAACCATTTGCACTGTATGAAGAAATTTACAAAGATTTGACAAAAAATAAAAGATAATGATTGGTCAGAGATTTTTTTACACAATCTAAAACCGAAAGTACTGCTCGAAATGAGCCTGAATTAGAAGTGCACAGTGATTCTACGGACGAAGCTAGTGACTTGAAACCTTGAGTGAAAAATTGGCTGTAAAATTAAAGAGCAGCAGTGAAGATGACAACACCGACGAAGCAAATTAACTATGGACATTACATTGTTTTCACTTTATTGTATCACGTAACAGTTAGTACCAACCTATTAATGTAACGACAAATAATATTATATTATATGTTTACCAATAAATAAAAATGTATAATTTTTTTACATTTTTTTGGTTTGGATGATTCGTCTTACGCGTTTTTAGCACGATTATTCAACGTTTATATGAATTATGTACCTCAATTTACGCGGATTTTGATAATCTAGAACGCGTGTATCTTCCAATTTTGCTTGTTTCTTGCCTTAATCTACCCGAATTTTCCTGGAACGTATCTACTTCGTAAATAGGTGTATTGTACTATGCTTTCGTCATGTGCAGTACTATCTGGCGGTTTTATTGGTATGTGGCAACCTCTTACAACCAACCATAGAAATGTTAAATATACATGAAATGAAAATCAGACTATATAATGAAATGGAAATCAAACTATGTAGGTAATGACGGATACAGTACAACATGCGCTAGAGAAAGATCTTCCACAGGATAGGCGGACCAAATAAATAAGTTGACAGAATCTTCTTTAAACATTAACACATCGATCAACAAGTCCCGGGACTAACTACTAAAACAACATTTGTTTGCCAAAATTCTTCTTTATTCGTCAACATAGTCTCCTTCAAGAGCGATACATTCATTCCAACGCTTTCCTAACTTTTCTATGCCAGCCGTGTAGAACGATTTATCTTTGGTTTCAAAATAGGCGTTAGTTTCGGCAATCACTTCTTTATTGGAGCCAAATCTCTTTCCATCAACTTGTGACACGGTGCATTGTCCTGATGAAAGAGAACTTTTTTCTTCTTCATATGGGGCCGTTTTTTTGCAATTTCTGCCTTCAAACGCTCCAATAACGCTATGTAATATACGCTATGTAATATTCGCTATTGATGGTTTCTCCCTTTTCAAGGTGATCGGGGAATATTATACCATGCGCATCCCAAAATACGGAGGCCATAACCTTCCCGGCCGACATTTCAGTTTTTGGTCGCTTCGGACGACTTTCACCGGCTGCTCTCCACTCTCCACTGCTCTCAGTGTTTACACTAAACACTACCAAATGATATCTTCAGGATGTCAGCTATCTCACGCAACTTTACTTTGCGATTTTCCATCACGATTTTGAGTTTTTTTTTCGTTGAGTTTGAACGGTATTTTTTCCCATTAAAAAGCAATGTTTTATCAATTAGCAATTGTTTTGAAAATAGCAAAAGTAGCGTCACTAAAACCACTGTAACTCAATGACACAATGTCGGAATGTCATGAAAGTTTGACACGTAGCTTCTCAAGGTTGGTACTAACTGAGAATGGTATGGATTTGTTATTAGAGGCACCATCTGTTGGTTAGACCCGGGACTTATTGATTGATGTGTTATTTTATTTGTAAATATGAAGACAAACGGTGCACCAAGTATCAGACATAGCAGAGAGCCACCATGGTCAGCATTGATCAGGCGATGAAGATAAAATGTATGACATACATACATATATCTAATCGCTACCATTTATGATAGCACTCAGTAAGATTCTTCTCCCTTAACTGGACCATAATATGATTATTTGATTTCGATACAGCCGTACACATCTGAGTCCTCCCCTCCCCGACATGTTAATTGTTTGTTTCGAGACTAATTTCATTTGAGCTAATCTCAGCTCTAGAAAAAAGGAATGACTTTTCCGATCGGTATCTGGTTGATTTTTCTAGATTATTTTGAAGATCCTGAATCTTGGAATTGTTTGGTTGTATTGTATTATTAATGAGTTTTATCGAAGGTAATGATCTCCTTCGGGATGTTTATGATCCCCGCCTTGTCGTGACAGAGGGGCTTGCGTGTTCTGGTAATCCTGTAGAAATCAGTAATCAGCAGTGGATCCTAAAGTGGAATGGTCGCAGATGAATATGATTCACACATCAAGGTGGACCAGACACTTAATATATAATACTATACATACGGCTGAAAATTAAAGTGCAGCAGGTTTTATCTGTTTGGTCGTCTCGGAACCCATACCACCGGTCTGATCTGTCAATAATAGTGTACGTTTGCTGAAATGCAGCACCATGCACATGCGTCTTTCATCTTCAATAAAAACAATCTTTCCAACAGAGTAATCTGAGTACTAAATTTGACGACATTACATATTAGAGTACTGTTAATATACTTTCAATTGAAGCCGAGGTGTTTTCCAAGAGAAATAACTAAATAATCTTCATTCAAAAGTCACATTTGATAAACAACTTGGGTTGAAGGTTGCCAGGAAAACACTTGAGGTCATCCTAATGGAATATGGATAGATGGTATGGAGGAGGAGATTCGAGCGCTGAACGTGGTGAGGTATCTTGTCCAGGACAAGAAACTCTGGAGATATTTCGAAAAGTTGACCCAACGTCATGGGGTGAGGAAAAGAGGAAAGACAAGAGTTCGATAAAACAGGGTTGTTGACTTTCTCATTGTAATTTATGTTTTTCTCGTTGTCATTTCAAATTATTCTGGAGATGGTAATGAAAATAAAAAGAAATGTTTGATTCCCGTGTGTGAATAGCGTATCGCGGGGAAACCCTGCCAGGCCGTAGGGAGTAATGGACTCTTCCAAGAATGTTGGCACCAGAACGATACTCCGGCATCAGCGGTCGAGGTGACGTCACTCTTGGCAACCGCGGCCAGCCCACTCCACAGTCCCGGTCCCATAGGTCATCGCTCATCGTGGTACGTGCCAGCCGACCTATTTTCCCTCGCAAAACATCGAGGCGGACTATTTCCAACCAGTCTTTTTTCCTCTCTGATTCATGGTTTCATCTGATACCCTGTATTCCGTGAACATTGTTTACTGCTCAATGCTCTTTGCTATTTTCATCCTTTTTCTAATCTTACTTACAACTATGTTATCTTGATGCGACTATATGTGAACAAAGAAATATTGGAGCGAGATGACGAATTCACAGATGATGGAAAAACTATGAGAGACTTTGAATGGCGTTAAGCGACAGGAAACAAAGTCAACGGGGCCCTTAAACATATATACTCGAACCAGACAGTATCAAAATCTGCTAAGATGATAGTCCACAACAGTATTTTTGTAGCAGCTTTTATATACGAGTAGGTATATGGGAGTAAGACTGCCAGGAGCCGAATAAATATTATAAAAATGTATCAACTGTGAAAAATACATGGGGTGACAATGTACGACAGAACATGGAATATATTTATTAGGAATGAATGTAAACTTAATGCAGATGTATTGAGTAAGGTGAAAAAGAGCACTGATATTGTTCGGGTATGTATTATAGAACTAATGAATGAAGAAAGACTGACAAAACAAATATATAGTGCAAATGTGAATGAAAGGCGAGGTAGAGGAAGACTAAGTAAAATATAGTTGGATCAATTGGTTATATGAACGAGAAATAGGCGAAGGGTGTGTGTGTGTGTGTCGAAATATGAAAATCTGGCGCTCTCTCCTCTCTGCCTAACCCGACAGGGGAATGGCGAGGTGGTTTGTGTGTATGTATCTTATCTTTCATGCTTTCTCTTAACCATTAGTCAGAATTATAGTAAATATACGAAAGTTTTGAATTTTTCAGTTGTTAAAAATTACTTGAAAGTATTATTGAAGAATCAGAATGCGTACGAGTATTACAAATTTCGAATAAAAAACTACGTTTTAGTCCGATCGCGCAGCCCATCCTCAGGACTAGGAGTGACATCTTCCGTGCGCGAACACGGAACGTGTAAATCATGAGGGCGGGTTGTGTGTTCGGACTGAAACGTCGAGTTGTACACTCGAAATTATAATACGCAGTGAGTAATTATTTCTAAAAAAAATTATTTTCCAATCGTAAATACATATCATTGTCAGTATATTTAATGTGTCATTACAAGAATTATAATATGCCTTTATTTGACACTTTATTACATGTGGCGGACCTATTGCCATTCGGAAATATCTTCCAACCAATAATATTAATAAAATTACAATTGATATAGCTTCGTTTAGAAAGCAGGGCACATTTACTTGGGGTTCAAACTCACTACTAGACAAGAGGTACACAGTTTGTGCCGATTATTAAAGACTATATATTAGGTCCTTACATATGAAATTGGCGTTTTGTTTGGGAGGACATAAATTTGTTTTTTTTTTAATATAATATATTTATTTAATCAAAGTATGTACCATTGCTATCTATGCACTTTTGCCATCTCATAGGTAGTTCATCGATCCCTTTACTAAAAAAACCATTCGGACGGGAATCAATAAAATCTTTGAAGTCGGTTTGGACTGCCCCATCGGAGTTGAATTTTTTCCCTTGCAAGAAGTTATCCAAATTTCGAAAAAAATAGTAATCTGTTGGGGCAAGGTCCGGAGAGTACGGTGGATGTCTTAGACATTCCAATTGAAGCTCTTCTAATTTGGTAGCCGTCTGTTGTGCAGTGTGTGGTCTAGCGTTATCATGAAGCAGCAGTGGCCTAGAGCGATTAACCAGCCTCGGTTGTTTAGCAGCTAGCTTTTCCATCATGGTTTGCAGTTGCTGACAATAGACATCTGCCGTAATCGTCTGGCCAGATTTAAGAAAGCTGTAGTGAACGACACCAGCACTAGTCCACCAAACGCTCACAAGTAACTTTTTTGGAGTCAATTTTCGCTTGGGGCATGGTTTGGCTGGTTCGGCAGGGTTCAGCCATTGCGATGAGCGCTTCCGATTATCATACAGGATCCACTTTTCATCACAGGTAATGATTCGATTCAAAATCCCTTCATTATTGTGCCGGTTGAGTAATGCAACGCAGCAGTCAACGCGCGTTTGTTGATTTGCTTCACTCAATTCGTGAGGTACCCACCTTTCAAGCTTTTTCACCTTCCCAATTTGCTTCAAGTGATTAAAACAGTTTTATCACTAACACCGCAGCCTGCAGCTAACTCGGACGTGGCTTGCGATGGATCCGCTTCCACAATAGCCTTCAATTCTTCATTATCAACTTTGGTCTCCGGCCGTCCACGGGGCTTATTCCGCAGGTCGAAATTTCCAGAACGAAAACGTTGGAACCAAAAACGCACTGTGTTTTCTTTTGCGGCACCGTCGCCATACACATCATTAATCCTTCGAGCCGTTTCTGCAGCACTGGTGCCACGGTGGAACTCGTACTCGTAAATAACGCGATATTTCAAGTTTTCCATTTTGTAAACTGAGTGACGCAAAGAAAAAAAAGAATTGAGGAAAAAACAAATGAATTATAATTTTCGAAACACAAATACTTGAGTAAATAGCTGTATAAATTTTAATTTGGAATTCCTAACCAAAGAGAAGATATTTGAGATCAAAGTTGCCAGTACGGCAAAACGCCAATTTCATATGTAAGGACCTAATATTTGTTTACACACACACAGAGAGAGAAAAAAAGACGCATCCTAAAATATACATATTTAATTAAAAAACAAAAGAATTCAAAATTAAAAAAACAAATATATACCACAGATAAGTAGGTAAAGGTAATGAGAAGATCAAATGAGAATAGAACAGATAGTGAGAAAAAAAGGTTACGTTAATGAACATATATTTATGTCGCTGTGTAAAGCAAGCAAACGAGTCAAACGGTAACTGGTTCAAGAGTCTGACTGCATGCACATCATCTTCAGAATTATAATGTACAAGTATAACATATTACGAGTACATCACAATCACGCAATACCGCCATTTGTGGAGGATTAAAAAAACAAACCTCCATCTTCTCCTCGGATTCACCTTTCTCTCTCCAACATCCTTAACTTGTTATGCATATTCTGATTTTTAAGACCTTTGCTCTTTCTTCTTTCAGAATCTGATTATTTAAATCGTCCAAAACTTCTTATTATTGAAACAAAATGTCTTCATAAATCTTTCATCATTCATTATTTCTTTATGTCCAAATTACTCAAAGCTGCGTTCATTATCTCCTACCACAATGACCTCTGTGGCCTATTTGGTAACACGCCTGTCTCCCAACTCGGAAGTTACGAGTTCAAATCGCACTGGAACCAAGATTTTTTTTTAAACTATTTCAGTAAGATTTTTACTAAAGGCCTCTTTAACAGCTTTCTGGTCGGTTTGAAGAAATTGTCACATGGCAATAAGCCAGCCAGGTTGTACTGTATACAACGAAAGTATAATATAAAACAATACAATAATGACCTCTTTACTTTTTCTACCATACTTACGATGTCTTTGTACACATTCTAACAATCTCATTTCTGTTGCATTTATTTTGCTTTCATCTCTCTTGTGTGCATGATTGGCTATCGCTTTTTATATTGAAATGGGAACGAAGATGCCATTGTTAGTAGCATTTTTTTTTCTTTTGAAATTCTTTGACTGGCATACATTGAATAACCCATAATTATTATTGTTGACTTCTACCACTCTTCGTTCATCAATCGCCTGTGAACATACTTAGATTCTCATTTTTTTTCGTCTATAAAATATAAGTATTGCAGACTGCGCCATCTTGTCATCTTTGCCTACCCCAATAGGGGCTTAGCATGATGGTATGTATGTATCATAAATAAGCAGTTGATACACAATAAAGGTGTACTGCACAAATATTATTAAAAATATTGACATACTCGTATATGTGAGTAATTCATACATATGAGTATAAACGTACGTAGAATCCAATTGATACAGCGATTTAAATAACCAAAAATTGTCATAATGAATATCGAAAGAATGATTAAGCGAGTATACTCGTCAGAAGTGTAAGGTGTACGTGGAAGAAGTAGATCGAGGGATCAAGTGAACCAGAATTTAAAAGAAGGTAAAGTGAGAACTATAAATAATAAACTATTATACCATACATGGCGAGATGTATGGATGTGGAGAAGGGAATAGTTGTGTACTCGGATAGAACAGTTTGGAAATATGTTCTCTCTGACTACAAGGGACACGGCGTGATGCTATGTATGTATGTAATATAAATGACTTATTTGCGAAAATCTGATAAATTAAGTATAAAATTACATCGGATTTCGATTTGTCGCTATTTTTACTTAATCGAAAGACACGGATGATCCCATTGCGCGGGATGTCAGCCAAGAAAAATCCCAAAAAGTTATTAGCGCCAGTGAACATGGTACGGATCCACGCCTAGATCTGAGTTCGATACCGATTCTTGATGATGAGTAATAATTGTATTTCAGGGCGACGACGGGTTCAAATGTTTTCATAATTGACTCTCCTGAAGTTCAAAATAACGCACTGGACGATACTTGTAACTGTACTTAGAAGATATTAGACTGCTTAGAAATATAATATACAACAGAATTAGGAATGAGGACATTAGGAAAGAATGTGGATTGGTAGAAGATGTAGTGCTCGAGTTGAAAGAAAGGGCATTGGGATTGTTCTTCGCGTGTAAAAAATGAGTGATGAAATCGTGAAATATTCATGAAATGTACATACTGTGTAAGTGTCCAAGGAAGCGCAGTTTAGCATTTTTTATAACTTTTGCTACGCTAGCTTCGCCATGAAGGCGTATTCACCACCACCTTCCTATTCTTATACTCAACTTTTTTTGTAATATTTTTAATATGTCAATAATAGTGGATTCGATTCTGAATTAGAGCGCCCTTGGGAAGAGTCGGATCTAAAAACGACGCTATATAAATTGTAATTTTATTATTATTATTAATTTTACAAAATTTATGGTACACGATGGATTGGAATAAAAAAAAACTGGTCCATGAACACGGAAAGTTTGAGTAGCACTGCCCTACACTATCTTATTTACTACTTTGGTAAATTAAAGAGATTAAAATAAAAATGGATGGACGCTTCTGAATACATTTACATGCATCAACGAACATTAAGATCTAAAATTATATCTAAAAATATAAACACTAAATTGTACAAAATAACAAAATCACAGCCGAGTATAACATTCCGAAGATTGACTATTTGAGTCTATAGAAAGAGAGTTTGCATCTTCTGTTTGATCTTCAACACTTGTATCACTCATCGAAGAATTCAAGTAAGCAGGTTCTTTTTGCTTAAAATTAGTAGTGATCACCGAGGACGTTGTAGGTGCACTGGCGATCTGCGTCGCTGGAATCGGTGTCCTTATTTCTGACTGTTTGGTCAATTGCGATAGCATACCTTTGTACAAAGTTTGATTGATTAAATTCTCCGCGTACAGTCTTTGGTCATGGTACATTTTCCTCAGTTTTGATGCCACCGTGACACCTATTGACTGGCTATGTCCTTCCACCTGTGGACTGGTGATCACCTGATTTTCAATATGTGGTTCTTGGATTGGTTCCATCTTTGGTTCCATCTTTGGTTCCATTTTTTTCCTTTTGTTGCCCATTTTATTTTTGAGCCACGCTGGCGTCGCTGTCGGGTCTAGTATATCCTGTAACAAAATATTTTTTATGCTTTGTATTAAGAGATTAAGTTATCAGTGACCATTTCACAGGTATTTTAATGGAAAAAGTGGTAGAAGAAGGCCAAGAAAAGTATGGTTTAATCAAATGAATGATATTTTGAAAAAAGGAATCTTAAAAACTCGAAAAAAATCGCAAGAGTTATATGGATATGAAAAAGGCGAAGGATGTATGTCAATATAGGAAATTCTCGCACTCTATTCTCTCTGCCAACCCCAACAGGAAAATAGTGTGATGGTATGTATGTACTATAAGTCACAGACTTTCTTCATTAGATCTCAGTTTCTTCTCTCATGCAACATGTTTTGGGTTAAGTATTTTTCGTAGTAATCGATTTTCAAATTTTTGTAACTTTTGTTGGTCTTGAATGTCATGACCCACGCTTCAGCCTATATATGGTATATTTTAGGCGAGGGGAAACTGAGGTCTAATGAAGAAACTCGAAAATTTACAAAACAACCATTAATTACTGCGACACAAGATTGCTTAGGTTGGCACGGCTAGGGAAGTTGAGGTGATTTATTTTTGGTAAAAACCTATCAAACCTAATTATTTTTCTAGCACTTAGGGCCAAATTCATAGTCCATCCTCAATGTTGTTTTTCGACTTCATCATGTGCTCAATGTTGAGCGTCGTGGTTTTCTGCTATATTCTGAACTCGACGCACCACCTGTCTCTATTCCTCACGGTCCTGGACCATGTCAAATGCAGTGCTTAAAAAGGGTTCTGTTAACTCCAGGATTCATAGGATACTTTCCTCTTACTCGCCTTCCCTGAACAGTCCCTGCGATTACCAACCTTTTATAGTATTATTCTTTCTAGCAAATTTCCAATGTACGAGTACGTTAAGATTATTTTTCTGCATGTTGTCGAAAAACTTTCGGTGATCTCCAATTATTGAATGATAGAGACGTTGATGCACCTTGCACTTCATAGAATACAGAACATACGCCTTCAACACCATATCTTGAAGGTATCTACCATACGCATTACTAATCCTAAAATTTAGTTTTTTGTATTCAGAGTCGGGTCTCATACGCTCGCTAGGCGATTCCCTTATTTAAAGAAGTTACTACAAAGTTGTGTGAAATCTGACTTTAAATACCAATTTCTTGAGGAAAAAATAATAAAACTTAGTGATAAGATCGGACTATGAAGCTGAGTCTAAATGACTCAGTTATTCCAAAATATATGCAGTTAACTACCAAGCGCCACAATAGATCAATTTGATTTTAAACAGCTAACTTAGACACTACCGGAGGGGAAATAGCGAGGGGGGGAAGTAGCAGGTGGGGAAGTTGGAAGACGGAACACACTGAATCTTTCAAAAGACGTCTTCAGATGAAACTATTTTAGATAGTCATGATAAGTAAGTTAAGTCACTAAACAACGGTCTGGAAGTAAATTAATTATATTATTGTATTGCATTACACAATACAACCTGGCGGATTTCTTGCTTTGTGGTAATCTCTTCCAACCAACCAGAAAGTTATTAAACAAGCCTTCAGTACATTGTTTCTCAGTCTTGTGACCCTCCAAAAATAAAAAAAATCGTGACCCCCCACCCCTGCAAAATATCTTAAAGATGTTCATCTTTCTCGAAAAATGTGTCATTTTCCTTTTGCACGTGTAAGTTCTTTTCATTTCCCCCCTTGATATTTCACTGTGACCCACAGGTTAAAAAACGATCACTTAGAGAAAAGCAGACTGAGCCCCTTTTTGATAAATCTGGGCACCAACGGGGATCGAACCCGCAACCCACGGGCTGGAAAATAGGCAGCTTACCAACTATGCCACAGAGGTCATTGTTTGATTGATCGAAGATATATGCCAGGATAAAATGGATATATATTCTCTGTGCCTATCCCAATAATGGTTATGGCGATAAAGAAACTTACCATTTCAGGTGCTGTCCCCAATGGATCCTCTTCATCTTCATCAACTCCTCTGAGGAACTTGAAGGCATTCCAATACCTCCACTTAGGTACAATTTGGTCTCCGTGTGCTTTACTCTTTAATATTCTATTCTTTTCCCGTCTGCACGACGACAGAAGCGATTTCATCTTCTTCTTACAAAGACCTGGAAGGAAACCTGATTCTGCCGCTACTATCTTCCACGCCTCCTCTTTAGTATCCCTGTTGTGGTATCCAGAAATGTGAGGATTCCAAAGAACACTATGCTTTTTAAAAGCGCAAATCAATCGGATCGATTCTGTGTAAGTCATATCCAAATTTATTTCAGTCATTTTGTTGCCGATCAAAATACAACAATAAACAAAAATCGGCGAACAAAACAAAACAAAATCTTCGATCAAAATACACTTATAAAGAAACGTCGAAGATCAAACGTCATTCCATAACAAGAGGCAATAAATTAAAATTAAAGTATCGATGCTAATCGCGCACATAGCTTTTTAATTTTACCCTTTTTATTAAGTGACTATAGCTCTATCGATTGGTTTCTGAAAGAACAGTTCACAACTACAAACAAAACCATCCTACGGGCGGACGGCGGGTAACTGACGCGAACTAAATACCCTGCGATGCTAACCATTTCTGTTGGCGTTTATATTTAATGTCGTCTCTTTTTAACTCACTTGTGGATGATTGTAATAAAAGAGGATAGCAAATAGATGTGATATTTGAAGCGGTATTTGCCCATTGTTGCTGCAAGCGCATACACTACGCTGTACGTTGAGTTATGTAGGCGGTGTCTCAAAAGTATCATAAACGAAAACATTTTTGTTTCTTACAATTTCAATCGGATTCAACCCATTTTATTCTTGGTAGGCATTATTAGCATTAGATTTATTTTCTCAAAGATAATATGATACGTTTGAGCTCTCAACACGTATTTTATTTTATATCTTTGTAATATTAACACCCAATTACGTCAAAATTGAAATTACAATAAATTGAGCTAAAACTAAAAAAATAATAATTAACATAGTAAAGGCTTTTGAAAAGAAGACATTTTTTCTGATGAAGCGGTTCTTAAAAATAGTTTTAAAGTCGGGTTTGTTATATCAGCTCCACAAATTTTTTTCAATATTTTTTATCGCTATTAGCAACATTTTTCATTATCAACAATACAACACAATTTATATCGTTGTAAAGGAAAGTTAACTGTCGATAACAAATATTTACTTACAAATACAAAAGTCTCCCATTTAGTGGATATAGAGAACCACTTCACTAGGCATGACCTGTGACGAAGTGGTCTCATTCCTTAATCACTGATTTCATATAGTTGTCCTAAATACTTAAGTATTCAGCTGAAACATTCAGACTCACCACATTCACATCATTACAAACATCAAGCCGTTTCCCTGTCGGGGTAGGTATAAAGGAAAGAGTACAAGTCTTTCCAATCATGACCCAAATCGTTTGCCTCTTCTACATTCACACACTTTCTCATAAAGCTCCTACGATTTCGTTGACTTTTAACATTTTCTTTTTTCAAAATATCATTCACTTGATCCAACTATACTTTCCTTAGTCTCCCTTTATCACAGCTTTCACTAACATTTGCACTGTATATTTGTTTTCATTCGTTCTACATGTCCAAACCATTTCAGAGTGCTTACTCTTACTTATTACTTCAATCAGCCTTCATTTAAGTACATTCATCCGTATTCTGTCACCCCGTATATTATTCTCAGTCTACGCATTTCTACAGCAGTTATTTGGCTCTTTGCAGACTTTTGCACGTCCACGTTTCACTCCCACGCATCAAAATTGGTACTAAAGTACTGTTGTAGACTATCATCTTAGCAGATGTTGATACTGTCTGGTTCAGATTAAATCGGTACTAAAATACTGTTGTAGACTATCATCTTAGCAGATGTTGATACTGTCCGGTTCGGATTAATTTGGTACTAAATTACTGTTGTAGACTATCATCTTAGCAGATGTTGATACTGTCCGGTTCGGATTAAATTGGTACTAAAATACTGTTGTAGACTATCATCTTAGCAGATGTTGATACTGTCCGGTTCGGATTAAATTGGTACTAAAATACTGTTGTAGACTATCATCTTAGCAGATGTTGATACTGCCCGGTTCGGATTAAATTGGTACTAAAATACTGTTGTAGACTATCATCTTAGCAGATGTTGATACTGCCCGGTTCGGATTAAATTGGTACTAAAATACTGTTGTAGACTATCATCTTAGCAGATGTTGATACTGTCCGGTTCGGATTAATTTGGTACTAAATTACTGTTGTAGACTATCATCTTAGCAGATGTTGATACTGTCCGGTTCGGATTAAATCGGTACTAAAATACTGTTGTAGACTATCATCTTAGCAGATGTTGATACTGTCCGGTTCGGATTAAATTGGTACTAAAATACTGCTGTAGACTATCATCTTAGCAGATGTTGATACTGCCCGGTTCGGATTAAATTGGTACTAAAATACTGTTGTAGACTATCATCTTAGCAGATGTTGATAATGTCCGGTTCGGATTAATTTGGTACTAAAATACTGTTGTAGACTATCATCTTAGCAGATGTTGATACTGTCCGGTTCGGATTAATTTGGTACTAAATTACTGTTGTAGACTATCATCTTAGCAGATGTTGATACTGCCCGGTTCGGATTAAATCGGTACTAAAATACTGTTGTAGACTATCATCTTAGCAGATGTTGATACTGTCCGGTTCGGATTAAATTGGTACTAAAATACTGCTGTAGACTATCATCTTAGCAGATGTTGATACTGTCCGGTTCGGATTAATTTGGTACTAAAATACTGTTGTAGACTATCATCTTAGCAGATGTTGATACTGTCCGGTTCGGATTAAAAAAATATATTTAGGATCTAATCATCCATGTTGTCAGATGTCTCCTACGCCTGTCTTCGAACTCGGAAGTAACGGGTTTGATTCCCGTCGGTACCTAGACTTATTAAAAAAAGAGTTCCAGTCTGGTTTTCATTAAAGTTTTTTTTAACATCTTTCTGGATGATTGGAAGATATTGCTATACGACAATAAACTCACCATATTGTATTATATAGAATCCAAGTACGAGTATAATACAATATATCTACGAAAGCAGTCGACTAATAAACAGGTAATGAGTTGAAAGAAAATGAAACATAAAACTCGTAAAAATGTATTTTATTAATTTTAAGGATTCTTTTACAATACTAATTGAGCATTTTGGAACAATAAATATTATAAAATCTAAATCTTTCAAACAAAAATGTTATTCTTTTAGAGACCAAGTTTCACTCTTGGTCTTTAAAGTTTGCAAATAGAAAACAACACTTTTAGAAACCATGTTTCATGTTTAGTCTCTAAAGCTTACAAATAGAAATATAGCATTTTTAGAGGCCATGTTTCACATTTGGTCTCCAAACTGTGGAAAAAAATATTGTACTCTTAAAAACTAGATTTTACGCTTGTTGTCTAAACCTTGCAAATAGAAACATTACACTTTTAGAGGTAAATGTTTCATACTCCTCCAAACTATGGAAATAAAACACTATACTTTTAGAGACCAACTTTCATGCTTGGTCTCTAAACCTTTCGAATAGAAACATTACACTTTTATATGCAAAGTTTCATAATTGAACCACAAAATTGAGGCTTAGGTTCACACATTCTCTCTAAACAACCAAATATATTTTTTCATGTTTCAATAATCAATTATTATACAGTTATAGTTCGGAAATTCTAGGATGAGTCCTGTGACAGCTCACAAATTTGCCCCAATACAACCTTGTAAGGACGTTCAGTAATTTTAATTATTTTATCAACTTTAATATAAGCCTCAGTTTTAATAAATAGCAAGTTATTTAGGTAAATACATTACATAAGGTTGTATTGGGGCAAATTTGTGAACTTTCACAGGACTCATCCTAGAATTTCCGAACTATAGTAATTACATGTCCCATAATGTAACAACTCTTTTTTGTTAAAACTCATTGATAATGGCATGGCCTCAATGGTCTACTTGATAAGACACATATTTTTTTCCAACCGAGGGTCGTGATTTGTATTCCCGTTTGCACCCAAATTTTAAAAAAAATCCAGTCTGGTTTTATCACTCCTCGAGAGATGTATCTGTAGCGTACTTACGTCCCCTAAATAAAACAAATAATTGTCAAGCATAATTTGTAAATAAATAAATAAATAATTGTTAAACATACAGGGTCAACGATCGATGAACTATTTACAATTGTCACATGCTAGAAACATCAACAATGTTTACTCACAAATAGTATTTGTCTGTCTCCAGCAAATAAATGTACTACCCCGCTTCGCTGGTGCACGCGCGGGAGTGAGACAAAGTATGTGTTGCTAGCACATTCACTCACTACTATAAAAATACCTACTTGTAGAAAATAAACATTATGTGCGATATTGGATCTTTTAGATTTCACGATACTCGCTTGCGGGTATAGAGATCGGGGAAAACCCATCCAGTGTTTTCGGGTGCTGTGTGCCGCGTGGGCATATCGCGATATTGTGCGCGCTGAGAGGCGGGCCTTTGGGGCCGACTTATGTAGTCAATCCGTGGCTATAATCAAGTGAACAGTGAGAGCGATCGAACGCTAATTGTGAACAGTGTGGTGCCGTGAGTGCGGGTGTTTTGGTTGCGGGCTGCGCGGAAAGTCGTTAAGATGCAGCGCACTGGTGTTAGGTGCGAACTAGTGAACGGTGTTTATGTGCCGCTAGCCCCCGCGGGGCCAGTGGTGGAAAAATGGGAGACCCCGCGGGCACCTGCCAAAAGAAGGCAGGTTGCCGGACCCGAAGAGGTGGTCCAAACGAATAAGTACACGTGCCTCCGGGAGGTAACGGAAGAAGCGCCCTGCGTAGCGCGCAGGGTGCTTACAAAATCGAAAGTACCGCCGGTGGTAATAACCCTCGGTAACCTTACGCATGGAAATCTTATTGGCCTGATCCGGGAGAGCGTGAAGGGCCAATTTGAAGTGAAGTATACCGGGAAGGGGACCGCGAAAATCACGGTCCACTCCGTCGAGGACCATGACGCCCTCGTAAAGGGACTCGAGGGGAGGAAAAAAGAATTTCATACGTTCGCAAAGGTGGACGATAGGACCAAAAGGTCAGTAATCCGGGGATTACCAGTAATTCCCACGGAGGAGATCGCCGGCGATCTCGCCGCGCAGGGTTTTCCAGCGCAAAAGGTCGTCAAGATGACGACCAAGACAGGCGCACCCATGTACCTTGCCCACTTTGGGAAGGAAACTGATATGGGGAAAATAAAGGCGACGCTGAGGTTCCTCTTCTACTGCAGAGTGACCCTCGTCAAATACCGACCCAAGAAAGGTCTCGGTACGCAGTGCTTCCGGTGCCAGTCACTGGGGCACGCGTCATCGAACTGTCACCATCGAGCCCGATGCGTCAAGTGCACCGAGTTCCACCTGACAGCCGAGTGTCCCAAGACAAAGGAGACACCGGCCACTTGCGTAAATTGCGGTGGTAGCCACCCCGCAAACTATTCGAAGTGCCCTACGAGGCAAGCATACGCGGAGTCAATCGCCCGCCGGATGGCACCGCGTGTGATACCGGGTCGCTCATGGAGCGGCGTCGTGACGGGTGCGGGGAATACGCTTCCCACACAATTCAATCAGGCCGCCGCGCAGAACGCCCGCGCTTCGGGGCCTATCGCTGGAGCAAATACTCACGAAACCGCGCAGAGCGCGAATATGCAACACGCGAGAGCGCAGCGCGAAAACTTCGCTCACCCGAGGGATCCGAGAAACGGCTGCCGACCACCGTTGCTGCCGACTCCCGAACCCAGCATCACCAAAACGAGCTTCGCGGGAGGAGAGGGAACAGAGCTGACCCGTATCCTCCGCCTACTTGTGAAAATGAGGACGAGGCTGGCCCAATGCAAGGATAGAATGGAGAAGGCGTTTCTCATCGTCGATTTGATGGAGGAACTCGAAGACTAAAACAGTATTTGTATCTTCTCTTTTTATATATTCTCTTAAAAATTTTTAAAAAATTTATATTTATTCTAAAACTCCTTAGATAGTCAAAACCTAACCGACCTTGTCAATTAAATTCACCCAAAGAATACCTAAATCAAATCGCTAAACTATAAAGTCACAGTAAAAATTGATCAAATTCTACTAGTATTAGTCTTAAATAAACCTTACGCTAATGCATCTCAAAAACATATTCTCACCAAATTTAAAGTAAATAGTAAACAAGAATCGCGTATAACAAATGAAAACCCGATACTGCCCAGCGATTAACATTGCATTACAGATCCCGAGGAGCGGCCGGGACAAGTCACCAGGAACGGTGGGCGGCACGCGGCTAAGAGAGGACAGCCAAGGGGGAAGAAACGCCCTGGACTTCGAGTACATTATATACACTACAACACTCACACTCCACTAACAAGCCGAATGTGTTAATATCGCATAACGGAAGAGCCCAGAGGTCCTCTGAAGCTCGACTTCCCTCGATGAGTTTTCTGTGGTTTTCTCACCGAATATGTCTTCAATACATATGCAAATGCGGGGAAGCTCAAATCATACAGGCCGCAGCCGATACCTTCCCATCCCCACACTCTACACCTACACTTGATCTTATAAATATATGTAATTATTCTCCTTAAAGGTCTAGCAGGGTGGTACAGGGTGGTGGTACAGGGTGGCTACTCTTACTCTTATTCACTTCGATAGTCTACAAAGTAAACTAATCTACAAAGGTAATGATAAGGAGCAAAGAAAGCTCAGCTAAAACTTAGAAGAAAGCGAGAAATCAGGATCTGAACCGGAATCAAATGCTCTTCGAGCCAAAAATAAAATGAGATTATCACACAAATACTTAATATAAGTATACACATATAAATAACACAACCACACATATGACACAACAGTGGAAAAGGTATTCCCTCAAATCACTGACAAATGACCGATGACGCAGTTAATGCGCACGTTTAAAAATTTAGTAAAAGAAAAAGAACTCGTTCATCATCATCATCAAATAAACATTATTAGATCATTATTCATCCAACTGTCAAGACTTGTTATTATTTACCCGCTATTCACTTTCGCTTTTATCCGCATTCCTGAGTTCTATATTTATTTAAATACATATCAAAATCATCACGACGTATCAAGATAAGCAACTCGCTACATTGATGACCCCGAACGAAAAGGAACGCAGAATTCGACTAAAACGGATATAGCGATGTCAACATCAACATCATAAGCACGTCCTAATAGGACACACGCTACATTGGTAACGAACATCGCTACATGTCTGTTTCTCCAGATCAGTCTTAGCCTCGGCATAGAACTCTTCGCCTTCTTGTAGTTTTTTTTTTTTTTAAGAACACTGTATATTCATTTTGATAATACAGGGTCATAATTATCGTGTGAAATTTACAAAAAATCATTCCGAAGACTTGATATAGGTTTGAAATCGTCTGAATTTTCCGACTCAGATTCCTCTGAATTGCCCGAAGACCTTCTTTTGATCGACGTCGTGACAGTATCCGATGGTCCATTACTCTCTGTTACAAACACGCTGTGCGTTTGTTCATAGTGTGATCTATGGATCGAACTTTTTCTTTTACGACCCTGCAAAAATTCCGGTGGGAAGTCATTATTTCTTATCTCTGAATGTTCTGTAAGTTGGAACATGAGCCCTTTGTAAAGGGCTTGATTTATGATATTCTCTGCAAATAGTCTTTGGTCATAATTCATTTTACGAAGTTTAGCTTCAACCATTATCCCTATAGCTGTGTATTCGTCGTCTTGCTTGACAGTCAAGACACCTTGTTGAACATGCTGCATTGGTTGGATTTGTTGGATTGTTTGAACTTGTTGCGTCGGTTGAATTTGTTGTACTTCTACCTGCACTTCAGGCATCCTGGAAACGCTTGGCTTTTCATCTTCTGAAACATTTACCAAAGCAGGTTTTCTATGTCTATGTGCCAGCATCTTGGACGTTGACCACGGCGATGTTACATTTTGTTCATCGTCTTCCTAGAAAATGAGAAAATAAATATCTTAATCAATGTTAATTTTTTTAAACAACGTGTCAATCATCGTGATAAAATAACAAAATGTTTTCATTACATTTTTTCAGTAACATACTTTTTTTATTCTCGCTTATATTTAATTATTTCATTACGTATATTTTTAAATGTTTACAAAGTAGTTCTAAATTGAAGACTTGCTAATCGAGAACATTTCATGTGTTATAAGTTTAAAATGGGAAGAGTTTCATAGTTTGTAATTTAACTCTGTATTTTTTTAACCCGATCATTAAAGATTTTGGTGGCCTAGTTGGTAAGACACTTAAATGCCATCCGGAAGCTTTGGATTCGATTCCCGATGGTAAAAAAATAAAAAAAGGATTCCAGCCTGGTAAATGAGTTCGTATGATAACAATACTCGCATGCGCCGAGTATGTGCGGGTGTGTTGTTACCTCTTGTGCGGTTGTGTTGCCAACACGCACAATTATGAATCACGAGTTCCGTGCCTACTCCAGTGGTCCTAAACCCGAAAGATAACATTATCTCCCGGTCACGCTCTTCAATATGTCCAAATCACCAATTCGGATTTGTAGAAAGGTATCGTACGAAAGAATAATTGAAGAGTTTTTAATACTTCTATATGTACATTGACCGAATAAAAAACCATCTATTATAGTGTGTATTCGAGTTACATCTAATATAATCAAATAACATTTCACAATGACTTACTTTTTGTGGAGCAGTTCCAAGTGGATCAGGATCATCATCAGCCAATCCTCTGAGGAACTTCAACTCGTTCCAGTACCTCCATTTGGGTTCAATGATCGCTGCAGGCTCCCCCGACTCCATGCTCCTCAATATCTTGGCTTTCTCCCTCCTGCAAGAGGCCATGAGGGATTCTAGCTTCCTCTTACAGATCTCCATGTGCATACCGGTGTCTGTAGATATGCTCCTCCAAGCATCCGCCTTGCTCTTCCGGTCGTTGTACCCAACAGCGTTCTTATTCCATAAAATAGGGAATCTTTTGAATGCTGTGATCAATATCATGGTTTCGCCGTGTGAAAAATCCATTTTGAACTAAGCAACTAAACTCCGAGTACGATTCACTTAATTTTTGTTCTATTATTTGGGATAACTCACATCACATATCTAGAAGTTTGTTTGATTATATTGTTTTGTCTATCATACTTTTATATAAAAAAAGTGAGTCAACTTTTATTTACATATTTAAAACATTATTGTTATTTTATCACGTGATGTATATTTGTAAAGAATTAAAAGTGATTTGCAAGTCGATATTCTATTACAATAACACTTGTGGAAAAGACACACCGATATAAGAGTAAAATGAAGGATATAATGCATAATTAAAGTTTGTGATGTGAAAACAGTTTGTAACGATACAAGGATTCATACTTATGATGATAGGTATCCAAGCAACCGTTGATGTGAACTTTATTTATAATTTAAACCGACTTTTACTGAAATCATAAATAAAATTTCACACCCGAATTGAAATTAAATTGTCTATGCACCTCCGAACAGAGTACACAAACACAGGCGCCTGAATTTGCGCGGCAAAACAAGAAAATACCACCGAGCGCTTATTCCCGCCAACACGCCGTGTTCGTAGTGCGACCAACCCAAACTGACTGGAGACGAACGTTGCCGAACCGCTGTGAGTACGTTCCTTACGAACGTAATCGTACATGCGGAATTTTAACGAATTTGAACAGAATGTTTTGCAAACTCCAAGTATCACCAATACTGGGCAGTATATACAATTTATTTTGTCTATTTAAAATATTATGACACGTCACATCCGAGATGACAATTTATGACTTTATAAAAGTTGCATTGCTATAGCTAATTTTCAATATAAAATTGTATGCTACAGTTACTATTGCAGCTAGGTGCAGTACTTGTGTCGTGTTATCACAGACAAAATATGTCTATTTACTCGTATTTGTGCTTGAACTCAACAGATATGTTGTTCATTTTTAATGTTTATTCTTTATACGAGCATAGCCTAGTGGTAGAATTCTCTTGTTATCAACCCTTGGGTATCTGTTTCAATTCTAATTTGTTTTATAGTATTTCTTGTTGAAAATCTGAAATCATATTATCACGCAGACATTAATTTCCCTCCTATTAAACTAAATAATGGAGCAGGTCAGTAATAAGTCTTATGTGACTGTTTAAGAAACTTTCATTACCCTTTTTAACTCTCACCACCTCCAGTTAAAAGTTATAATAAAATTTCCTACTTATCTAGTTTTTTGCATAAATTTTACACGAACATGACTGATATAACATAAGCGCCCTCTGAGTAAACATTACTAGAACATTGGCATAAAAATAATTTGTAATATGATTGGGAATAATTTCAACGTGATCCTATCAAAGTTAGTTTAGTCGAAATCTTTTTAAAAAAAATTTATCCAACATATTTTTTCGTTCTATAAACAAACAAAAAAAAAATTCAATTTATAAAAAAAAACAAGCAACGTTGCACGCTGCGTTTCCAAGCATTATCGACCCCTGTACCGAAACAGTCGCCTGCGACGGAGCGCGGCGCACTGCGATCCTTACTCAGTAGTCGTTGTCCGCGACTAGTCGTTAGACGTTGAGATAGAACGCTTTAGCAGATTTGTTTTTTTTTTATTATTATAATCAGGTCACGTTTTAATATTATCAATATGCCAAAAAAGTTAGTGAAATTCTCTCGAGAGATGGACTTATCTTTGATTGAAATGGTTAAGAATAATCCAGCGCTTTACGACTCTACGTCGCCCGATTACAAGAACACATCGGTGAAAGAGAATATTTGGATAAATATTGCAGAAAAACTAGGCAGAAAGGGTAAGATTTAGCTTAAAATACATACAATTATTGCAATACAAAGATATTTCGCTTATAGTATCTGAGGCAAAGCCTCTTAAAAGCGCCTCGTGAATTTCTTACCAGCACATACGACACCATTTTGTATCTATATTGGTTTAAAATCCTTTTGATATCTCCCAATAATCCGAGGCATCATGCGGGTGTCGTTGATCTGGTGGATATTAAACTCCTCCCTATTGACCAACTGTTCTGAGGAACGTTACGGTAATTCTTATACCCTCTATTATTTTCACGCGTTCGTGACGGTGTCGTCTTCTTGTTCAACCACATATTACGATGTCCTCAGTGTCGCAGTTATATTGAACTTATGATCAGTTATCGATATATTAGTTTTAATCTCACTTCACCTGAATTTTAATGGTTGCCCCTATAAGCCACATTTGATATAAAAGTCAAATCGTTCGTAGGGAAATGTATTCAAACAATACTTGTAAATTGCTCGATAAAATGAGATTTTTTAAATTTTATACTAGTTTGTATAGTACAAAAAATAAGTTCGCGTGCACACACGCACACACTTGCACGCACACATATATATATTCGCGCGCGTACGCGCGCGCACACACATACACAAAGTAAAATAATTTCTCAAAGGTTTCGGTTTTTAATTTGTGGAACTTCATGTTAGAATATTTAACAATATATTGCTTTATTCCACTAATTACCTTAATCCCCGCTACGCGTTTTTCTACTTCCTATCCCGGGACTTTCCTTCCTATCCAGGCAGGATGATCCCAGTTTGTTATGAGAGAAGTGCTTAGATCAGACTGGTGTTATGTTACATCGGAAATATGTGTGGTCTATTGAAATATTCAAAGGGAAAATATCACAAAAATTATATACTTAGTTATAAAATAATGAATTTAGAAACATTAGAGATTCCCAAAACCGTAAGCTAAAACAGAATAAACAAAACAAAAAGGAAAAATTAATAAACAATCAAAGAGTACAAAAGGTTCTACCCCTTCCGAAAATTTTCCTTTGTTTCAATAGACTACACACACTTTCGATGTAACATGACACCGGTTCGACCTAAACTCTGCTTAACCGGGACCATTCCGCCTGAAGAAAGTCTCTGGGTAGGAGGTAGAATCACGTGTATCAGGGATTCATTTAATTGGTGGAATAACAAAGTAATTTATTTGTTAAATGTTCTAAAATAATTTCATTCATTTTGTGTGTTTTATTAGTATTGTTTTACTTTCATTTTAGCTGGTTTGTAATAAAAATATATATTCTTTACAGTGGAGGAAAGTAAAATAAGATGGAAAAGTATGAGAGACGTTTACTTGAGAAAGAAAAGAATGGCTTCTATCGTGACTCCATCACCAAGGAAGAGATACTCTCCGTGGGAGTACATGGAAAATATGAATTTCATAGATAGCATCCTGACAAGAGGTGCTGGAGCTAATGAAAGTATGCAATTTGACGACATTGACATCGATTCTCCACCCACTCCTGAGAATATATCTTTCAAACAAGACCCAGATGAAGAAGTTTCCAGAGAATTGTTATCCGAGGACTTTGCATCAGATGATAATGAATCGGATGGATCAGAAAATGAAACTCTATGTGAAGACATCACACAACAAGCAGAAGGCAGTAGACAGGCCTATGGAGATCACACACATCTGAAAAATGACGAAAGTAACACAAAACTTAGAAAACGAAGAAATGATAATAAAAATCTCACTCTTTTCATACAAAGTGATCAGACGAATGCCGCCATTATTGGAATAAGAGAAAAATCTATAAGGACATTTTTCGCATGCATAGCAGATACTGTAATATCATTTCCGCCTGATCTAGCTGCCATAGCTAAATTAGAAGTTTGCAAGCTTGTCACAGATATGGAGCTGCAACATCTTGGACAAAAGTCTACGTGGCAGAAATCAAAATGAACAAATTAATTAAGTTGATAACTCGGGCCGTAACTTCACTTCCAGTTATAAATGATCTATCATGTGTAAGGTTCTTCCAATTACTATTCACAGTTTCCCTGGCATATTTAATTACAATAGAACCACCGAAGCTTTATCCTATTGATCCATTTTCGTTTGTCTGACCTGTGATTTTTTTGTGACTAGATATTGTTTTTTTTCTTTCTACCTAATTCAAATTCCAAATTTTGATTTCGAGTTGTCAAATAAAATTAGTTGCTTTTAGGTTGGATTAGTCACATTTAAAATTTTAAACTCCCAGATAGAAATGCACGTGTCTTTCAATGTGGGAGTTTAAAAGTAAGTGAATTATTATTAAAATTCCTATTCCATTCCAAAAAGACATGGATTTGTATGTAACGTTAAATTTCCATTATTCTTAATTGTATAATAGAAAAAAAAAATTTTTTTTTTAAGTATTTGTATTAACTTGTCTTGTGTGGATTAATTTGTAAAATACGATAATGTGTCGTAAATTAAATAAATAAATGTATGTGTGTGTAATTTTTTCATTTCTTATGGAAGACTTCTTTGTGGAACCTAGTTCAGCTGGATCATTTGCAGTTCGCACCATATGGTCCATGGTAAATCCGGCAATGGAAAATTTCTGCGGGTGCACCCCTTTCCTTGATGCCCTAAACATGTACTTATTTTACTTGATGGTTTTTGAAACCATGTTAACCGTTGATAAAAAATTAAATTAAAATAATAAAACTATGTCAGTTTATCCATCCATTCCGTTTGGGACAAAAATAACAAAAAAATAAGGCAATTTTTTGTATCTATTCTTAGAACAAAGTAGCTACTTATAGCGCGTTACTTAACACCACTGGAAACAATATATTGTTCTGGAAAGTAATCCGGGATGGAGAGTAATACTCGTAGATCGCTCATCTATGAAGTATAGACACTTTCTTCCTTATCCTGGTCCTCATAGCTGAGGGTCGTGACCTCTATTCTTCTTGCTTCTACTATGTGCCTTACTGTTCCCTCCACCTGTCCTTATACAACACAACACATAGCGCCTCGACCACTGTTGAACCAGTAGCAGCCTTTATTTGATCAGTTCATCTTGTAGTGGATCTCGTTCCACCTCTGCTACCCTCCTTGTTTCCTGTAATGACCAAGCTGTTCTGGTCTAACCTTGCAATGTGCCCGAAGAACTGAAGGATACGTTTCAGGCAAATGGACAAACGTCTGTAATTCACCTTAATAATAATTCGACTCGCCTCAAACCTTAATAAAAATCAGACTCACCTCAAACCGTAATAGAAATTAGACTCACCTCAAAGGCGTTCTAACTCGGGATTCGAGCCCATTCTTACTGAAGAATTAACAGTATTGCAAAAAAAATTGTTGAAAAAAATTTGCAGCCATTACTTGGGTACTTCCCCGCATCTTCATGTTTAGAAAAACATATTTAGTAAGAATTACACTTTCGCTGTATACAATACAACGAAGCAAGCTTCTTGCTATGTGTCAATCTCTTCCAACCTAATGTTAGAGAAGCCTCGAGTGAAAACCAGACTGCAATCCTTTCTAAAATAATCGGGGTTCAAACAGGAATCGAATCAAACAGATTTAATCTCTTTAAAGATTGAGTTTTTTTTCTCTGTCCAGATCCAAAGTATCTATTCTTCGTCTTTTCGGGCTCTTATCGTCCATAATTCCACTTTAAAAAGGAGAATTGAGAAGACCTAAGCCTGTACTAGGCGACCTTTTGCAGATTGTAGATATTTTTATAGAGCCTCCAAAGCATCGAGAAAAATAGAGTAATTTATTAGAGCCAAACAGTTTACCGTGGTAATCGCGATCTTCAGTGATGAAGAAGACAACAAGGAAGTACATAAACATGTACCAAGTAACTGCAATGTCGTATAATATTCGTAAAATATTTTTAGATACAACCATTGTTCTGTTCCGAAAACTCGAAACACCAAAAAAAAAATTATAACGTGTTTCTGACATAATGAAAATTGAAAAAACCATGAATGAATTCTACTGAAAAATTGTTTTGTTTTTAAAAGAAACCCCATAAAACTTTCCATAATTTCGCACGAAAATATTTCTTGATAAGTTGAACAACATGCACGTAAAATCTTGCCTCATTTTATTCGTCGATTCTCAGCTCACACCTTCAACATTTTATTTGCAGACATTAAATGCGTCTTTACAAAGCAATTCATTGGCCAGGTGGATTTTTGTATCCTTTCATATACATACGATCGCGCCGTTTCCCTGTTAGGGTAGACAGAGTGGATAGAGCGCCAAACTTTACTACGAGGGAGGTCAATTAAATCACGGACTGAAGGGGTTAAGGAGAGGACGGTAGTGCGCATGCGCAAGGTTCGATTATATGACTCATTATTTTACGGGCGATGAAGAAGTTAAACTTGCACTTTCGGCTTATTTCGAGGACAAAAACTAAAAATAAAAATTCGTGGTTCTAAATAAACAAGCTTATTGAAAGATCTGAAAAATGTAAGTTAATGGTGAATATATGATTTTGAAAAGGAAAAATTTAAAAAAGCTTATTTCTCCTTTTTCCCTACATTCCGCGAATTTATTGACCTCCCCTCGTATACTGACGCGCATATTTCGCCTATTCCACATTCATACAACTACGATTTATCTGACTTCTTATATTTCCTTTCTCTACCACGCCTTCCACTCATATTAGCACAGTATATTTGTTTTATTAGTCTTTGTTCATTCATTCGTTCCAGGTGTCCAAACCATCTCAGAGTGCTCTTCTTCATCTTAATCAGCACATTTTCAAAATGTTAAATTCTTCTTCTTCGTAGTTTCTCTCCTTTTCGGAGGTTGGCGATCATTATGACTATCTTGACCCTTGAGGCAGCAGCTCTTAACAAAGGTGTGGCATCACAATCAGACCACTCCAAAAAAACTTCGACCAGGAGAGGCGTCTTCTTCCCACAGTTCTTCAGCCTTGAATTTTCCACTGTAATATTAGTTGAAAAATCTCATATTTTCCACCTCGCAGTATAAATATTAAGTACTCGAACTTTCCACTTTTGATTGTGGATAATACTATACTCTATCTTTAGTCGTCCATTTTATAATAATATGTCATCATTGTCGACCCACAAGACCTCAGCATTCTTCGATATCACCACGTTTCAATAGCTTCTAGTTTAATTGTGGTGGCCAGACTAAATGTCCATGCTTCAACACCATAGAGAAGTACGAAGAATATGTTGCAACACAAAATTTGCATACGTATGCTTTACAATCCTTGTTGCAGAGGAGATCCTCCATTTCAAAACAGCAACATATCCATCTTACTTTGATCTCTTGAGTCTGATCTCTTTTCAGCCAGCATTCCAGGTATTTATATTGTTGGACTCGCTCAACAATATAAAGACCAGTTATATCGCAAGCACATCGGTCCCACATGTTTAATTTTATTTAAAAGATCAGTTACCAAAATACAGGTCAACCGGTTGCAGATGCTTCCTTTGCCAAGGAATCGGTACATTCATTCCCCACGATAGTAAGGTTTAAAGACATCCAAACTAGAGAGATATCTACGTTATTTGACGTTCATGGAATAGTGTGGCTTTGATTGAACAAATAATTGCTTTATATGAGTTACTCAAACCTGAAATATGATAAAGAGTGCTTAGGGAATCAGAAAAAATAACAATTATTGAAAAATTTTAATTTCAAAATTTTTATGAGTTATTTAAATTTGCAAAAAGACTTTTATACGCTCTCCTTCAGTCACTTAAATTGAGATGAACTAAAATTCTTTATAAATGTTATATTTTAGATATTATATAAATATAAAAATAATTATATTATTTTTTTATTTAAAATGTCTGAAAATATAATATAATGAAAATTCCGAGTGTGGCGAACTGTAACTTCTACTGTATGTTAATTCACATGACGGCCTCCGTGGCCTAGTTGGTAAAACTTCCACCTAGAAGTTTCCGGGTCGTTTCCTGATGGTATTCGCAAAAAAAGGCTCGCAGTCTGGTTAAAGAGTACGTCTGGTAACAAAGTTCACACGCGCTAGACGCGTTCGAGTGTAGTTCTCTCTTCACGTGCTGCAGTATTGCTAACATTAGCAATTACAAACAAGTTACATGCCTTATTCAACCATTCTTAACCCGAAGGGTCACTCTTTTCAACGTGTCTGAAAGTCACCAATTCGGATAAGGTGGAGGGCACCATAAAACCGTATATAACCCATGATGTAAATACATAAAAGATAATAATTATAAACATTCCAGCATAGGTTCAAATTGTGTTACTGTGAACTTCAGTCTCAATTTCTCATCAATCAAAATACATATTTGGCTTGGTCAGTTTTCACAGTATACTCACACCTAATGGCTAATGTTACTGCAAAGTAGAACTTGTGTGTCTGTCATCAGTCTTTAATGTCTTACTTGACATCGTTTAACTGGATGAAAAACGATTCTCTCAATCTTCTCTCGTTTTCTGTTAAGCACATAATATATCGAATGTAAAGGAACTATCAGAGCCCTCAAAATAACTAACTGTTCCAAATTTCTTAATTAATTGTTGCATAATAACGCTCTACATATTAATCCCTTTATCTCAGAATGATCGAGGCCTGATCGGCTCCACTTAGCTCCATCCTACGCCAATTCAGTCAACAGGCTTCTTGTATCATTAACCTGTCTTTTACATAATCTCTTCGGCTGTTTTCTTAAGGTATCATTCATTTCCGTGTCCAGATAGTCAACTGTTAATACTCGTAATATCAAGTGTTTCCAATTGATTCCGTATAGCTCCACAGTCACATTCAATACTATTTTCGTTCAAGAAACCATATCTGCTGCATGTTCACCTTGCATCTAGTCAGCCCTACTCTGAATCTATTCAGGGCTCTCCAAGTAGGCCAATGCAATTGGCTTTCGAAAGTATCCTCAGCATGCATCTCCAGCAACACATCTCGAATGTATCCACATTTTATCACATTCTTGCTATAAGTGTCCAGGTGTCCCCTACATATAAGAAAATGGAGAAGAGCAGGAAATGCATTAGCCCTTTTTTGCTATTACGTATTCGCTAACCATACGCAACGGTTTTGAAAAATAGCATCGGGGTTTTTGATAATCAGAACCATTTGATTTATCATCCTACTTAATTATATCATAATAATATCTGCCCAAACATCAGAAGTAATATTAACCATGCTTATTTTGTCATTCATTATTGACATCCCAATTTCAAATATACTTCCAGACATCTTTTAACCTTATTTTAGTTAGTGACGCTTATAAGCTACCTTTTATAATGCTAAAAAAGCGCTCTTGAGGTGTTAATATATCATGAATCAGCGCTATTATTTGTTGATATACAATTTTTCCAAGACAGTCTCCATTTTCTGCTGCCATTATACGGCTTTAATATCTAATTTTGATTTTATAAAAAATCTCGTTACTGAATTATTTCTTTGGTTAGTTATCAGCTCCAGTAATGATTTGCCATCTTCATCAATGCTTATACCTTCTTGCATTATCATAGCAGGTAATTTGAAAAATGAGCACTCTTACTTAATTTAGACGCTGCTTTACAATCTAAATTAGCATGCTACTTTAACAGCAAAAGTAGTAACGGCGCTTCTTGACAGCTACTCTTCTAGCACTTACTCGTACTAAACAACACTGACCTGCTGTAAACATGTTCTTATACAAATCATGTTCTTATACAACTCAACCATGTTTTTATACACATTGTGAGGATTGGTAATTTTTATGTTAGACATTATCAAAGCATTTCCAGTTTTTGGAAATCATTGTCTGTTTGTTGTCTTACTTGATTTTGAACCACCATAGATAAAGTGCTGTTCTTAGCTGTGTATCTGTTCAATTGTTTAAAATCATCTGTCGAGTCTCGTCTGACTTGATTTTGCACAATCATTGAAATATTATTAGTTTTGTTTGCATCGTATGTAACTGGCACGGGTGTAAAATTATGCGTGTGCCACTGTTCTTGTGCTGGTTGAGGTTGTGTATTAGTCGATTGAGAATGTTGTATCCTGGGCGGTTGCATGAACTCCGTTTCCGATTGAGCACTCAATTGGAAGAGCATCCCTTTGTAAAGAGCCTGGTTGATAATGTTTTCGGCGAATAATCTTTGGTTCGGATCCATTTTCCGGAGTTTTGCAGCTACTGTGATACCAAAGGCGTCGTGTTCGTCACCATCCCAGTGGAATTTGGTCTGGACTATTGGCCACTGGTTGTTTTCTTCAAGTTTTACTATCTCCTTGACCCTTTTCCGCTTCCGAGGAGGTCTTCTAGCTGATGGAGACCACTGAGGAGCGATCGGCTGCGACAAATCTTGCAAATCCTGCGAAAAAAGGAAGATGTCATTTTATTATATTTTTTATACCTTGTACTTTATTTTGATTCAGGATTAATTTAATAACTTTTTACACGTCATTTCAAATGTATATTTTACTGGCTCGATATTTTTATAGAGGTGCATGGCCGCGCGGTAACGCACTAGACTTCCGTGCGGAAGGTTGCCGGTTCGAACCCCGCGCTATGCTACTTCCCTCGAATAACACAAGTATTTTTTCCCGCCTAGTATTCGGAGGTTTAAGGATACGTATGACTTATATCGTTATTTACAAAAAGAGTAAAAACTTAAATCATTAAAAAAAACAATTGAAAACACAACATAAAAAAAAATTTAGTAAGTACTAAATAAAAATCTCTCAAATAACATTACTTTTCATATTAAAAAATACACGGCTATGTTCCTTAATAAACAATATAATATCAAAATTCTTCAGAAAAAATCTTACTCGCGAAGTTATTAATGTCTTAAAAATTATTTCATCATTTATTTATAGTTTATGACGATTATTCAAATTAAAAAAAAAGATCTTAAAAATGCGCTCTTGTCAAATCATTTTAACTTAAATCATATAGTTTATTTAAGGTTTCGGTATTAACTTTCTGGAACTCCGTATTAAAATATTTAATAATAAATTACTTTGTTATCCCACACATTACGTCAATCCCCACGACACGTGTATCTATATCCTATCTGAAGACCAACAGTTCCTATCTTATCGAAGATAAGCTACACAAAAGTAGTGTATATGAAATATAATGCGCTTATGAAAGTACTTTGAGATACTCGTATATGGGGATGATGCAGAGGAGTATTGGCACTTGAACAGAGCATAAGCCTTGTCTATCCAATTATACCTTTTCAGAATTTGCTAATCATTTTAAAGAGACAAACATTTCAAAGAAAGTAGAGTTAAAATTTTATATAAATCAAGTTATACAAAACAATTAATGGAAAAACATCAAAGATACATAAATAAATAAAACGGTAACAAATAATCAAAGAAAGCAAAAAAATCACTTCTCATTATATTTTTCCTTTGGACCAATAGACCACATACCCTTTTAAAAAAGTGATATCAGTTGGACCATGGATTGCTCTCGTGACAAACCGGGATCATTCTGCCTGAAGAGAGCCTCGAGACAGAAGGTAGAAATGTATGATATGTTGTAAGGATTAATGTGAATTGGTAGAATACAAAAATTATTTATATTTAAATAATATAAACGTATTTATATAAAAAATTATAGAACTTTGTTATTCCACAAATTACGGTAATAAACAAAATAAATTATTATTAGATATTCTAATTTGGAAATGCACAAAGTTAAAGCCGAAACCTTTGGTAAAATTGTATAATTTGCGTTTTACACGACGATGTGTATCATAAGTCTTAACTTTTGAATATTATATTGTACTTGAAAGGACACTTGTAAAAAATCTCACCCTAGCGTTGCCTAGAACGCAAAGGGTTACTGGTTGAATCAATCAGCTGTCCCATGTAGTGTGGTCTGCACCCCCCCCCCCCCCTATAATGGCAATACGCAGTCCACAGTGACAGCTGACATCCCTGACCTTCCATATCTAGTCTCAGCTGGCTGCACATCTCCTGTTTCAACTAGTTACTCTAAAGCAGTGTTTCTTAACCTTTTTGAGCCGTGACCCAGATTAGGGTGTTAGTTTTGGTTTCGCCATCCAAGTAAAGATTAACGTCGGCGGCCGTGGTCTAACGGTTAGCGTTCACGCTAAGCAAACGAGTGCCCCTAATTCCATTCCTGAAGGATTCACTTCCAAAATGGTTTTATTTGTAGACCATTTTACGTCTGATTTTTTTGTATGTAGCTTATAAGCTACATACAAAAAAATCATACTACTTATCATAAATTCTTGTAGCACAATTACACAAGGCAAACATAACATTATATACAAAAAAAACTACCTAACGAAAGGATGTAGCAGATTACACGTAGATCTAAGATCTAAAACGTTTAGGTTTGATCTACCAAGACTGTGTTTGGAGAAAAAACATCTTGCACACAATAAACGAATACACGCACAGGCATCTTCTATTCACAAGATTGCTGATAATCATACTTGACTACAGGGATAGACGACCTCCGTGGCCTAGTTGATGAGAAGCGTGTGTCCCGACCCAGAGGTTGCGGGTTCAAATCCTGCTGGAACCAAGTTTTTTAAAAAGGGTTTTGTTGTCTAGTTTTCGGGAATTGGAAGATATTGCAACATGGCAATAAGCCCGCCAGGTTATACTGTATACAACGAAAATATAATACAATACAATAGTTAGCTTATTGTATTGTAAAGATTTATAAAATAACACATTAAGATGACATTACTTATATTGACACAGCGTAGATTTTTGCGATTTATAAATTTCAAACTACAGATTCTAATAACTGATTTGGACTATGATATGTTGTTGAAAGTGATGAGGCTTACAACCTTCTCAGATAAAAAAGAATAGAAAGAGTTAAAGAATGTCAGCTCGTATTTCAGTAGTCCGGAACTCACTCAGCTTGTCATGCTGCACGTTCTTGTAGGCTCGCCGGGAAAAATGTTTTGTACCGTAGCGAAGTGGTTCCAACGAATTATTTGTGCAACTCTCGCATAACAAGACTGCTCCGATTGGGTAATCAACATGGGCATTGTATGGATTTTCATATGGCATTCGTTAAAAGGAGTAAAGTGAAAAATTTGTTCTTGCCGGGATGAATTAATTGAATCGTATGCATGGATTTGATTTGTCGAGTTGCTCGACTTATGTAGGTATTATGTTTTTTCCTATTGTATAATAACATTGCTTATATGTTATTGTTAAATATATACTATATGTTATTGTTTTTCAATCTTTGTATCAAAAAGGTCATTTGACCGTTGATATTAAATAATAAAAAACAACTTTAAATCTTATAAATATGATCCTTGCCTTTTAATAATTTTAATACCATCAAATGTTTAGATTGTATTACGAATACGACTTCATATACGACCTATTTTTGTACATACCATCACGCCATTTTCCTATTCGGGTAGGTAGATATGACATAGCGCCATACTTTCCTATCTCGGCACACATACTTAGCGTCTTGTACATTCATACACCTTCTCATACAACTTCTACGATTTCTCTGACTTTCTACGTTTCCTTATTTCAGAATATCATTCCCTTGATCCAACCATATTTTCTTTGCTCTTCCTCTCACCCGCTTTCCACTCTCAGTTGCACTGTTTATCTGTTTTGTTAGGCTTTCTTCATTCATTCGTTCCACATGCCCAAACCACATTTTCGTACTCTTTCCATCTTACTTAACACACCAGCCTTAAGTTCACATTCATTCATTATCAACTTTCCGTATTCTGTCATACATTGTCACTCCATGTGTTCTTCTCAATGCACGCATTTCTACAGCATTTATTTGACTCCTCTGCCTTTTTCCACGTCCACGTTTCACTCCTATACCTCAAAGTTGGCACCAAAATACTATTGTGGACTATCATCTTAGCAGATTTTGATACAGCGCGGATTGTAAATGTTTTAATGCCCCATATCTATTTTTATAGCTGCAATTGTTTGTTGTTTAATATCTTTCGACATATCTATGATGACCTATATTTATAAATAATTCCCATCCTGTTTTTACTTAAGGCTCTGTTTAATATATTTCTGGTTGGAAAGAAGAGATTACCACATGGCAATGAACCACCCAAGTTGTATTGTATACAACGAAAATGTAATACAATACAATGTGTAACTGTGGAGGAAGTGAAAATTGTATGGTTGTATAGTAAAATATGGAGATCTGTTCTCCCTGCCTACCCCGCAAGGAATACGGCGTGATGATATGTATGTATATACTATTAAACTATTATCTTACCAGGTCTTCATCACACGGCTGCTCTTCAAGAATCTCATCCGGAACAGCTCTCAGAAACTTGAACTCCTTCCAATAAATCCATTTAGGGACGTAGACAAACTCGGGTTCATCGACCGACTTGCTCTTCATTATCTTGTTCTTCTCCCTTCTACACGAGGCCAACAATGACTCGACCCTTCTTTTGCACGCTTCTACCGACTCGCCGACTTCAGATTCTACAGAAATCCAAGCTAAAGTTTTCTTTTTTCTATCTTTGTAAGATTTCGATCGCGAGTTCCACAAGATTTCCTGCTTTTTAAGCGAGCGTATCAACCGAACTGTCTGTTCGCGCGTCCATTCGACGGCCATTTTGAATGTGCACTGAAATGGCGCCAAAATGCTCAATGTTCGTCGAACTCGCTGAGCGAGACACTTGGCCGAATATTGCCGAGCGCCGCCGACTGACGCGATCGATTTCGACCGCGCACAGTGGAGGAATTTATGTATTGTAGTGGCGAACTGATTCGGACGAAATGTTTACATGTTTGTATTTACTAAGTAACTGAACATAGCGTTCGTGCAGTCGAGCACTGAGAATCGAAGATAATAAAATATAATGTCATCGAGTTATGTGCTAGACAAAAAGAAAAAACATTTCAAATTTATTTGTACACATACATACCATCACGCCGTTTTCCTGTCGGGATAGGCAGATAGGAGAGAGCACCAGACTTTCGTATCACGATACACATTTTTCGTCTCGCCTACATGCATACACTTTGTCATATTTTTTTACATTTACTTTCAAAATATTCAATTGATCTAGCCATATGTTTCTTGGTCTTCCTCTACCACGCCTTCTACTTACATTTGCGCTCTATGTTTGTTTTGTTAGCCTTTCTTAATGCATTACTTAATACACCAGCCTTAAGTTCACCTTCATTTCATATTCTGTCATACACTGTCACCAAATGTATTCTTCTCAATGCATGCATTTCTACAGCCTTTATTCGGCTACTTTCAGTTTTTCCACATCCACGTTTTACTTAAATACACGAAAGTTGGTATTCGAATATTCTTGTGGATTATCATTATCTTAACAAGATTTTGATCATGTCATGATTGAGTATACATGCTTTAGTGACCTGTTGACTTTGTTTCCTGTCACTGCACGCCGTTTGATATATCTCACAAATCTTCCATTATCTGAGATCCAACTATACTTTCTTTGGTCTTCCTCTACTACGCCTTCCACTCACATTAATTTATTTATACTTTTTAATTTTTACAATGAAATATATAAAAGCTCTATCCTTCCAAACTAGACGTATGGATATATGTTACGAGTACATTTCATTGTATTAACTCGAAAAGTTTCATTTCGAAGATGATTTTTTTCCCTTTTATACAGGGTCTTTCAATAAGGACGCTCAATTTTTAAATGTAAAGAAAACAAGTTGTGTGTGAGATATCCACTCAATTTTTTTCATTTAAAATAATATTCTATGGCATTAAGTATGGAATATAACGTCGTTCAAGTGTCCGCCGCGGCATTGCTTGGTGGCACGTATTCGTCCAATTTTCGATGACTTTGTCGCATAAATCTGGCCGAATTTGCTGGGTGGCGTTCGTTATGTTGACTTTGAGGGCATCAATTGTTTGCGGTTTATACGCATAGACCTGCGATTTAAGGTAGCCCCAAAGGAAGAAGTCTAAAGGCGTTAAATCGCACGATCTCGGTGGCCAGTTCATGTCGCCGCCGCGCGAGATAACCATGCCCTCAAATCGCTCGTGCAGAATGTCCATCGTGGCATGCGTTGTGTGGCACGTAGCGCCGTCCTGTTGGAACCACATGTCGTCAGTATCCATATCATCCAGTTTATGTCACAAGAAGTTGCTTATCATCGATCTGTAGCGTTCGCCGTTGACGGTTATGGCAAAGCCAGTTTCGTTTTGGAAGAAGTACGGACCGATGATTCCGACAGACCAAAATCCGCACCAAACAGTGACTTTCTCGAGATGCATTTGGTGCTAGTGTATCTCGTGTGGATTGGTATTGTCCCAAATCCGACAATTTGCTTGTTCACACATCCATTCATCCAAAAATGGGCCTCGTCGCTAAAGATTATATTTTTCGCGAAATTTGGGTCAACTTCCAACTGCTCCAGAGCCCAATCAGCGAAAACACGGCGTTGTCTATGGTCATTTACCTTAAGTTCCTGGGTCAGTTGGATTTTATACGGGTGCAGACCCAAGTCCCGACGCAAAATTCGCCAAGTTGAAGTCGCAGAAAGGCCAACAAGTTCTTGTGAACGACGAGAAATTGACTGCCTCGGGGTTTCCTGTACACTCTCACGCACAGCAGCGATGTTTTCAGCAGACCTTGCGTTTCGGTGACGTATGGGTGTTGGCTGATTATTTATCGAACTGGTTGACTCGAATTTGGCTGTCAAACGTCGAATAGTCGACTCGGCAGGACGGTTGTGGCGAGGATAAAAATCACGTAATGCGCGGAACGTTTCTCGAACGGAGCACTGATTTTGAAAATAAAATTTGATAATTTACACACGTTGTTCAACGCTATAACCTTCCACGGTGCTTTGCCATACACTACTAAACAATTCACAATAAATTTGACAGATGTTGCTTTAACAACATGGCCGCTATAACCTAACAAATTTCGAGCGTCCCTATTGAAAGACCTTATAGTTTCACCATCGTCACTATCACGCCTTGTCACTATTGGGATAGGCAGAGGTAACAGATATCCTCTTATTTTTTTATTACTGTCACGTCCATACACCTCATCATGCATACTCTCCTATTCTTAAGGGTTTCCACCTTCTTTCGGAATTTGATTAATTTGATCGTACCACGTTTTTCAAGGTCTTCCCAAACTTCTCGTACTTTCTATACTACGTGTATTGATAATTTTTACAGTTATTTACGAACTATTTGAAAACGAGCAATTCATCATCTTAACATTTACTCCGTGAGGCAGTTAATCTTATCGAGGGGATGATGCGGTGTGGATGAAAGACGCATGTGTGTGTATTGATTTATTATGTATAAATAGTTGTACTTCAATAAGCACGCAGTCTTGACAGATTAAACTCAAAGGTCTGATGACAAGGTTACCAAAGTTTCAAGACGATCGGCAAGTTTAATTTGTAAGACTCATATAGGTAATTTTTTTTATATAACGCTATTTTTATGTCGCTTAATTTGGATATATTTAATAATCTATCACGGCAACCATTCATCTACGAGAAACGACAGAGACGCAGCATTCCCTCTTAGTTTCAGGTTTTGAGGTGCTACATTTCTTCATGTGACTTTGCAGACCAATTCTCGATCTGCATAGTCAAGAACAGACATCCCACCTCCCAGATTGTCCGGGGACCTCGTCTGAAATTGATCGTTCGCACTCACTCGTCCTTTTCAGCTACTTTAATTAGTTGGTATCATGGAATACCTTTTCCCTCTCGAGTTTATCTCTACACTTTGATGCTGTTGATTAAGAAACTCTTACTCGTCAGCACCCATTCCAAAATATTTGAGACATTTTTTACAACGTATTTGACACCTCTTACAGGTGTCCACGTGTAGTTGCAACTATTAGCTCAAATGTCAACCTCATTTGCGCTCACAATGATTATATTATCTGGTGCACCTTGCTAAATAACTAACGAGGCTATGGCAACCGAATATTGGCGGTATAACCTTAACATCTGTGCAGCACTAAATCCCTGTACAACATCACATAGAGAAGGAAAACTCCAAACTCAAAATAGTGTACAAAAAACCTCACACCAACCCGCTATAGCAACGTGGTATCAAGTGGATACGCGCCCAAACAAAAGTTGACGATGTTTTAGAGGTTACAAAAGGACTCGAGTGGAAGTGAGCTAGCACGTCCCCCGAGCATCGGACCATCGTTGGATGTATGAAGGGATTCAGTGGTACCCAATAAGCAGAATAAGGTCTGTAAGCAGACCGAAGTTACGTTGAGTGGACGAAATACGTAAGCAAGCAGCGATTGCGTGGCAGCAATGCGCAAAGGACAATATTTATTGGAAACAACTTGGAGAGGCTTACATCCTGCAGTGAATGAATGTAGGCTGATGATTATACATATATCGCATTTCGCTATTAATTCCCTCAATGTGGCCAAACCAAGTTTTTTTCTTAATTCTAATTATAATATCCATATTTTCGAACCGTGGTTGTCCGCTGGAACTGAGACCGCGGAAAGCGAAACCGCGGATAAGGGAGGTCTACTATACTATGTGGAATCACACTGTGCATAGACAGCGTTATTAAATAAGTGTGCCACGATCAGCTTAATTGGAATCGTTCAATATTTATTCCAATACCGTACCATACCAGTTGTGAAATAATTATGAGCTAAGTGCGCCACGCTAGGCGCTCTTGTTGACACGCTATTGGTCTTCCGTTATTTTGGTTTACAAAAATATTAAATAATAGATCAGTATAGTTGGACCAAGAGGACTTGTGAATTTGTGAAAGTTGGATGAATATTATATTAAAATAGTCTAATGTAGAGTTCCACAAAGTCAAAGCAGAATTCTTTGATAAATTAATAAGATTAGTTTGAAATGTTCGTCCAAGCTAATTTTATGACGTCTAATGTGGATTTAGGTGTTTTCTCGTGGGTGTTCACTAAACTGTGTTCTGAAAGTGCCAGTAAAACCCTATCTGAATATCATTGAATCATCTCGTCTTCAGTTACTTACACATATACGAGTATACATACCAGCGCGCCATCTTCATTTTTTGTATAGGAAGAGAGGACAGACCTCCACATATAGCCCTCGCAGTGTCCTTATTTATAAGTTTCATAATACATACTCTTCCTTTCTTACATTTCCTTCAGTTAAAATTTCTCCAACTATCTCCTTCCGCTGTTTTCTCACTATCTGTCAATTTCAGACATGTACTCGTATTTATTTCCTAAGACTTTCGCAACTCATTCCCTCAAAGAGGTTTGTATTGTATTTAACCAACACATATTTTAAATCAGCTGTTTCTAAACCTTTTATGCTACATATTTTCCTAAATTTATGACACAAGTTGGTATTTTTTATTATTATTTTAAACGTAACAATAACGCATTCATTTATTTTTATTATTTTCACAACATTGCCACACTCTTTCCCGTACCACCTACTGTTCTCTTATGTACCACAGGTGGTATGCGTACCACCGATTGAGAATCGCTGGTTTAGATTATCTGGTTAGGTCTCCAGTTCTGCTTTAGTATAACAATACTGCTTGGAGCACAATGGTGATATAGGTAATTTGCGAAGTATTATGGGTTAACTCAAAATGGAGCAGGTTGATAAGTTATGTTATCTGGGCAGTATGTTTACGTATGATAGGCGAGTTGAAAGATACATTTAAATGTGGGTAGCGACTAGAAACAAGGTAAACAAAAGCACTTAATGTTATATACAATTGCCAAACAATATCAACAGTAGCAAAATGACAATACATAATAGTGTGTTGGTTCCCACCTCGATGCATGGAAGTGAAATTTGAACTTGGCAGAATAAGGATAAGAAGAGTAAGATCAATGGCGTGGAGATGCGTGTACACAGGAAAATTTGCGTAGTGTCAATTATTGAAAGAAGGTGGAATGAAAACATCAGAAGTGAATGCATGGATACGTGGAAGATGATGAAAGAAGCTTTAAGATTGCTTGGAGATGTGAAGAGAATGAATGATGAAAGAATGACATAGTGATTATACAACTCAGAAGTGCAAGGTGTGCGTGGAAGAGGTAGACCGAGGAAAACGTGACTGGACCGAATGGCCAGATTTTGAAAGAATGTAAATTGAGAAGTATGACTAATTGAGGATTGTGCATTACGAGATGTATGAATGTGGATTAGGAGAAAGTTGTGTGCTTGGATAGAAAAGTTTGGAGATCTGTTCTCTCTGCCTACCCCGCAAGGGACACGGCATGATGATATGTATGTATGTTTTAAGTAGATTTCAGTAGAAATACTTCCTAATGCTGAGGGTCTCGTGTCGAAACTTCAGGAAAATTTCAATGCGGTTTCGTCGATCGAGGCTGGAAGACTCCGAAACTTCCCTTCGTTAAAAAGTTTATCTACTCGTATATATGTATTTATTACTGCCGTATAATGAAATGTTTTTAATACAATGGGGCAATTTGTTCGAGAGAAAAGGTTGAGTAACCTACAGGGTACCATAAAACTAGAAATTCCTTTCCTTTCATATATCATATACAGACGAAATCCATCTGATTCTTGGAGCCAGTACCGAACGAGCTTTTTTAATTTATTTTGTAACTATTTCAAACTTATTAAGTAAGTACCTACCTATCTTAAAAGATTGTCTTTCCTGTTCCCAGTAAGCCCCAGATTGGAAGACAACAGGCTTTGACCAGTCAGGCCACGGAGGAAGTTATAGTTAAAAGGGATATACATACTATATGTTATTATCATTTATATCGTCGTCATTTAATTTTACTTATTTATTTATTTTACAAGACATGTATATAGAATATCTATATATTATAAATGAAAAAATTGCAAACTAAAAAAAATATTTCAAGTGGAAAGACATTCTCAAATTATATTTATTTTTTGTTATAATAAACCAGTGCCTCTCTAACTTTTTCATATTACGGCCCTCAAAATCTGAAAAAGAAATGTAAGGTTCCCAAAAAAATTATTCGAGCTACCAACAGTACTTTATTTTCTATTAATTATTATTTTATGTACATTTTTGTTAAAAAATAATATAACACATAATGTACTTCCTCATAAAGCAAAAATTGAATTAAATCAGCTCCCTGGCCGGAGCTCCACGGCCCCCCAGGGTGGAGCGACCCCTAATTTGAGAAGCACTGTAATAAACAACACTGAAGTGTCCTACATAACACAATAAAACTTAAAAATAAAAAAAATATAACGTATCACTACCCTCCAAGAACCTTACATTTATGATATATATATTTTTTTAAGTATCATGATTAAACATGTATAACAAAAGTAATTTAACAATTCAAGACTCGTAAAATATAAAACAAATCTCTCTCACGGGGATTTATTACAAATAAAAAGCATTAGAATAACAACCTCTCAGTCAAGACCTAGATTGAGGAAATGCCGGTGAGGCACCCTCCAGGATGAATCTTAACATCTACATTAAAAATATCCATCAAACCAGATACGGATTTACCCAATTGTATTCTCAAAATTTTACTACAACGTGCAATTGCCGTTAGCAAATTGGTATCGGCATATTTGAATTGTAAAAGGTTCCGTGTGTTTCTAGTAGGAGTATGAAAACCAATTAGATCCAGTATATCGAGGCTATCAACAATATTTGAATAACCTTATATAGAAACATCAAATCGAATACTATCATTCTTTCAGACACTTGAATTTGTTGTCTGTCATTTGTCGTGACCCCTGTAGTCTAAGATTTTGCATGTATCTTATTAAGGACAAATATGCGCAACAATCACTCTTCGTTACCTACCACAGAATCTCAATAAGGTCCTGGAATAATTCAACTATCGGCGTAGTATTCATGGTAAAATAGATGTAAACATTCCGAAAATTAAGTAAATATTCTTGAGCTTGCTTACTGTGTGTAAGAAACTGGCATCATCAGCACGTCTGTCTAAGAAACTGGCATCTCGAATCATTATAGTAATGAACATCTACGACAGAGGTACAAAAACACCATCAACTAAAAACAGACGCGTTAGGAAGTGCTTTGAACTGTTCCTTCAGGCCCGCTTCCCGTCCGGCCTGCTGCGATTAGTTCCGCAGGCCCGTGTTTATATTTTGGTACGTGTGCCTCGCATATATTTATATCCCGCGATAGATGTGTTGTGTTGATGTCGCGTTGTATCCGAGCGCTATCAACCGGAGAACCAAACCGGCATCCGGCTCGCAGCTTTTTGTAAACAACTACTCCGCTGTGGTAATATGTAGTACGTATAATGACGCGCGTATCAGAGTAGATACAACACGCTCCACCAACACAAGCAAGTGAGCTGCCGGCACACAAGCACGGACGAGGTATTCGGGCCATGTAACATTAACGGTAAAATTTAGGATTGTTCCATTGGCGGGCGGGCGCCTCGGATTGGCGGGAAGCGAGTGCCGTGGGGGTGGGGGGAGGCTGCGCGCGCAGCGAGAACATTCCACTATCCGTGCCTCGCTTGACGTGATGTTGTGACGTACTGTTCCACTTTCTACGTGCGCCACACAACTACGGTGCATTTTTGTGTTGGAAGAGTTGTTGGATCTTTTCAAACTGCATTATGTATTATTAATTCACGTAATGTTTCATTTTTTTGAATAGCTATTAATCCGAATTAGGGTGGATCCAGCTAGTAAGTAATGATATATTGGTTACGTTATAAAACGACTTTATATAAAGCGCCGATTAGAGAGGAAACTACCCTCAAGGGCGCTCCAACTCGGAACTGAAACCCACTATTATTAATAGATTAAAAAAAATACAAAATTAAATATAAGTTTAGTGTAAGGATATAAAGGTAGAGGCTGCGGCCAGTAGATAATGTACTTCCCCGCATCTGTATATGTTAAGTACAAGGCTGTAGAGTTGAAGTCGTGGTGTCGGTTGGTTTTTTGTGAAGTCGGAGTCGGTAGATGTTATTCTTAAATCGACTCGGACTTATTATTTTTTACATTTATCAAAATTTATCGGTTACATAAATTACATTATGAGCTATGTGCCATCTAGAATAAATAGCGTGTACTATAATGAGGAATCTCCGTAGACATTGTTTCCAAAAAACTACATTTAAGTAGTTACGCCACATAATCAATCAAGTATAACATATGGTTAGCCATATATGTACCTACTATAATTGGGAGTTGAAGTCAAACATTTAAAGTCGAAGTTGGAATTTTTTTACGTTCTCCACATAACTGGTTAAGAAAAATATGTATGGCAAAAAAACTTACCAAGGAAAGACCAACTACAAAAGAAGCCTTTGTAGATCTTCCGATATATCATATAATAGTAACATATTCGGCTTTAGGTGTATGTAGTGTTCACATAAAATCTAATTTTGATAAGACCTCCTAAAAATGTTATCTTAAAAATCTGCACATGCTACTCATATCCTTAAAACTAAAGAGGCACACCATTCCACGCCACCGGACCAGCAACGGCAAAATCTCGATCATAATACCCCGCCCTATTAAATATTTTCATTGTGAATACAGAATATATTCTAAAAGCACACCAACAGTAAGTTCACGCTATCAACATTTGGAATAATACTACGTTTGTTAAAATAATACAACATACCATACATATCATCTGTGGGTAGAGAGAACTGATCTACAAACTTTTCTATCCATAGCACACAACTTTCGCCTCCTCCCACATCGATACATCTCATCAGTCAGAATGTTTTATTTTTAATATTTCTCACTTTACATTTTAAAATTCAGTCCGCTTGATTCAGCCCCATTTCTCTTGACCCAACTCTTCTACACACACCTTACACTTCTGACTTGGATATTCGTTTAGTCATTTTTTCGTAATTCATTATCTCCACTTGAAATAAGAATACTAATTGTACGAGTATACTCGTATATTTATGTATTTCAATAGAAACTATAACATAAACCTTCTTAACACTGCAAACTGGCGGAGACATTTTTATGAACGTTCTCTTATTGGTTATTTGTCAAAAGTAAATCTTCATGAAGGGCCGAAAACGCATAATTTAGTAGGCATTGACCACCGTGGCCTAGTTGGTAAGACGACTTCAACTCGAATGCTTCAGGTTCGATTCCCGATGGTACCTAATACGAGTAAATAAAAAAAGTTAATAAAAAATAGTTCGTTTGATAACATTACTCGCACTCGCCAAATATGTGAGTGCTGCTTTTTTACGTGTGGTTTTGTTGCCAACACTTGAAATGACGAACCACGAACTCAGTGATTTTCGAAAGCCGAAAGCTTGATTACTGGGGCCGAAGACAATATTGTCTACCGGTAACACTCTTCAATATTTCTGAATTATCAATCACGGGCATTTTTTCTTTTTTTTGAAAATATATATATGACCGAAGTCATCGGTTTTCTTATACCCCCGAATACTAACCGGAAAAATAACGGTGTCATTCGAAGGGAGTAGTAGCACAACAGGTGGTTCGAATCGGCGACCTTCTGTACGGAAGTCCAGTGCGTTACCGCGCAGCCATGCACCTCCAACAAAACAAGAATATAGTGCAAATGTGAGTGAAATGCGTGTTAGAAGAAGATCAAGGAAAGTATGGTTGTATCGAGTGAATGCTATTTTAAAAGAAGGAAACGTAAAAAATCAGAGAAGTCGTGGAATTTGTATGAGATTTTATTATTATTTTAATTTTAATTAAAAGGCAATTTATATAGCGATATTCAGAGTTATATGGACACTACACACATTAATTACACATCAAAGCCGAATGTGTTACTATCACATATTGGAAGATCTACAAAGTTTTTTTTTGTGGTTCGTCTTCCATTGGCTAGTTGTCTGCGGTTTTATTACCAAATATGTTTTCTAAACATATGCACATGCGGTGAGGTACCTAATCTATAGTAATGTTCGCTCCCTTCCTGCTTTAACACTCAACTTATGTATACATATTTATTTTGTTATATTTTTAATATGTTAATAATAGTGAGTTCGAAGCTGGACTCCCTTGAGGAGAGTCTGTTCTCTAAACGGTCCTATGTAAATTTTCCTTTTATTCTTATGACATTTTACTAGCTTAAAATTAGCTGGTTTCGCACTTCGATCGGTAGGATGTACACAGTAAACATAATAATCAATAATACCAATAGTATGTAATTAATCAATATTATCTTTCACACCTTTAGAGCTAGCTACCTTATCGCAGGTATTGAATCGCTTTTATTCTCGTATCACTATACAAGTATATTAGTATTATCACCAACTTTGCTGGTAGACATTGGTTATAACACTTCATGTGCGGTAGTGTAACTAACACGTTTAATGATAAATAGTGAGTTCCGTGCCTACTCCAGTAGTTCTAAACCCGAAGGGTTGATTACTATGGCTGAAACTCGTCTCCCAGCTACACTCTTAAATATGTCCAGTTCACTTATTTGAATATATTAAAGGGTACCTATCATACGAAAGAAAAGAAATCGAATAGACACCTTTATAATGTACCTATACGCAAAAATATCAAGCCATTGAAATGTATGTTCATATTTTGAGCAATATAGAATTTGATGGAGATCCGGTTTTTTAGAATGTGCTTGTTTACCTACTTATTCAAGTATATATCTTTATAATTCTCTATGTAAAACCACAAGTATGTGTAAAATTCAAAACTGCGTGTATTTGAAATACAATGTGTATTTTTCTGGTTGGTTTTCGAAGAACCTATCTCTAAAATGACATCTTTTATTTTTTGGACAAAGCAAGAAAACCCTTTGTTTTTTTTAAAGATTTTTCGTGTCTGGTTTGAATTAGTGATATTTATTTAACTGTGAAACCTTTAAAGTTTTATATAAATGTATTGTATTTTTCATATGTATACTGAACTAAGTATACCTAAATTTATTTCATATTTTTTCTTTTATTTTCACATATATTTAAATTTTAAATTATTCTAATTTCATTCAATAATAAACTTATTTATATGTTTTCTTCTTTTGATTCACAGAATTTGAAAAAAAGTTACGCTTGTTTCGTGTTTTATTTTATTGTGAATGATTTTCTCAGTTCGGATAATATTTCTGTAGTTGACGCCTTGGCAACGTTGTGCGCCGCGCTGCCCGCAGCTTGCTGCTCAGCGCGGTACATGCGCCTGATCGTGCTGTGACGTCACTCGGTCGATAATGGCCTCCCGCTCGGGCCCCTCCGAGTGAGTACCGGGTAATATTCTAGCCAGTCGTTCGGGACACTTTGTCGAGCGAGTTTGTTGGTAATAGTTGAGTACATCGCGCGTGAACACCGTTATGCGGGTGTAGTATGTAGTGAAGTGATTTTACGGAAAGTTTTTTTTGAGACTAGACTAAAAAATAAAAGTGCCGTCATGTCGGTGATGCAAATACAATCCAAAAGGCAGCTCTGCTATCTGTGCGATGTGCCGCGGATGCCTTGGGCAATGTTACACGACTTTTCTGAAGCGGTGTGTCGAGGGTGCGTGAATTATGAAGGAGCCGATAGGATTGAAGTGGTTCTAGATGGAGCTCGACAGATGAAAAGAGCTCATGGGTTTCAGGAAGGGAGGAGCCCTCACACCAAAGCGGGCACGCACCGTTTGGAAACACATCAGAATGGTGCTCAGCCGCCCGGCGCGACGGGAGCGAGTGGCCACCACCAGTTAGGATTGCCCCTGCACCACGCTCGTTCGGGACTTTTAGCCGAGTATGGAAACAGAGGGCACCCACTGCACCACAGGCCGCCGGTGCCTCTGGGGCTGAAGCGAGGCGCACCAGATGAGGAGGAACCGCACCACGAGGCCAAGAGGCTGACGGAGGAGCACGCTCGACCGCCTCTGACCAGGGGCGAGTCCTTACCGGCGGTGTCTTTAGCCGCTCCATTCGCCCAAGACCGAGCCTTCAAGCAGGAAAAGCACCCTATCAGAGCACCGTCCTTCGACACGGCCACAGCATTCAAACCTAACGGTGAGTACTATTATACTTCTATTTAATTTTAAAATCTTGGAAAAAATACTTAAAAATAATAGGATCTTCCACTTACCCATGTACTTGTTTAAATATTTAAGATATAATCTATATTTTGAAAATATTTATAAACCTACGAATTAGTAATAGGATTTATTTTTTGAATTAGTTTTTCACATATTGTGCTCACATTTCTCTATCCTTTGAACTGATCAGGGTTCTTAAATTTTCTAGATATTTCTATCGTTTTTCACTTCCTTATATTTTTTTCTTATTTTATGGACAATCAAAAATAGGGTTTTTTGTAGTTTTATTAAGTAATAAATTTTCATAAGAAAATTCTTCTGCAGTATTTTCCTGGAATTGAATTATTCGTATTATGATAATTTGAATATCTAGAAATTTAGGGATATTTAAAAAAAATGTTTGTGTTGAATTCGCATTCGCGAATGACAACAAAAATAATTATCTTTGATAGAACAATCGGAAAGCCTCGAGTATTCAAGACCTATTAATTAAAAACGATAATCTTGATATTGAAAAAACTCAATATTGACCTGAAATCGTATATTTCGACAGACGTTTTTTTAAACTGAATTAATAGTAATGTTGGTGGAAAACTTGCATATTATTTTACAATTTCCTCCTCTACCTATGATAGCACTTGAAAAAACAAAAAAAAAAAACAAAAGTATATTGATAGAATTCCGAGGTTGCAAATAATCTGTTATCGGACAATGTTAAAATAATTTTAACAAAGAAATTGCAGTTTTTCTTCATATTTTTTGTTCTTAATTTCGTTTTAAACTAAATGAACATTTAAAAATATTTTATCGGCATTAACCCTTTGTACTCCTTAATTATTATTTTTTTACCTACCACCAACTCCTTAATTAATTTACAAAATAGACAAAAAAGGGGTCTCAATAAAGTGTTGTATTAGAACAGTGTAGAGTGCGTATTTATTTTTTTTGTTTATATTAAGTAGTAAGGTAGTAAATAAATACAAATGTATATGCTTAGCAAATTTATTTACCAGAATTATTTATAATTTTTCAAAGTATGGTACGTTTTAAAACATTCTCCTGGATGAAGGCCGGGCTTCCTATCACAATATAATGTAGTTTATTTTCTCCCTCCTTTGACCTTCCGATTGGAACACAACATACAATCCTTGTGTTGGTATGGGTAAAAATAAAATTTCTCTTCCCATCCAAACGCTGGATAGTATCGTCTGTGGACAATCGGCCTGATTTTTGTATCGGTGCACGAATGTCTCAGATTAGACTCATCAATAATTTGTTTCTTATTTTTTTGTGATATTCTTTGCATATTTTCCTTTATAGCATATTCATTGAATAAATTGTATGAATTCACATTACATCACAAAAAAACACGAAATATTTTTTTTAAGACGTGTGTGTAACATACTTCTTTTCGAGGATACAGGCACTTGCAAATATCATAAAAGTATCCCTTGGACCTTGAATTCGTGGAATACCGCTATGTCTATTGTTAATTACTGCGCACCTACAAATGACTGTTGGTCCTATTACAATAATAATAACAATGTAAAAATGCGTAGAACGTCTGAATATGACAAATTCAGTCCCTTTTAAGTATTTCAAAGAAAAAAAAATTTGATTTAATAATTTTTAATTATTTTAGAAATTGCGTTGTTCAATGTCGAGTCTAGCTCGACATAGGAGTTAAAATAAGAAATACGATGTCGTGCCACACTCAACATAGGAGTGCAAAGGGTTAAGGGAACAAATTGATTGACATAAATACATTTATTTCGAAGTAATCATTTTTGTTTTTTTAATTTCATTTTATTTCTTTGACAATCATTTTGCATATTTTTTTGGAGTTTTTAATGGCCATTCGTTCAAATTTGTGTTCCCAGTTAGTTATCAATGATAAGTTGATTTATTACATTAATTGAAAATGCAGAATATTTCTAAAAATTCATTCATAGTAAGTAAGCTCACGCTATAAAAATTTGGAATAATATCATGTTATAACAAATATGAAGACCAATTTAAAACGTTTTTACATTGACAATTTATTTAATTAAAATTTGGGCCCAGCACGTATTTTGAAGTTTTTGTTCAATTCCTTCAAATCTGTCACTTAATCTTTAAAATAAACTCAATATTACTTAATACGAAAGATTAATGAATAATGGACCTTGCGACATGGATAATAGACATTGCACTATAAAACAAATGAATATAAAACAAACTTTACCAAAATCGCAAAACTACCTTAAATTATAAATTTATCTTATTTACTATTTATTTAAAACGATTTTTTTTTCTGAATCAATATGTCCAATCTAATTTTTGTCGTAAAATCTGATAAGTGCTTAGGATCAGTCATATCACTTAGTTCACATCGGTAGCTAGAACAAACAGCTGATCGCAGCGAAAATCGATTGCTTGAGCACACCCCTTTCTTGTAGCCTTCATATTATTTCGTTTTGAGGAATAATTTTTAAATGTATTTATTCTTGCAATTTTTTTATTAAGTCACTCAAAACGAATTGAATCGTTTTCCCATTCTCGGATTTGCTCATAAATTTAAGAAACTATCAGCTCAAAGTGCGTTTACGGATTTTAGTGATAAATATTTGTTTGTCATTAATACATTACATTTCGAAACTCGTGACATAAAATACTAGATTTGACAGCATCTTATAATTATCTATACAATTGACATCCGTGATCTAAGTTAGTAAAAAAATCTGTCATCCAATCTGGAGTTTGCGGGTTCGGTTCTCAGCCTATGTTTCACTTAAGATCTATATTAACATATTTCTGGTTAGTTGGAAGAGATTACCAAATGGCAATAATATCTCTAGTTTATACTGTATACAACGAAAGTAATACAATACAAAATAAATATTTAGCTATAAAGACGATGAAGATATGAACGGACATTGTAGGGAATTGTTTTTCTCAATTATTTTTATTATGTACTGGAAATATCCAGAAATATCGCGACGTGGATGGTTATTAATTCCTAATGCAGATTTTTCATTAGATATACAAGTATGTTTCGAATTTCCTTGGGTTTGATCATATCTTATGGATTTTTTTGTCTTGAAATCTTACTGTTTTTAATATTACTTAGTGATACAAAATAGTTAATGCCGAGGATCAATGTAAAAAGTGTGGAAAAGAACATTTGAAAAACATCAGTGCTCATAAATTAAAACATGAATTAGCATTGGATCATACTCGTTTATTCCTTGAATGTCCATTTAATTACTGAAGGTCCATTTAGTATGTGTATCCAACCTTTTATAAATATCTAGTTTAAACGAATGATCGAATGCAAACCAATATGAGAACGCTCATTGTAAACTTGTTCCCCTCCGTTTGTAAATTGTTAAGAAAGTTTCTAATGAAATAAAAATATAATATTGTTATTCTTATTTGGTAAACCTAGTAAGTATTCTTTAAAAAAATGACGGAGAGACTTCTGTACATACACGTACTCGTATTCTGTAGTTTCAATTGACGTAATCAAGTCATTATTGTTCACTGGATGGGTACATCCGAATTTTGGAAAATAACAATAAAAAAAGCATTTACGATGTAGGTAGATAGGCCTGGTTCAACACATGTGTTTTGGATATCCCAAGTTTAAAAAGTTGGACCAATCTTGTATTTTATCTAAAAAAATCATCATTTTTCAAGAGATTGATTAAGTTCAAGAGTTTGACATAAGACCATGCGATATATATTTATTGTTAAGTTTTATTATTAATAACAATTTCGGAAAATTATTTGATGTTTGTATTCCGAAATAGTGATGATCCGTTAGGTTTGAGATTGAAAAGGATGTTAATTTGAAATAAGAGTCTTTTTATTAAGGCTTTTACAATGTATAGAAAAATCGGTTAGGAATTCTCAAAGGCTTCGTAAAATTGTCGCCCCTTTTTTTGCTACTTTAAATCTATAGAACCGTTACATCCCCAAGGTTTATAGGCTTTTTGGACGTATTCGCTAGAAAGACGCAATCCACAAAATCCATTTTTGTTTATTTGTGTAAAAAAAAATGATGATGGAAGTGTTGCCAGACGTATCGAACGCTGTGTAGCGATACGAAATGAAGCCAATCGACCCACTAAAACACATCTCGATCCGGACATCAAATCAAATTCTGCTAAGATGACAATAGTCCACAATATTCTAGTACCAAGCTTGATGTATGGAAGTAACACGTGGATGTGGAAAAAAACAGAAAACAGTCGAATAAAGGCTGTAGAAAAATGCATGCATGGAAATGTATGACTGAATACGGAATGAAGTGATTAGGGATGAACGTGAACATAAGGCAGTAGATGTATTAAGTAAAATTGAAATTAAGAAGAGCATTCTAATAAAAAATGGTTTAGGTATGTAGAACGAATGAATGAAGAAAGACTAACAAAATGAATATATATACAGTGCAAATGTGGGAGGAAGACCAAGAAAAATATGCTTGGATCAAGGGAATGACACTTTGAAAGAAAGAAATGTAAAATCAGAGAAATCGTGTAAGTTGTATAAGGTGTATAGATGTAGAAGAGTAGTGTCACCATGGGAAAGTCTTGGGCTCACTCCTCTCTGCCTACCCCTACGGCAAAATTGTGTGATGGTATGTATGTACTCCGGTATGTACAGAAATATGTTATCAAGAACGTTTTTATAAAATCATATAAAAGTACTATTATATTCGTAATTCCGTTTTGTTCAAAATAATGTTTCATGCAATTTTCCATAGAAAGTAATTGGATGTTTCCTAAATTATCTGTGGGTTAGTCCTTTTAGCGTAATTATTAACATTTCGAATATATCCGATATAATTCTCTTAACGGATGCATGTCTTATTTCTTGTCTAGGTTGGTCCTGCATGTTTTTATATTTCGTACCATTATTTATGACACACTTTCCATTCTATTCTCAGTTTCCCCTTTCGTAATTTAAATTAATGTTGTGTACCCCCCATTCTCTCTCATTAAGAAAGAATAAACGTTTTGGTTTATTAACCTATCCCAACGTTTTTATCGATTATATATGCAATAACAGAACCTTGTGATTTGAGTTTACCCTTACGTCTATTAATCAGGATATTCGCATGCTGGGGTTGAAATATATGTCATTTTTATCTTAATATGTACTTACATACATACATTTATCGCGTCCTCGACATCAGCGGCTCTCAAACTTTTTTACTGATGGACCCTTAGCACGTGGCAAAATTTCTACGGATCCCAATAAATATAAACTTACCATGTAAATTTTTACTTTCTTAATTGGATTTAAAAATGAACAAATGTGAGTTCTTTTTATTTATTTTATAAATCATAAAAACTTCTATAATTTATGTAATAAATTTATATAATTTTATTTCGTCTTAATGCGAGGGATGGTGCTGTTTTGTCGGGGTCGGGGACAATTTTTGAAAGCTTAATCGTTAGATCTGACTCCACCTGCAGCCGGTTTCTATGTTTACTTTTACATAGACGAGATAGCAGGCCACCAGTAGAAAACTTTATGCATTCTTGTTGCATACGTGAAGATATTTTCCAGTATAATTTTAGTAATTTTTCGCGGACCCCCTAGTAACCGCTGCTCTCCATTAATTTCTGTATCCGGGCGAGCAGCACGGTGAATGAATGCATTATGTTGTATCATGCACTCGACACTTTTCTTATGTGTCAATTACAATACAGTCAAACCTCGGGTCACGAACGCCTCTAGTCACGAGCAAATCGGCTTACGAACACAATTTCCGAACAAATTTTGACTCGACCTGCGTACAATGCCTCGGCTCACGAATTAGTTGTAACGACGCATTACGCAATTACGCATTAGTTCTAAGGTGCGCGCGTTGTGAACATTGTTGGTCGCTGTTCTTGATTCAGATTTTTTTTGCTTTTTATATATATAATATACAGTATATATAATATATTTTGCTTTAATTAACCCTCATTATGGCTCCCAAGAAAATGAATTTCGGTTTGCGAACATTTCGGCTCGCGAACGGAATCAAAGAACGAATTAAGTTCGTAACCCGAGGTACCACTGTATATTCTTGCAACATATAGATATATATCGATCGTCTCTTATCTTGACTTGTTCGCTTGATACCTACAAACTATTTATTAAGTTTGTATTTTTTTAAGTGAGTGAAAATTTTGTCCAGGAGAGTGAAATTTAAAAAAAAGGAAATTAAAGAGTAAAATAAACAGAAGGAACTGTATGAGGTGTATATGGATGTGAAAGTAAGAGACATATGTTGTGATAGGAAAGTTTGGGGCTCTGTCCTCTCCCTTTATGTACTTAATATTTCTTGCTATAAAAAAATCAATTTCGTTTGATTGGAAATGCGAACTTAATAGTTCAACAAAATTTTAAATACATAAACCTAACATTTTGTGGATAAAGATAACCATACATAAATAAATCCACAAATTTTGTGGATATAGAGGATATAAATACACAAACCCACCAATTTAGGGATATAGGGCATTCAATGGCATTTATTTATTTAGACAATGCTAAATTGTAATAATATGTACATATGTTAAGACTGTAAGCTTGGGATTGGTTGGTACGTTGCCTCACGAGGCAGTCGAAACATAACATGTATAATATGTATAATGTAAACTTTCCAGTAAACCAATTGATAGATCTCGATAATGCGTGTATTCGATTAATACTTGTTTGTCTGGATACATTGTGATGGATAACAATAATAAGTATTGTAATGGTTTATCTGTGTTTTGACTTACAAGTTACAAAGATAATAAATTTTATCAAAATAATAATAAAATGATAAGTTGTATTTTTATCGCCTTTTAATAAATTATTTTACTCTTTTAGTTGTAAGCATATTTTTCTTTCTCTTAAGTTAACTTTTATGTGATCCTTTTCTCATAGCCACGCCAGCGATTTTTGCTGTTTCAACCACATATTTCAAGGATCTGAGAGTTTCATTTCATTTGTTCCCAGCATCCTTTTTTGTTTTTGTGATATATATTCTCGTAAATTATTCCATACGTCATGATAAGACTTCACGCGTTCTTTGTAAATGTTGATTACTGTATTGGCAGTTAGGATTATGGCTAGAAACAACATTCCACTTTTTGAACGCGTCATATTTAACTTGTCTAATTTGTGATGCGTTATCTAAAAATATATTCTTTCCTTTTTTCTATTTTTTCTAATTTCTCTGAATTCTACCTACTTAAAATAATGTTTCTAATTCATCTATGAATATTGATAATTGTTTCCATATTACACTTTCCTTACTTGTCCAATTTATTTGTTTTAACACTTAAATGCTGTAGAAATACGTGCATTTTGAACAATTAAAAACAATATATGGGGTGACAATGTATGAAAGAATACGGAATGAAGTGAAGGGGATGAATATGAACTTAAGGCTGAGGTGTTGAGTAAGTGAAAAAGAGCATTCTGAGATGGTTTGCTCTGCCTACCTCGACATGAAAATGGCGTGATTGTATATGTGTATGTATTCAAATTGTATAATAATCGTAACTATGTATGTACATTTTATAATAATCAATTGCCAGGTAGCAATCTCTTCTAACAGCAGATCAGATAACAATAAATTAAGGAATTTATATGATCGCATAAAATATTCTAATTGTTATTTATTTGTTCAAAATTCACGAACAATACAACTTACTATGATAAAAGTGAGATATTATCGATGAAAGGAAAAAGAAAAAGATAATAGAGATGAAAGAAAAATCGAATGAAACACGTAATATAACTAAATGTCTTGAAGTTAAGTTCGAGTTTTTCAATCACTTTATAAAACATGCCAATGAAGGACCGAGTCTTACATTTATTAGTAAATGGTTCCAGAGGATTACTGCATGGACATAGAACGACGTAAAAAAAGAAAGCCAGATGAATGTGAACTTAAGGTTGATAAGTTAAGTAAGATGAAAAAAAAGTACGTTTAGATGGTTTGGGCACGTAGAACGAATGAATGAAGTAAGTTTTACAAAACAGGTATACACTGCAAATGTGAGTGGAAGACCAAGTAAAGTATGGTTAGATCAAGTGAATGATATTCTGAAAGAAGGAATGGTTGATAGTCAGATAAATCGTAGAGGTTGTATGATAAGGTGTATGTATGTAGTTAAGGCTAAGGATGTGTGTAGACTTAGCAAAGTATGGCGTTCTGTCCTCTCTGCATACCCCGACAGCGAAATTGCGTGATGGTATTCATGTACGGTTTTCATTATTCGTTCAGAGATAAATTTCTCACATTTTCTATTATGCTGGTATTTTTGACATATTCAAATGATTTATTTCCCTTTAGATATTCTATTTTAAATTAACTACTTTCCTTTCCTTCTTTCAAAATTGCATTCACTTGGTCTAACCATACTTTTTCGGTCCTCTATCACGACCTCCGACGATATTTGCTTTGTAAGTCTGTTAAGTCAGTCTTTCATTCAACATATCCGAACACCGTACTTAACACATCAATGTTTAGCTCACATTCATATATTTAAGAAAATTACCTATGTAAAGAATCCTGATTTCATATATTATGGATTGTGTTACACTCCCGTTGTATACAGTACAACCTGGCAAATGTATTTTCATGTGGCAATCTTATTCAACGAAACAGAAAGGTGTTAAATCAGACTGGAATAGTTAAAAAAAATCTAAGTACGAATGGGAATCGAACCCTTAAGCAATGTTCTCTCTTATCTGTACACGATTCGCCTATATAACGCACACTAATAACTTGGAATTAAGATTTCAAAATAAGTGTCGAAATGTCTTCATTATGTTGTTAAAATACACACGAAATGCAACTCAAATCTGAAATCTTCTTGACGTATTTTGACCAGATGGGTTTACCTGTTTTTTGTAGAATTAATATGAAAGATCAGTCTTTTTCTTGAGAAATAGGTTTTATGATTATTGATGAACATTACTTTTAAACTGTTTAGTATACCACATGTTTACCACATGTTTACCACCTATCTTATTGTTAACATTTTGTAATATACAAGCTCAAATAAAAAGCCTTATACTGGTAAGATAATATTTTTCTTTATTTTTCCCAAGCGCGCAAATTTGACTTTAAAATTACACATAACATTTTTTGCGCACACGGTGATTAAAAAATTAGAGGGAACTTTGCCTGTAACCCTCGAGTTGGAAGATGGACGTCCTAACAATTAGGCCACGGAGGTCGGAAAGGGTGGACGTGATGTTAAGCTTTCGATATTTTAATTACGGGAATGGCAGGAAATTAGCTCTAAAGGGATTATTTTATTGTCTATGTTATGTATGAAAGAAATTAATGCGTGGATAATTTAACTAAGATGGAGAAATAATCATTAGAATGCTTTGGAAATGTGGAGAAAATGAATGACGAAATAATATGGAAGCGAATGTACAAGTCAGAAGTGCAAGGTGTACGTTGAAGAGGAAATATGATCAAGTGGACCAGATCTCGAAAAAAGGTAAAATGAGAAGTACGAATCATAGAAGATTGCGTGTGCAGAACGTGGCGGAGGCGAGAGTTGTGCGCTTGTATAGAAAAGTATTGAGATCTGTTCTTTCTGCTTAACTCGCAAGTGAAACGGCATGATGCTATCTATGTATGTATAATTTTATTGTCAGTAGGTACATAACATAATACTGGAATATGAATTCACATTATCGTATTTATTTCCTTGCGCTCGACATGTAAATAAACAAACATTCAATCGCACTTCGCAGGGCAGTCTCTCTCTCTATATCCGTATATTTATATTCGACTATTTATTTATTATATTTCGTTGAAAGAAAAATAAACAATTTTCAATGGAGAGATACGCATCGGTAGTTTGTAAATATAATCGTTTCTTACTTTAATTACTTTAGAAGGATACCCCGATAATCACAGACTTGATAATATTTCCAGTGTAATTTGTTATTATCTATAAATGCAAGAAACCTATAAATATAATTTGTTATTATCTATAAATGCAAGATACAATATATAATTTGGCAGTGATGCCGGAATGGGTTGATACACTGCGCAGGTGTTCTAATTTTGAAGCATATTATATTGTCAAAGGAAAAACTCGGTAAGAAGCTAGGTGGGGCAGGTAAGGCAAATTTCTTTCAAGGGCAATAAGAATACGAAATTATAGGGCAAATTAAAAAAAAACATCTTCAGATAAAATGGAATAACTGGTCTCCCTGTCGAGATCTTATTGAAGAAATGTTGGAGGACCTTCCTAAACTCAACTAGATAAATATACTGTAATTGTACGCGTGATCGTTAGATTGTTTTCAATAAAATTGTTAATAGTATTGACTATAACACCTAAGTCGTTTCGAGGAACGAAGCAGTCTAAATTTTTTGAAAAATGTTTCATTCCCAATCCTAGTTTTAAAACATTTACTAAGATTGTACACGGAAAACTGTATTGTCCAGTAAATATTCAACGATCTCGAGAGTATACTTTTAATAAAATAATATTTTTTAATAGCTGTCACCTAAATTTGGATGTATCCAATCAGCGAGCAATAAGTTGATTACGTTCATTGAGAATACTGAATATGTACATGAAGGTCAATCCAGTTTGCTGTAAGCTGTCGAACTTAGAATTATTACCACGTTTATTAAATAAGAATACTAATTTTATATGTTTATTTCATTAAAAACTATAAATTTTCTTAACACTGCAAACGGACGGAGAGAGAGGTCTGTAATGAGCGTTATCATATTCTTTAGCATAGGGTTTTTTGGTCAAATATAGATCTTTATAAAAGGTCGACTACGCATAATTTACTTGTGGACATTCAAAGAAATATGATCCATCGTTTCCTGGCCGAGGCCACATTCGCACATTTTCCTATGCAAAAAAATGTCCAAATAAATATCCGACTTTAATACACATGTTGATTGTTTACCTAGGGATATATACTCGTAACTAAGGGCTAGACTGCACTTTCGTTTGCAATGTTTTATAGTATTTTCCCTTTGTTCTCGATTTGAAATCTCATTTATTTTTCTACTCGGACTTCATTTTACTCCTGGCTAAGAGAATACAGCCATTCACGGAAATTTTGTGGAGAAGGTTAATATTATACTCTTTTGAGTGGCTTCAATATTAAATTTGGCAAAAATAATAAACTCGACAACAGTGGAGGTTCACTAATGTACTAATTGTGTAGGTTCCTCGCAATGGTAACTGTGACATCATCTTTGCACTGTTGCAACTTTTCTTTTAGGGATGGGACGTGACATTATCGCACTCTAATTGCATTTTTTAAACCGATCTGTAATTTATTTGTATACGTCTAAGTTCATGTTTTATAAAAAAAATATTGTGAGATGTGAAATAAGGTAGATATTAAATGAAAACCATGGTTATCGAGCATTTATTTATTATTAAAAAAAAAGTAATAGCGGAATAGCGGCGTAACTATAGTGATCGGACAGGGTAACTTTTTTTTTATTGAAGCTTTGTATTAGATTCCCAACATAATGGAAAAAAATGTGAATTATTTTTCCATTCCATCAATTGTCAAAGAATGAAGAAAAGAAATGTAAAATTTCTCTATATTGTTATTTTATGGAGTATTTTTTTAAATGATATATTAAAATTGATTTTAAGAGTATCGTATTCTGGTTCTGAATTGTATCCATATTCGAACAGGTATTTGCCAGCACTAGTGGCTAGTTATAAAAGTTTATTTTTTTTTGGAAATGAACTATAAATACTGTTTAGAATCAGAATACTCTTCGACATAACTTCAATCGTGACTTTTATGCAGTTTTTTATGTATTTTTTGTGAGTCAATTTGATATTGTTTTTTTACCTTAAATTAAATTAGACGATATCAATTTACTTCAAACCCTTGACGAAATGATTTTGAAGCACTTAATCGTTAATATTATGTTAATAATCCAACCTTAAAAATAGTAAACAAAATGTATATGTCCCTGCCCTTAAAAACATTTAACTTTTATTTCTGTAACGGAACTCATTAAGATGTAAAAATAGATGTCTCTTTCCTTGCATAACATAATGCCCGAACGCTTAAGGTGCAACACAACACATTTCTGGGTTTGTTTTCAAAGAAAAAAAGCTTTGAATCGAAACCGGTTTTGGTCATCAGAGCGTCTCGCAATGTCGGATAGTGGAATACACGCCGGCTCCGGCACCGGCACCGCTCTCTTTTGCGAGTATTTTACTCGAGCGAAAGGTCGCGCTGACGTCACGGCTTTGGTCACGTGATCGGCGGCTGACGGCGTCTCATCGGACGACATGACGTATTTTATTGTTTGGTTATTTCAACGACTCGATGACTGGAAATAAATAGATTGTCCCTTATTTCGAAATGCATATTTTTTTTCAAGTTTCCATTATACTACAGTTTTTATTTCGTCGCGCGTGTTTGTGAAATAAATGACAACTATAGTACAATGTTTGAGGCTTTTGCGTTTGATATTCTTCAAACATTGTGTTATAAAAATATCTATTAAAAAAAATTTACAGCATTAAGATTGATATTTATTTTGTTCATTAATATGTAGGTTTTCAGTATGACTCACAAATGATCGCAAGGTTATCAATCTTTCGGTATGGTATTGTAGAAATATTATTTTTTACCTGTTTTTACTCTTTTAGGTTAACATTTATGGTATACAACAGTAGATATTTTCTTTTATATGTAATTTCACACTTAATCGACATACCAATATGTAATTTCACATTTAATTTACATTCCTATTTTTATTTAAATTATACCTAAAATGATCTGACGTGATCAAATTGTCTTTCATTACATTACTAGATACGTCCACTCAATATAACTAGGTCTAATTTGTACCTAGCTAAATTCAATAAATAATGGTGTTAAAAATAACATGTCTTATTTATTGAATAAAAAACTAGGCCAGATTATAATTTTGGCATACTTAATTTTGGCTGATAGGTGTATTTATCGGACTTGCGACAGTTTTATTATATACAAAAACATGTAAAAATTGTTTCCGATTAAGCATTTTTATGTTCTCAGTAAAATAAACGTTTTCTCAATAAAACACATATTGATCCACGTGCGGTTATATTTGCGTGAATGTAGGTCGGAACCGATTCGTCCTAACGATAACTTTCTAAATAAAAATAAAACATCTGTTGTGAAACGGTAAATGGCCATTAAAAATAGAAGGAGAAAAAAAATCGTTATTGTGATGTGGCCGGGTACATCCCTATTTTTTGTGTGACTGGCAATGTATGTATGTGTATGCGTGCTAGTATAGTAGAGCGCATGCGTCATATTGACATGGTGTGCGTGCGCCAGACGTGCGTGATGGCATCGCATTCCTCAGCATCGTCGTGTAGTGGTTAGCGCCAATGTATTGGTGCAGTCACTAGGGCGGATGTGTATAAACAATGTTACGGCAGAGTGGTGTTGGTGAGCGCTGCGTGACGTCAGCCATGGCCCGAGTCAATACACCGAAATGAGTTTTTTATTGTACACATTCACTACTACGCAATGATTCGAAGTCAGGCGATACTACCGGCGCGATCTAGCGGCTTCGGCGATAAATAATGTGAATTAACGGCGCCAAATCAGATGTTTCCCCTGAATTTTGTTGAAATCTTTTGTCGTGGTTTTAATCTATTTATTTATTTTAGTTTAATTATTGATACTGGATGTTTAATTTTTAATTTCATTCAGTTCTTAGAGTTGAATATCTACGTAATATGCGATTTTATTGTGATTACATTATAACTTCAAGTTCTTCAAAATTCCAAATTATTTCGATAATTTTGTATTTATGCGAACCACTAGAAATTAAACGTTTATCAATATACAAATAAAAATATTTGGAATCATAAAAATTATATATTTTTGTGACAAGTTTTCATGTTATCTTGTATCTCAAAAACAAAATTATTTTTATTGCCATATAATTTTATATACATTTCAAATATTTTGTTCGAGTTTTATTTATTTACTCTATAAACGGAAATTAAGTTACATCTCTCCTATTTCATTAAAGGCAACAAACAATCATGTAAATTCAACAATTTTTTCGCGGTAAGATTTTAATTGAAGATTCTTTTCAAATGTATTCCTCAATCATATTTACGCCATATTTATACCATATATTGCATTGCATCAAAATGTTATAAACACAATGTAAATGTCTGGCGTTTTGTCTTCTCTGCTACTCCGATAGCGAAATGACGACGTTCGTTCAAATGATATTCAAGAGGTCTTGAGGGAAAACCAGACTGGATTTCTTTTTTTAAATTTTTAATTTTAAATTTCCAATAAGAATCCACCCACAACCCCCCCCCCCAGGTTGGGAGACAAGCATCTTACCAACTAGGCCACGAAAGTTGTCTTATTTATGTCTAGTAAAAATAGTGATGCATATAAAAAAATGTGATATCAAGTAAAAATAATATTTTGATTAATCTTCTATATGAAAATTTATATTCTCGAACCGGACAGTATCAAATCTGCTAAGTTGATAAGTCCACAATTGTATTTTGGTGCCAATTTTGATGTTTAGGACTGAAATGTGGATGTGGAAAAAAACTATAGAAATGCATGCATGGAGAAGAATACATGGGGTCACAATGACATATTACAGAACGAAGTAATTAGGGATGAATGTAAACTTAAGGCTGATGTTTTGAGTAAGATGAAGAAGAGTACGCTGAGGTTGTTTGGGCACGTAAAACAAAAGCGTCTTAGAGGAAGACTAAGGAAAGTGCGGTTGGATCAAGTGAATGACACTTTGAAAGAAATAAATGTAGAAAGTCAGAATTCGTAGAAGTTGTATGAGGTGTACGGATGTGAAGGAGACTGAAGATGTCTGTTATGATAAGGAAGTCTGATGTGCTGTCTTCTCTGCCTGCCCCGACAGGGAAATGGCGTGATGGTATGTATGAAAATTAATGTTTATAATATTGAAAACACTTGTTCTGAATATTGAAAGATAGGATAGGAGTCTTGTGATGATGGAGACAGTTAGGTAGTAAGTAGGTCACATTGTGTTGGTGACCCTTTATTTATTAAGTACTCGTGGAGAACACTTAACCTGAGCATGTGTGAGAAAGTAAAGTAAACCGGTGTCGAGTTGTCTGTCCGTCCCTTCATTTGTTTGTTTGTTTGTCTTCCCATCATGTTGTATTTGTCTGAGATGAATCCGACAAACCTGGCATAAGTACACATGTGCTAGTTTATATCCTGGGTGTCTTTATCATTTTATAAGGAGACCAGGTTCTCTGGTATGTTGGCATTAGTGGTGTGGTGGATAACCATTTTCGTTGTTAAATCAGAAAATCAATTATTTTATAAGAAAGGCGGAAAACAAAAAATAATTCACATAATAATCGATTATAAGACTGAAACATCTCTGAAATTATAAATATATTCAAAACAAGTTTTGAAACTGAATAACTCAATTTTTCATTCTGCTTCTGGGTATTGACTATTGTTTGATTTGCTTTTTCATTATAGATAGGGTTTGAAGTTAATGAAAATAAAAAGTACAACTTTGTTCATATTTCACGAACATCAATCTCTCTTTTCACTTACATTAAAATTTATGACTTGAGTATTATAAGAGTATAACAATTACTTATTTTTGTAATTATACTATTTATTCCTGTTACTAGGCACTGGTAACAGTGGTAACCAAAGGTTTCCCTAAATTAATTCCACTTTTACTGTTTCCCCTTGTTCACCATGGTACTATCAGTTTTGTCAATTAAAATGTTGGCTTATCTCCATGTAAGCTGTCAGCCACAACTCAACAAGGCTATATTGTTTAGTTTTATCACCGAGTGACTCGATTGTAATTTTATAAGTACACTTGATGAGGTATTAGGAGAAACTAAAAGAGAGGATGACTAGCTCAAGTATTATTGGAAGGCTTCAAATAGTTGAGAATAATAATAAGTATAAATATGCCTGATTCTATGTTTTGGTTCATTTTTCCATTGTACGAGGGCAGAAGTTTCTCCTGTATACTGCAGTATAAATTTACTGATCCAAGTACTAAGGTTTGCTTTGAGTATTAAATATGCTTTTGATTGTCTTCTGCCTTACCTTACTTGCTGCTGAGTGAAGGTTTTGTTTTCTAAACATTTCAACTTTTAGTTTTTTCCTCTGCCATGTGGTTTCTGAAAATTTTAAGAAAAGGCTCTCCCATCTATCATCTTTTTGTGGTATCCAGTCTCTGGCCATCTTATTCCATCTTTTATATTCTCATCGAGCAACGTGTCTTGTCCATTCTCATTGACTTATTTTGATAATTTTATGACTATACCTTAGTAAAAATAATTTTCTTTTTACTAGCTTTATATTTGTCGAAGACTTTTTTTATAATATTACAAAGTTCTCTATCTCAATTGCTCTACTTTAGCTTTATTTTAGTATCTTTTTTGGGCACTTTTATGTCTGGGGGTCTTTCAACAACCCTATGATTTTTGGTTGCTTTTTAATAATATTCTGGATCCATTTATCTTAAAAAGTGCTAAGTTAAAAATTTGATTTCTTACTAGCAATTATCAGCTTTATATACCGTTTTCTATTGATCACTTTTCTTATCTCTCTAAATATCTCTTACAATAACTACACATTAAATTAATAAATAATAGCCCATAAAATATTTATCAATTTATGAAAGGCAGTTAATACTGCCATAATAGAATAACTTACAACTTGTTAGAATAAACTAAGTTCTAACTCTCCAGAATCAAATCCAGAAGTGTCTTTCTTTCTCAAGCTCTCAGAATACCCATCATTTTTAATTAATTGGTACATATAATATAATAAATTACAATATAAATTTTCTTTTCCAGGATATACGAGTTCAGTAGGGCTCTCAAATGGACAAGCAAGCTCGCCTCCAGGGGGCGTGCAGGCTGGGGCCCCGGCACCCCCGGGCGGCGTGGTGCCCCCCGGCCAGGGAGGAGGCCCCTCTCCAATGGCAGCACTCATGTCCGTAGCTGACACCTTGCCGCCAGGCAGCCCCCGTAGCGCTCCTTCCAGTTCTCCTCCGGGGCCTGCCCAGCGCTCTGCCAGCAGGTCCAGCCAGCACTCCCCCAACTCATCAGGTAAATTATAGGTATTTATAATATTGTTTTTGTTTTGCCTATTTTTATTATTTCATCCCTCATCTTTAAAGAATCGTTCATTATTTTTTGGAAAATATAAATTTTCATTTAGTGGTGTAGTCAGAGAAGTTCTAAATACAGTCTCACTGCATTTAATAACATCAGAAAAACTTGACATAATACTCTACGTCTGGAAAGTAGTTTTGTATTTCTCGGATAGATATTACAGTTAGGACAAAATTTTCATTGCGGTGAAATTCCAAACTTGTGAAAATCATCATGAAAGGTAATAGTTGAGTGCATATTTTTTTCAATCACTTTTTATCCAAATGCTTGAGCATTTTTTTGGCATAATTTTGAAGATTGAACAAAATAAGTTTTTTCCGGTGCTTGATGCTTTTTTACTACCGGAAAGAAAAAAATGTGGCACAAACCATAAAATATATGTATAGTGTATGAGGATAATGCGGTCAACGATCCTGTGTGTCAAATATGATTTTAAAAATTCCGTAAAGATTATAAGGCACACGAATATGGTGTGTGCTCTGGAAGACATTACCACTGATGATGACCAAATAAAGTTTTTGATTGAGAATAATCAGCATTCTATGACATGAGAGATTGCTGAGATACTGAAAATATTTTAAACTACCATCGAGTATTAAGTGAGGTAGGAGTATGAGTATTAAGTGCACTGTTGCATTTGACTTGGACATAATTTTATTTCACATTTTATACGTAATAAATAAATTTACATAAAAACATCAAACTTATTTGTATTTTTAATTGACACTGGTACATAAAAAGTAGACTTGAACAAAAAAAATCTAACTTATTTTCATAATTTTAGTTCATGAATATGTTATACGTAAGAAAGACATTTTAGTTCATGAATATGTTATAAGTAAGAAAGACATTTTAGTTCATGAATATGTTATACGTAAGAGACATTTTCATGAATATGTTATACGTAAGAAAGACATTTTTTTCTTATTTTTTCATTCTCATGATCTAAATTTTCAAAGAATTGTCTTAGCCTGATTGATTTCCACTTTACTATGGTCATCCAGCGAACTGCTGTTGGGTCTATTATGAGCTTACCATAGCATGCCCATAGTATGGCAGACCTTACATGTGAACAAGCTTAATTGTTAAATTGTCTGACTGCAGCAGTCAAATTGTTAGGACAAGTGATAATTCGGCCTTAAGAAATAGAATAATTTTTAACACTTCTATTACTTCTCATCTCTGAGGTGACCAGATTCCTTCCATTTTCATCCTCTAAATTCTTACCTATATGTTTGGGCTCTGCTAATACTTTTATCCAGTTTTGGTCATCATTGGAGATTCTGCATATTTGATAATACATCCGATGGCCCAATTGCATTTTTGCACAATGACCTATTTAGTTTATCATATTCAGCTAATAATACATTAAGCAAATCACAATGTTTAGTTTTTCTTAGTTTGGAAAATATGAAGCAAACCCATTGGTCCTATTTTACTATAGTTCTATCCTACAATATCTTTTTATAGGCCAATATTTTGAGGGTTTGATACTTTTGTAAAACTTATCTTTATTTATCACTTTCGTGTGAATAAATCGGGTGAATTTATAGTTTTAAAGCAATTTCTTTTAATTAACCTTTGGTTTTGTTACTTTAAATTTATTTATCTCTCTAGCGCCATTTAATGATATTTCAATGGGTGTGTTTACATACTATGTAGTATTTCTCAAAGCCTGCTTTCACTTCAAAGTCTATTCCATCTGATCTTCTATGATTTAGAGATATATCATATTTCACGTTTACCTCCATCCTATTGTCTTACTCATGAATGTGGAAAAAAAATCTTATAACTGGGAAAACCTACCTTCTCAATTATTTTTGCATATAAATATTTGAAAGGTCGATTTATTAAATTATTTCCATATATATGATAGACAAGAACCAAATTTTAATTTTTGTCACATCACAGTAAATATCTAGTTTTTCCTCATATATTTGTCAATATCATTTCCTGTTGATATAAGATAAATCTTAATACAATGTTCCATTACATAATTAATTCAAAGCAACATACATATGCCTGGTCATACATATGCCTGGTCATACATATGAAGGCACTGGGAGGCGTCTTCAGCACTGAACGTGTTAAAGGCAGTACATGGATTTAAAAATTATTTGTCATAGTCTTCCATTTAATTGAATCAATAACCACCAACACATTCACAAAACGGTGAAGAGGCTATCTACAGAATAGATTGGTCGATTCTGAGTATCTTCAAGAACATAATTAAACCAGAGGGGGGCTTCTATCAACTCAAAATTGTATTAACTTTTTATTATGTCAGCGGCTTTGAGGCTTTTGGCTCTTTTTTATGGTGTTTGTTGATCTTACTTTTATAGCATTAGAATTATTTGTCAGTTGTAGTTATAGCTAGCTCTGTATAGGGCAGCATTTGTTTCACTCTATGATAATGATGCTATTCCTATAAACTCATATAATGTTTTTTATCTTTTATAGTCAGTAAAGTACTAAAGTAAAAGTAAAAATCATGCTCTTCCAATTTTTTATTCATGTTTCAATAAATTCATATTTTGACTCATAATAAATATGACCTTTTGGTCTAGTTTTTCAATAAAAGTTTGTTATGAATCACTCGATTTTTTTTCCTAATAATCCGCCCCAAATTGCTTAACATTTTTTGGGCTTGTGGCTATTTTAATTAGACTTCCTATCATATGTTATAAGCTTGAGAATAATTGAAAAATTATAACTAGTTAGTTAGAGAGTTATTCACTTCATTTGTTGTCATCTTTATAAACATTTTGTGAATATTAATAAGAACCAATAGAGGAAATACCTTGTAATAATTAAGTAATAAATAAAATTTATTATAATTTATATTATTGCGTAAATCCATCATGTACATAAATTGAGTGTGTCCTGAGTAGATTTGATTCCTTTTGCTTTTTATAAAATGATTTTATTATATAAAAAATATATATATTGTAGAAAATGTTACTGTTGAAGGGTTTTGTAGTGTTTGATCATGTAGTTGTAGTTTACTATCGTAGTTTTGGAAAATGTTTCTGTTGAAGGGTTTTGTAGTGTTTGATCATGTAGTTGTAGTTTACTATCGTAGTTTTGGAAAATATTTTTTATTGAATTATATTATCGATGAAATTTGCTGTTTATATTTAGATATTAATTATATAATATTAAGAATTGTATATAAAATATTGATGATTTTTAATTGAATACAAATATTAAAATTATTATTAACACCTAAGACAAACAAACACTAATGAGTCAAGGGGTGAACTAGTTTCTTAAAATTGTCCCACACTCTGGAATTACAATAAAGGGACCCCCATCAAATGATCTTGAAGTTTACTCATGGAAACTTTAGAAAATACAAAACATGGTGCAACTAAGGTTTATAACAGGGATGTTTGGAAAAGAGAAAAATCTTTTTTTTTTGTCAACTTGACATTGTTTTGTTTTAAATTCTTTGCTGCTTTTATACAAATTTGTTTCATATTTTTGCTAAGAAATTTTCAAGGTGAAAATATAGAAACCAAACCAGTTCTATAATTTGCTCATTGTTACATAGTTCTTGTGTCTGAGTTTGTTTATTTTTGAGCTCGATGATAAGTTCTCCTTTATATAGCGTTAAGTTGAAATTTTAATTTTTGTCCAACTCACATTCAATCCATATTCTTAGAATTTTTAGATTTGAATCAAGACTAAAGACAACTAATATTGCTAAGCAAAATTCAATAGAACACATAGCATATGGCATAGAACGTATGGCAGAATAATGAATGAAGCGATAAGGGATGAATATGAACTTAAGGCTGTTGTGTTAAGTAAGATGAAGTAAAGACATTGAGATGGTTTGGGCATTGTCAGCATTTTAAGTAAATTTAGTATGCTAATTGATCATTTTGAAGTTCCGAGTTGATTCCCTCTCGGAACACTCTTGCTTTTTTATATTGCCCCTGATGTAGATCTTATAGTCATATTCTATTATCAATCCATGCATTGGAAATACATTTTAGTCATTGTAGTGAGAAATCTATAGGATATCACTTATCTTCTTTTTGATAGGATATCATCACCTATGTTCTTTTATTAACAGTCAGATTCTGAGGCACATATATAAAAACTGACTAATCTACCACCTGCTGTTAAGTCTGACATTTTGTTACATGTGTTTTCCTTTATTTATTCCAAAATTATCAGAAGTGTAACGATTACGCTCTTTTCCAGAACACTTTCCAACATCAGGCGCGTCGAGTGGCCGCCGTTCATCGGGCTCCCGACATGTGTCATCAACGACATCTGTGACATCGTCTGAAGCGGCTGCAGCCGTCGGTGCTGGCGCTCCCGAGCAGCCCAGCTCTGTGGAAGGCTCAGCTCCCAGCGCTCCACCCTCTGCAGCACCCGTGCCCCCGCCCACGCTCAAGTGCACACTCTGTCAAGAGAGGTTGGAGGACACACACTTTGTACAGTGCCCGTCACAGCCGCACCACAAGTTTTGCTTCCCTTGCAGCAGAGATAGCATCAAGAGGCAGGCTGGAACTGAGGTGAGATACTATTGCATTTTCTTATTTCATAAGTTTGTTTACTTGAAAGATGACCGATGTTTAGAAGGTGTTGCAGATTTCATCTTCGAAAAGATGTAAAAAGCATTACCAAATATGACATCACGTAGTTTCCGTGTTGGGGTAGGCAGAGAGGAGAGAGCGCCAGACTTTCCTCATCACACATCTTTTGCCTCTACATCTATACACCTTTTCATACAGCTCCTACAATTTCTCTGACTTTTGACATTTCCTTCTTTCAAAATATTATACACTTGATCCAACTATACCTTCTATCTCGACCAGTCTATCTCGACCATGCCTTCCACTGAAGTTTGCACTGTATATTTATTTTGTTAGTTTTCATTCATTCGTTCCACATGCCCAAACCATCACAGTGTTCTTCTTTATCTTACTCAACACATCAGCCAGTTCACATTTATTCCATAATCTCATACATTGTCACACCATCTATTCTTCTAAATGCACGCATTTCTTCATTTGTTTGGCTTAACTGATAACATGAAAAAATGCACTGAAATCTCTCAGGAAAAAGGATTTCTCAATTTTGAGTCAGTATAATTAGATAGTAAACTATTTCTAGTCGGTTTGTTGTTTTAAATTATGGATACATAACTTTTTCTAATTGTTTGTATCCTATTATATTAAACTTTTGCTGTACACAGTACAACCTGGCATGTTTTTGACCATGTGGTGATATTTTTTTTTCCAATCAACCAAAAAGGTGTCTGAATTGAAAACCAGACTTGAACCCTTCTAAAAAATTGGGGCATCAATGGAATCATAGCCGTAATCCTCGGATCGAAAGACTTTTCATATTAATTTGAAATTGAGTTCGCATCTGATGTATGATTGAGGGAAATGTCACCAAGTGTAAGAAAGTGATAATTCCCACATAGATGTTTTATGTATAAAGCTTTAACTTATATGTTATTAAGCTTACGGGGGATTTTTAGTTCCAAGAAAGATTATTTTTATATTGATTGTAAATATATTTACCAACCTATCTTTGATCACATCTAAGTGGACTAGGAGTTTATTTTTTATGTGTTGCTAACAATTGATAAATTATATTGTGTGTTTGTTCCCAGGTGTACTGTCCGAGCGGTGAGAAATGTCCACTTGCCAACTCCAATGTTCCATGGGCTTTTATGCAAGGCGAGATCGCTACTATCCTGGGCGAAGAGTTCAAGCCCAAGAAGGAGCGGGACACCTAGGAGCGGGGGCGGCACGCCTCCTTCTATCTCTTGTCTCTCGCGCTCTAAGCTCGAGAGGGGCACCTGCCCCGCCTGAGGGTTGTTTATCTCGGCGGACAGCCTGACCGTTGTCTAGGCCTGTCTTCTCCGCCAGCTGTTGTGGCGTGACAGACGCTCACGTCGTCACCTTCTGCGGTGTGCGATGTTTGCTCCGCCGATGTACAGAAAGTCTATATTTTCCATATTGAGACCGTCCCCACGGATGTCGTATCGCGGTGGGTGTCGGTTGTGGAGTTGTTAGTTTGTGCAAAACGTGTATGGTCATGTCAAAATAAAAAAATAATTAATAAGCATTTGTTGGAAAATACTTAAATATATATATTTTATTTCGCTCTCTCTCTGTGGTATATTTTTAATGGTAATATTTCTTTATTTTGCCTTTAGTAAGCACTAGAATTGTACCATATATTCCCCCCCCCCCCCCCCCCCTTTCGGCAGACACACACTAGGGTGTTGCGCCAATCTATCGGATCTAAAGGGTTTTTGTTAAGTTTGAATGTGAGATAAGCTTGTTGGAAAGTGGCATGTAATATTATGTGTAGAGAACTTTTCAATACATTTTTTACTTATTTTCAAACGACACATCTTTTCCAGATACGTTATCTTTATTTCCATTTTGACTACAATGAATAATGTTTTTAGTTTTATCTTAGTTTTTTTTATATTCATATATAATTGTAACATTTCAAGATGTTTGATCTGATTTGTAAGGTTCTATTATGTTTCATACTATGTTCTTGATTAGGACGGCTCGCGCCGTTTCTCATTCTCTTGTAAATACTTGTAAATAGGAGTTATTAGATTTTATTTGAAGTTAATATTTAATTCACAACTGTACAAAGTCTAATGTAACTTATCTCTTAAGACACCGTCTACTGTATGGATGTTATAATTTAATATTGGTGATTTGTAAGTTTGTATATCGCGTCGTTATGTCTTCACACGGTGTCGTTATACTGTCAATTTTATAGCAATATTCTTCAGGTAAACTAAATCACGCCTCCTCATTCGTATATTGTTATCTTCGAAACTAACCTTTATAGTATTACATTTTTGACAATCATGAATGAATTCTTTTTTGTATTTGTAGATGATATGTATCTTTTTTAACAGAAACGAGAGTCTTAAAGAAAAAAGGATCTTTGATTCTCCTCCCATGATAATGGCACCGTTGGCATATGATAATATAACCTAGTCATTCGAAATATAGTAACGGGCCGCAGCCCTACGAGCTGCGGCGTATATAGGAACTCGAAAACTCGCTGGTATGTGTATAAAGATCATTATTACAGTATAATGTTTACAATTAGTCTGTTACTTTTTGTTTATAACATCGTAGCTCCTTATTTGTTGATGCCTACCGTCGCTTGTTATTTCCATTTCAACGGTTGGACTTGTTCTGTCTGCGGACTGTATTGTTGCAAAGGTACTCTGAATTATTATGTACTTGTAAATAACTTTTTATCGCGTTAACATTGTATTTCAGTGAGTCCGGTGTTCTGTTGGGGTATCCATTTTTTTCGCAAAATGATTGTAACATTTTGGACTAACTTACAAACTCACGATGGATATCTGCTTTCAACCTAGTGCTAAGTATTAATGTTTATGAATAAATGTGATTGTATTGAACTATCGTCTTTTATTTCTATTCCTTCTCCACTATTCCGTACCAAATATCTACTGAGTCGCATGAATGTGAGTGTACGTACGGCTTGTGTGATGCATAACCGTGTATACATTGCCACGAATTGGTGTATACATATACCGTACTTACCAATAGACTCACTCCAACCTCCGTCTTCACACTTTCTGTACCAGCTATATAATTTTTTTTATGAGAATAAATTGTGTCAACAAAATATTGTATTTTATTTGGTGAATTTTATATGGCCTTTCAGTCAAAATATTTGCCCTGGCTTTATTTTGTGTATACATTGCCATGCATTTGTAATACATAAACTGTACTTACTAATACACTATCATTCTGACCCCTAACCCTAACCCTGTCTTCATTCTTATACAATATTTAATTTTTCAATATGACCCTTCAGTTAAAAAAATTGCCTAGGCCCGATTTAGTTAGTGCGTTATAGCAAATATAAACTCAAGATTTTTCATAATCTTTGTACAACACCTGATAAAGCAAAACTTTATACTCAATACATAAGTGATACCAACTTAGAATCCAACGGGAACTGAGTCTGAGAAACTAGAATTATAGAAACTCCACCATAGAACTAAACATTTCAACATCTATGGTTTAATTGGAAGTGTGTTTGTTAAGTAATTTTGCATCCTGGAAGATTGTTATTCAGACCTTATTTCATCAGGTTTTATGTAGCTGCATTTCATAAACATAAAGCACTGGAGTTACAAAAAATAGAACTATTAATCTGTTCAACGAAGGGTGCAACTGATAAAGTTTTGGTATCGGAAGAAAATATTTGATCTGTCAAGATTGTGTAACTGAAATGTAAAAGCATACTCGCAAGTTAAATAAGTGTCATCACTCAGGATTTACCATTTTGAGGAAAATTGATTATACTCCTACATTGACTTTTGCTTATTCAAATCAACTCTGGTTTTTTTAAATCTCTATAGAAAGTGCAGAGATTAAGAAAATACAAATATGCACTAGGAAATACAAATTTATGAATTGCACCCATAAAACTAAATTGCTATAGAATTATAAAATCTTTTATTCTTTGATAATATTCATTTTTCTTCATATTCAATGTTGAAAGTCAAATGGAATAGTTTTTTGCACCATAGAAAAGAATTTGTTGGAAATAAACATAGGATAAGAAGATCATTGTGAAAAAATATAACAGAAAAGTAACCTTGAACGACTTAAAAATGATCAGAACAAAGTGAATTCAAATGTGCAGACTGGATCCAATTAAAAACCGATGTATCAAATTCCAATTTGCCTACAATTCACTTAACTGAGTTAAAACAGTCAAGTCTCCATGGAGAATATGACATAACATACCTATTATACATTATTAAAGGTTATACTACATTGCATCTTGTCTATGGAAATTAAATTAAATTATTCCAATGGAATGGTATCTATTTGCAATAGAATAGCAAAAAATTGTCAACTCGTCAGATTTTTTATCCTTTTCAAAGAAAAATTTAAAGAAAATCTAAACATTATTGACCTGCTGGTTCACACAGGTCTCTTATTTGATTTTGGGATTCATGTTTACCCCATTCTGGATTGAGAGGATCAATGCAAGAATGTCACAAGTTGAAATACATAATAAGTTTTAAATTATGAAATTAACTATAAATTTAAACTTTACAACTAAATTGTTGGAGTCTCTGGAAAGGATGTAATTTTGTATTTTTAGGTCAAATTCAAATGCAAAATTGGACCAAATGTTCGTGGACGGTGGTTTTCGATGTTTTCAGTATTTTGGTAATTTTTTGTGTTGTAGAATCTAATTATTCTCGATCAAAGCCTTAATTTGGTTATTATTAGGGGTAATGAACTTTTCAGAGTGGACACCAGCTTCGAGTGTCGTATCGTCATTATAGATTTTTATACACTATATATATATATATTTTTTTTTTTTTTGTTATACATATTTTATTTTGGAGAAGCTTAACACAATATCTTTGAATAAAACTAATTTTTCTTTTATATTTCGGATTTAACTTAACTGGAACCGAAAACCCCAGATTTCTTAGGGAGCACTCGAAACATTAGTGCAGAAGCCAAAACTATAATTAATGACCCATCATTCTGAAAAAAAACAACTTTTTCTTTTGTCTTTTGGCTTTCCTCTTAAAAGCTCATTTATCATCTATCAAGGTTACCGTTACCTTGAAGATTACTGATGAAGACGATAACGTGGTACATTTCTGGAAAATTATTTAAAAAAAAATCAATTCTTGTGTGCGCACAAGTTAATCATAAGCTCACAGATACCACATTATTACTGCATAACTTAATTACTCATTTCAAAGAGAACGTGGGCTCCCTGTGCAACTATATCGGAGTTGCCAGCTCTCAGTACTTTTTTTATATCACTATGTTAGCAGTTGACCTCAAATGTATGTACTTAGATCAAATTATTACCACTTTTAATAAACAGTGATATTCTTGTCCCTTAACTATCCCATAATATGAGTCCAGATATTAGAATAGGGCAGAGTACATAAATAAAATATAGTCTTCTTTTTGAATAATAGCCGTGAACATAAAAGATAGTCAATTATAGATGAATAAAGCTGGTTTGAAGCAAGGATTATAAATTATACATAAATCTGCCTCATTAAGATGGCAGCATTAATTTAATAACTTGATATAAATTTCTATAATTATTGAAACATTTACCATGTCATAATTCATGAGCATATTCTTTTAATACCAGAAAACAAAAAAAAAACCCTCAAAATCGTGATGGAAAATCGCAAAATAAAGTTGCGTGAGATAGCTGACATCCCGAAGATATCATTTGGTAGTTTTTACACTATTTTGCATGAACATTTGGTCATGAAAAAGCTTTTTTCGAAATGGGTGTCGCATTTGCTCACAATGGAACAGAAACAACAACGCATCGATGATTCAGAGCGCTGTTTGGCACTGTTTACGCGAAATAAACAGGAGTTTTTGCGTCGGTATGTGACAATGGATGAAACTTGGATCCACCGCTATACTTCGGAATCAAACCGGCAGTCAACTGAGTGGAGAGCAGCTGGTGAAAGTCGTCCGAAGCGACCAAAAACTCAACAGTCGTCCGGGAAGGTTATGTCCTCCGTATTTTGGGATGCGCATGGTATAATATTCATCGATCACCTTGAAAAGGGAAAAACCATCAATAGCAAATATTACATAGCGTTATTGGAGCGTTTGAAGGCAGAAATTGCAAAAAAACGGCCCCATATGAAGAAGAAAAAAGTTTTCTTTCATCTTGGCTCCAATGAAGAAGTGATTGCCGAAACTAACGCCTATTTTGAAACCAAAGATAAATCGTTCTACACGGCTGGCATAGAAAAGTCAGAAAAGCGTTGGAATGAATGTATCGTTCTTGAAGGAGACTTGATGAATAAAGAAGAATTTTGGCAAACAAATGTTGTTTTAGTAGATACTCCCGGGACTTATTGATCGATGTGTTAAAAGCAAACACAATATCTTGTAGAGCAGAAAATTTTCTTTCGAATGACGTATAACTTTTACCATTTTGTTTTACTTTTGGTGCTCATTTTTAAATTTGGAAAAAAAACGAACACAACTTATGTTAACGCCTAATATGTTGATTGAGAAACTATTTTTAAGATAAATAAGTCCATTTAACAAAAAAAAGGAAAGTACATACGTGTCATGTTCAAATTGACTAGATATTTCTATAATTCAAATACCCTTTGTAAATAATAACTCAATAAAAAAAGAAACTTCCTTTGTTACCATAGCGACATATGACATGCAAACAATCACTATGGAAATAACCCTTCATAGTAAGTTGTGTCAAAAACTAATTGGTTTGATTATGTAAATCTCTCAAATGATCATATTAGTTTTGGAAAAGTATTTTTAAAATATAATAAAATAAAATAAACTTCTGAAGAAACATGTAAAGATATTAATTAACATTCTACTATAGTATGCATAGGTTATGTTTTAAAAACAAACTGATTTTAAAAGTATCTTTAGGAAGTAAAATATATTATTAGCTATATGTAAAGAGTGGCCCAATTTTACGTTTTGTGTATTATCCAAGAAAAGTTTAAAAAAACCTAGCAACTAATATATTTATATATTTAAATAATAGTGCAACATGTAAAGTTGAATAAAATATATCGAACCCTTATATTTTGTAGCAAGCCTTTATTGTAAACAAGCATTTACATTTTGCAAAAAAGCACAGTAAAAACATTCCACAAAATGAAGTACTAAATATTGATACAAAAATTGTCATAAGCAATTCAATTTAATGCTCAATATTTTTATGATACCAAATTTTATTTCCATAAGTAAACAGTATTTTGCTGTATTGCAAATGATGTTCTTTTCAGCATCAGTTATTATATACGACTAAAAAAAGTTTTTATTTTCCGAAGGCCATACATGTATGCTTCCGAAAATGAAGATACAGTCAGTGGATCTTCTTCATCAACTTTTGTCTCCTTCAACTTTTTTATCCTCTTTTGGATGGGTGGTGGAAGCAGCAGTGGTGACTAACAAGTATTGAGTAACAAGTATTCAAGTAAAACATATGCATCTTAAATGTTCGACTCATTGTTTATTGGCGTTGTTAATTTTTTTTGAATCGAGAATTTATATTTTACTATAAAATGTTTAAATATTTTAAACCAATGATCGAGTAAAATATTAAAAAAAAACTGCAATATTCTAAACAAATATCAGCGGTAAAACCAGACATAACATAGAGGAACAATCAATATTTTTGTCTGATTTATATGGAATTAATTTACACCTAAATGAAATAAAGACATATGGGAAAACAATTATTCGAGGAACAATTGATCAAGATTTCACTGTACAGTGGTACCTTGGTTTACGAATTTAATTCGTTCTTTGATTCCATTCGCGAGCCGAATTGTTCACAAACCGAAACAATTTTTCTTTGATGCCATAATGAGGGTTAATTTAATGCAAAATATATTTTAACATATATACTCGTATATATATACTGTATATTATATATATAAAAAGCAAAAAAAATTGTATCAAGAACAACGAACGCAATGACAAACAATGTTCACAACGCGCGCAACTGAGAACAACTAATGCGTAATTGCGTAATGCCCGGTTACAACTAATTCGTGAGCCGAGGCATTGTACGCAGGCCGAGGAATTGTGTTCGTAAGCCGATTTGTTTGTGACCCGAGGTTTGACTTTAGATATTTTTCTTTTCATTCTATTTTAGGGAATCTTTTTTTAATTCTTCAACAATCTTGTATTATTAAATATTAGCTGGTATGAAAATGGGTAATGTATCCCATCATCGTTTTTATTAAGAATTCATTTAAAAAATTAACATCATCTTCTTGAGAGCTTTTTGATTAAAAATGTATTCAATGCTTGAAAAAATAACAGTATTCGTATGAAGCTAGTGGTTGGTGCTGAAGTTTTTTTATTTAACTTGGCTACATAATTCATGTTTGTAATTAATTATTTTATTTGCAGGTCTGAAGATAATGAAGAAAAGAGTGCCATCAATATTGCAGAACGTTCCTCCCAGACTAACAACAATGGCTGTTATACATTTCCACTGGAACGATACATGGTAAATGTATTATATTATATTTATTTAAAACTCGGAACAACTAAAATAAAAACAAATACTCGTTATATTTTTGCTGTTGTCTGTTTGCAATATTAAGGAAAAAAAAATCAAATTCTTTTTGATATAATGAAAACTATAAATATTTTTTTTTACCATTTTTGGGATCATTTTCAGTTGAATCACATATTTAGGATGCCCAATAGGAACTGGAATTTTTAATTGCGCATCATCAACTTTCAAACCTATAGCAGCCATATTTTACAACTGTCATCTAGAAAGACAGAAAATTAATTATGCAGTGCTACATGATTGCAGAACACGTACAAATTGTACAATTTTACCATGAAAATAACCAGAATATTGATGAGTGTGAAAATTCGATACAGTGAGAAAATTAATGAAAAAAGGTTTTAGTTATGAATAAACAAGCACCGATATATCAGAGTTTAGCTCGTTCAATTAAAATTATTGCTGTGGAGAGTGAATATGTCGAACAACAACCATCAACTTCAATTCGTCATCATTCTCAGCAATTGGACATTTCCAGAAGCTCATTATAATGAATTTAAACTTAAGATTTGCATTAGCATGTTTATAAGGTTTAATTGTGTAAAGAACTTAAGCCAGTTGATCATTCTCAATGTCGTACGTTCGTCGATTGTTGTTTAGAAAATATGAAAACTAATGAACAAAATCATCTCCAGCAATGAAACACATTTTCACTTAAATGGATATACTCATATGTTAATAAGCAAAACTGACACATTTGGGGATGTGAAAATCTAAGCTCCTTTGAAGAACCAACGATACATCCCCAAAAGTAACTGTTTGATGTAGATTTTGAAATCACTATCGAAACATGATCCAAAACTTTTTATGAATTGAGCTGGAAAACATTTGGTTTCAACAATATGGTGCCACCTGTCAAACAAACAATGAAACAATGATGTTCAAAATAAATTTCCTGGATGCACAATTTCGAGAAAAGAAAACGTTCCGAGAAAAGGATATGTGTGATTTAACACCACTGGACTTTTTTCTTTGGGGTTTTGTTAAATCAAAAGTTTATGCCAACAATCAACAAGTGATTCGAGAGCTAGATGACATTTTTCAAATTATTTTTAAAATTGGACCACAATTATGTGAACATATCATCGAAAGTTTTGCTTAAATAATCAATGTCTGTTAGAGGAGCAGAGGAGGTCATTTGGGTGATGCTTTATTCCATACATCATTTCCATACATCATTACTTTATGTTGAAATTAATAAACATGAAAAAATTACTCTTTTTATTCATATACGAGTATATACAATAATTACTTTTCTAGTTGTATATATTTATATATTCTTGGAGCTATTAAAACACCCTTTATGTTCTTCGGGTTATGGATAGAAAAGTTAAGTTTTATTTATAGCTGATTATGTTCCTGATCAAAGGGATATTCTTAAGTCATCTATTCCCTTTTGTTTTAACAAACCAAGTCGATGGCCATGGTCTAATGCTTAGCATTCACGCTAAGCATACAAGCATCCTAGGTTTAATTCAAAACATGCTTACAAATATTCATAGACTCACATTTTTCAACAACTATGACTTTTGACTTATTTTTATTCATTCTTAATCTGTTTCTAAACATTTTGCATACATTATATCAATGTAACTGCTTAGTAATTTTCAGCCTCTCGTTTCTCTTTCTATCTTTCTTACACAGATGGAGACATTACACATCCTTGCTCAAAAGCCTTCTTTATACAAAACAAATTAGTTGGCCCACTCTAATACCTTCTATACTCCCCTCATACAGGGACTCGATCCATCTAATAAGTTGGCCCACTCTAATACCTTCTATACTCCCCTCATACAGGGACTCGATCCATCTAATAAGTTGGCCCACTCTAATACCTTCTATACTCCCCTCATACAGGGACTCGATCCATCTAATAAGTTGGCCCACTCTAATACCTTCTATACTCCCCTCATACAGGGAATCGATCCATCTAATAAGTTGGCCCACTCTAATACCTTCTATACTCCCCTCATACAGGGACTCGATCCATCTAATAAGTTGGCCCACTCTAATACCTTCTATACTCCCCTCATACAGGGACTCGATCCATCTAATAAGTTGGCCCACTCTAATACCTTCTATACTCCCCTCATACAGGGACTCGATCCATCTAATAAGTTTTTCATCTATTCCATATTCTTTCAAAATATCCTGTAACTTCACTTTGGTTACTTGATTATATATATATTTTTTTCATTATCTACTGGTTATTAAAAAAAAACTTATGTATGTAGTGATTGATGTGTGTATTAATTGAAATTTTGTTATAACATACTAAGTATTTTTTTACTTCTATGATCTTGGATCGAATTTTTTTTCAAAATTCTTATATACTAAAACTTTGATTGATAGTTCCTCAAATAATCATTTTCCCATATGCATAATTTATTTCATCCAGTTCCAAATTTATTCTATATGAAACATGCAAAAATAGATTGCATCAACCATACCTCTATGCCAGTGCTTCTCAAACTAGGGGGTATGGCCCCCTAGGGGGCTGTAGAGATCCTGCCAGGGAGCCGTGAAATATTTCAGTATTTGAAAAATAAGATCTACTAATATTAACAAATATTTATTCTGAATACCAAACTTCGAGCTTTCTAACAAAAGATTTCTTTGTAGTCAAAAGGTATTATTAACCAAGGATGTACGGGCATGTTTTCATACTTGCATGATTTTATTAACCACCAATGAAATATCACTCTCGACATCAATTAAAAGTGTCATACCTGATAACATTGCCATATATTCCCACATTAATTGAATGTGTGCCGCGAATAAGGTGGTAACTAACATTTTTTCAAAATCCAGTTTTTTGTAAAATAACGTGCTATGTGGTTACGTCCTTCGTCCCGTCTATAAATATATTCTCTATATCTTTCGTTTCTACTGATAAGTCACATTGCCATTGGATTTTTTCGCGCGCTCAGTGAAATAACGTGGTTTCAAGTATCAACATGTCTGGAGAGGCGCCCGTCTTTCACTCTGCTAGTGTAGAAAATAAACATAATTTCGGAAAAAACGACAAGCAAGGGTTGCAGAATGGTCAGATAATAAACGGAAGAAACTGAGAAACAGTGAACAATCCTATATAAGCAGAAAAGGCAAAGAAGTAACGGGTAAAAGAAGATCAGAAGAGGTTAGTGGAATAACATGGCAACTAACGTACATGATTGATTTTTCATATAAAAGTTGTAACGACACAACTTGTTTGTTTTATATAAGAGTTGTGGAATAAGGTTGTAACTGCATTCGCGAACCACATTATTCCACATGTTCATAGTGTTTTTCATGTTTTTGTTGTTGTTTTGAATATAGTTTGGTAACTGTTTATTTTTAAATAAAGTGTATGTATAAAAATATATATTTTGATTTAAACAAAAACTATTAAAATGTTGACACTTAATAAATTTTTTTTTTTTCTTGAATACTGTAAAATACAAGTTTTGTTAGTTACCACCTTATTCACGGCACCTATTCAATTGTTTTCCTATATTTATTTTTAGTTCAATAAGTCCCTTCTAATAGTTCGATTAGTCTTTCGCCTCTATACCCAGTTCAGACGATCGATTTGCTCATCAGAATCGCTTCGGTCCTCCATCAGGGTTTCCCCTGACTTCGACCTGACCAAGCATAGTTCACCATCTTTCGGGTCCCAGCGTCATCTGCCAGGCCCATCCCTATGGGTGTCCCCCAAGGCAGTATACTCGGACCATGTCTATTTAACATCTACACACACAACATTCCTACTCCCCCAAACTGTAAGCTCGCACTCTTTGCTGACGATGAGGCATGCTACGCATCGTCACTCAAGGTGGATCGAGCTGGTCGCCGTCTTCAGATTGCTCTTGAGATCCTTGAGAAATACTACCAGGATTGGAGGCTCAAAATCAATGACGCCAAAACTGAGGCCATCATGTTCTCCCGCAAAATCAAGGAAAGAGTGTCGTCGATGCCCTTATTTATCGGTGGTTGCCTGGTTGAGTGGCAGGACGTGGTTAAATACCTCGGCCTGCACCTCAACCGGCGACTGACGTGGAAAACCAATTTGAATACCATCAGACAGAAGAGTCACAAGGGCATAGGGGCTATCAGTTTAGTCCTTTCACCCCTTAGTCGCTGCCCTGGGCAGCAATCCCTTAGTCGCTGCCCTGGGGGCTTACGAGAGTAAATCCGACCTACCCTTCCGTTTTAAGCACAAGCTCCCGAAGCATTATCTGTTGCCTGACTAGTCCACCTACAGTATTAGCTGGGACGACCAAGGTCTGAGTGAATGTGATGGAATACAAGTAGCCTGAACGAGTGGACTTGTTTTTGCTAAATAATTAGTGTAAGAATTGTTATCTAGTTATAAGTAGTATGTAGGTGTTCCTTATCGTTTTAGAAGGGTAAGTCCCTTCTATAACGATAGAAAGAGGTTACACTGTAGTGACAATTAGCATATGAATGTTCCATACATATTTAATAGCCTACTATATGGCAACATACAGACATAACTCTTAGTTTTTTTCAATAGAAAGGTAAATTGTAAAGTACAAATATATAATAATGCCGAAAACCCTTCATTTTGTGGATGTACAGAACCACTTTATTAAGTAAGGTCAGTAATAGAACGTGTGATGAGCTGAACGTGGACATGCCAACAACTCATCATACGTTCTACATTTGCATCAATCAAATGATGTCTATGTGGAGACCTCCAAAATCTCCTCACTTTCTCCCTGTTAAGGAGCCACCATGTTGCATATTTTTTTACATTTGAAAGTGCAACATTACAAAAATCACCAGTTTCCCTCATGAATCTGTTAGTGCCTCTTGTTCTATGACTCTGCTCTGGCATATGTATTGGGAGATGGTTAGTATAATATATAATTAGTGGTTTAATAAACATCTGAAGAAAATTGATTACCTACAAATCATTCAAAGATGTTTCTATTGGGTAACAAACCAATGTTTTGAGCAGAATCTTAATCAAGCTTCTCAAAACCTTGTACGAAGGATCTATATGTATTCCCACTACTTGCAATTCCATATTATAAAACAAGCTGAACTAATGAGTAATAAATTATTTTAAGTTGTTTTATATTCAGTTGTGCCCCTATGCCTTGACAGAATTAATCTTTTCCCAAAACGGCAAGTTAACACTTTTATTTTTCTTTTTACAGAGAGCCAAACCAGTGAAGGAGATGAGCATTGACTTTTCAAGCTTTGGAAAGTCCCCTTTAAGTGAGGAAGACTTTGCTAAATTACAACAGATTAAGCATCTCGTGAAATCTGCGGAAATAGAAATAAATGCAATTGCGTCTAATATGTTGCCAAACCAGGAAAAGAAGATAATTAATATACCACAACCTTCTTATTTTGATAAGGATTTTAATCAAAAACGTTATGTTCAAGAATTAGTGACTGCAAAAATGCATGGATTAAAACTCGTAGAGCATGAAAACACCGAAGCAAAAATTCAAAAAATTATTCTTCTGAAACAAGCCTTAGAGTCTGCTGATAAGAGTAAAAGTGAGGGCGAGGAAACAAGATCAACAAAATCACCAAAAATATATAAGACAGAAATGAAATGCAAAAAAAAGAATATGGAAGTTGACAACGGAAGCAGCATTAGAAAATTGAAGACAGGAGATGAAAAAGTCAACAAGAATAGAAAAATCCAGCAACAAAAACAAATAATTAATAATATCGAAATGAATACAACTAAGGTAGTCAAGATGTCTTCAGACAAGACAATACAAAAAGAAAAGCAAAGTTTTCGAGAAGCAGAGAATAAGATCCCGGTTAAAAACCATAAATTACTAGAAATAAGATCTTCACAAGTTGATGAAATGGAGGAATTTGATAAACCATCACCCACCAAATCAAGATTGACAATTCAAACAATGCCAAGTTTAAATATCAGAAGTGAACTGATAGAGCAAAAAATTCCATCTTTGGATATTTATCCAAGCGACGAAACAAATATTCAACCAAACAAAACAAATAATATAGCATTCGTTGAGTCAAAACATAGGGATGTAAAATCTCCAGAGAAAAGGGTAAAGATTATTAGTGCAAAAAATAAAAAAACCAAATCAACTTTACCTGCAAGCGAGTTAGTGACAACAGATGATTTTGAAAATTTGTCTGAACAAATTTCAGAAAGTCAAAATGCCAAGAAACTCACTAAAACCTTTATTTCAAGTGAAACGCATAATGTTGATCCGGAAAATTTTGGAAATAATAATCAAACAAACTTGATAAATGCAAATCCTCAAGGAAATTCATCTTATATGTTCCTTAGAAATGAAAGTAGTTTATATAATCCCCCTTTGACATTTACAAAAAAAGTATCAAAGCTGAAGAAATTTGGAATTCCAGAGATTCAAAAAATTTATGGATCGAGAACAAATTTAAGAAGAAGTAATCCTAGAAACTTTGTATCTTCTGTTAATAATAGTAGTACTTCTATAAGATATGATAAAAATATGTCTAATATTTCTACGCAACCTATTTTCTTACGAAAAAATAATACCACAAGATATTACACTGACTATATAAGTGGTATAAATCAACCCAACATTCTTCAACCACATTCCCATTCTTCGGTTGAATATATACCTTATTCTAAATTGACAGTCGGAGGTTATGATGTTAATGAAATACAGAAGCAGATAAATGACAAATTTGTTAAGAAAACTGATCAAACCAGGAAATTTACAAATAAAGATTCGGGCAATTTGTCTTCCATGACACAAAAAACTACATTACAAATAAATGAAGACGAATATTCATTACCTCATGATGGTGCGAGACAGTTATTAAATGATTTTGATAATGAATCTGACAAATCTTCTGAAAAGATCCAATCAAACTCTGATGACTCCGAAGAGTCTGAGAATGAATTGAGCGCCAATAATTTGAGTGATAACAATTCCGTTTTGGAATATGTAGATGATTTCGATGATGATTCTCAATCCATTCACTCGAGAGAGAAACCAAAAGAGAAGTTAATTACTGCAACTAAAAATAATGATGAAAAAGACTTGAAAAGTAATGAAATGCATGGTAAAAAAACTCCACGACCAATTTCATTGAATTTAAAAAAAAAAATTGATGTATTTGATTTTATACATAATATAGAAACAAAAGATGATTCCACTCAAAGTTCTTTGAGGATGTTTTCAAATTTCAAAGAAACACAAACAAGTCCAAAGCAAACAGATTCTGAGGAAACAAAAAAAGAGGACTTGAAAAATCATATGGATTCATCTGAAAGTATTTTTGATATTTCTAAAATAACATTAGCTGACATGTTACAAATTCAAAAAGTTTTATCTAAATTGAACACAGATTTTTTTTCAAACCATTCAATTGAAACAAATTTAGATAAATCCAACAACGTCGCTGGCAGTAGTAAGAGTCAGCAAAATGATGAATCAACCTTACAAATTCTTCCAGAAATGTCACAAAATAGAAATAATAAGTCAAAACCTATAGATACTCAAACTTCACCTTTGAAAAGTGTTGATATTATGACATCTCCAGCTAAAATGATCAGTCGTGTAGTGTCTCCAATGTTTAGCGATTCAAAGATAGATGCCCAAACAAGTCCGTGTGACTTTGTTTCGGTAATTGAAGATATTGAAAAAAGTATGAATCTGAAGGATAGTATAAAACAGTCTTTGAATAAAAAAGACAATCCTAATCCACAAGAAATATTAACTAATTTGGAAACTGCTGCCGTAAGGAGAAATTCAAAGTCTCGAAATATAGAGAAAGCTTTGAAAAAGAAAGACTCAAGTCCCAAATCAAAACTGAAGGAGTCAACAGATGCATGTACAGATATATCACATTCAGAATCAAGTGAGGCTCACAGTTTGGGAGAAATCAACTTGACAATCTTTAGAAAGAAGTCTTTTATAATAAAACGTCACCCAAAGTCAGATTCTAATAGCACATCTTTGTTAACAAGTAGCAATAGTGATGTGCAGTTGGATTCCACTTTTTATGCTAAAAAGAGTGATGGAGAAATAAGCTTAGGACAAATATTACATGAAAAATAATATAATACCAGGTGAAACAATATATAAAGTAATTTTTTTATAATTATTATTAACATGATATATTTTTAATACCTACATACTCACAAATATTTGGGAAATCAAACAAAAGCTATTTTTTATTTATTTTAAAAACAAATTAAAAACCCAGTCATCATTGTTGGGGATCATCTACCCATTCTAACAAAATTTTGGAACTGCTCCCCATCTTGACATGATACTTCTTGTGAAAAAACAGCCTAATTTTCAAATCACATGCTCAGCTGCAGATGTCACATAAATATCACCTGGACACGCTGCCACATGTTCTCCGCCCTCATTTGGTAGCTACAGTATCCCAGTCCATTAGAGAGCGGGCAGACGACTTGAACATCGCTTATGGATCCGCTCAAGACATTTTGGTTAGTGATTTGGGCCTCAGACGTGTCGCTGCAGAACTGGTACCGAAAGAACTCAATTTCATGCAAAAAAAGGACCGCGTTGAAATCGCGAAAGATATGATTTCCATGAGTTTTTGACCAAAAACAACACGATTACTATCCAGCAGCCTTCGAATTCACCTGATCTGGCTCCCTGCAACTCTTTCCTGTTCAACCGACTTAAAAAACCGCTTCGCGGAATGTGTTACAGCACCCGAGAGGATGTCATGAAAAAATCGAAGACGGTTCTGATGGACATTCCGAAAATTGAGTACCAGCGGTGTTTCGAGGATTGGATCAAGCGCTGGCGTAAGTGCGTTGCAGTCGATGGGGAGTACTTTGAAGGGGACCATATCGATTTTGATGAATAAACTTGTATTTTCGATTTTATGAATAAAGTCCTAAAACTTTTTGATCAAGGTAGTATGTTCATAGTCCTAGATGATCACCAGTGACCATTTTGAGGAAAGCAGGGAACATGTCCTGGGTAATTTCTACTAGGAGATTCTTCTGATATTGTGTCAGCAGCCATGGAACAAAATTTGTAGCTCTACAATCCCCAAATCTTTTTTGTTTTGGAATGCCAAGGTCTTCTTTCAACTCTTGCCCAGTCAAAGGGCTATTTTTATTAATTTCACTGTGTACACAAACTACATTATCAGGTTTTAGACGGGGACCACTTTCAACAAAATTACAGATTCATCCCCAAAAACTTTTCTAATAATGTTATTGGCAAAATTTGATGCTCAGGACACATCACGATGCATCAGTCATTGTAAGAAATTAGTAATATAGTACAACGGACGCATGTTCAGTGGTTTATACTACTGTATATCAGTGCTTCCCAAATTGGGGGCCGCGGGATTTCTCGTGGGTGTCGCGAAAATATTCAGTACAAAGTACAAATATTCATGCGAGTATTAAATTATTTCATGTGAGTATAGTTTTTATTTAAAAAAAAAGTTTTTAAGCAAGTTCCTATAATTTTGTGTTGAATATAAATATGTGTATTTTAATTGTAATAATTATTGCCAAATAAATCTTCAACTATAAAAAAAAAGGTTTTTTTGTGGGGGGGCGAGAATTAATTACTTCAGATTTAGGGGGCCGTTACATGAAAGTAATTGGGAAGCACTGCTGTATATTAGTCAACTAAATAGTTCTCTGGTGTCAAAGTTTAGAATTGATGCGCACTAGATATTGTAAGAGCGACTGAGCTTGTAGCTTGTGGGCTTGCATACTTCCAATGAAGAACTGTCAAAAAAAACCAAATGGGAAAACAAACCAAGCTTTTAATGTAATCCTCAAATTCCATCAAATGATTTAAGTTTTGTATATCCATTGAGATATGGGATATTAATATCTGGAAATTTGTGTGTGTGAGTGGTGAGGCTCTTAGTAGATCAGTTTGTGAATATGGCAAAAACAATCTTAATTTACGATGGTATAAATAATTGTCTGTTGCATTAAATAAAAGTTTATCAATCAACAAGGGGTTTGTTTATTAGTTTTCCTGTTAGAAGCTTGTACCAGGTGTGCACATATGAAACCGGAATTTGCTCATAGATGGCTTTAGTTGTCAATGTAGTGATTGTCAAACCTTGTCATTGGCGCCTTTTTTTTGTGCTTACATTTGTCAAAGATTTTTAACTCGCAACAATGCAAGTTTAATACAACTACATATGTTTTCATAGCGTTGAACATGTCTGTTTTTGTGCCTGAAAACTATGATTTGCGGACAGCATTGATTTTCTGTTACCATTTAAAGAAAACTGCTGCAAAATCGCATCAAATGTTTATCGAAGCTTATGGTGAGCATGCTCTTGGGAAATCACAGTGCTTTGAGTGGTTTAAAAAATTGAAAAGGGGGGATTTTGACATGAGAAACGAAGAACGTGGAAGACCACCGAGAAAGTTTGAAGACGCCGAATTGCAAGCATTGTTGGTTGAGGATGACGCTCAAACACAACAACAACTCGCGGATCAATTAAATGTGACACGAGAAGCCATCTCCAAACGTTTGAATGCCATGGGAAAGATCCAGAAGGCGGGAAAATGGGTTCCACATGAACTGAATGAAAACCGAAAGTGATAGCAGGAAAACTGAAAAACCACTTGCGAAATGCTGCTCGCCAGTAACAAAAGAAAATCATTTCTCCATCGAATTATGACTGGCAATGAAAAATGGATATATTTCGAGAATCCTAAGCGTAAAAGATCATGGGGTAACTCCAAGCAAACCAGGGACATCGACTGGAAGGCCAAATCGCTATAGATGGAAGACAATGCTCTGTGTTTGATGGGATCAAAAGGGTGTTATCTATTATGAGCTGCTAAAACCTGGCGAAACCGTTAATACTGAATGCTACCGACAACAAATGATGTATTTGAATTGCGTGAAATAACCAAGCATTGCGTGAAAAACGACCAGAATATCAAAAGAGGCAACGCAAAGTAATTTTGCTTCATGATAATGCACCATCGCACACCGCAAAACTGGTCAAAGAAACGATTGAGGCGTTTAGTTTGCAAATACTTTCGCATGCGGCTTACTCACCAGACTTGGCTCCATCAGATTATTACTTATTTGCATCGATGGGACACGCACTTGCTGAGCAGCGCTTAACTTCTTACGAAAATGGCTCGATGATTGATTTGCCTCAAAAGAGCAAGAGGTTTTTTGGCGTGGCATCCACAAATTGCCAGAGAGATGGGACACATGTGTAGCTAGCGATGGGCAATACTTTGAATAAAATATTTATTACCATTTTCAAACAATGACTGTATTTTCTATAAAAATATTCCGGTTTCATAGGTACAGACCTGGTATATGTACAAACAGGTTTGTAGACAGAGCTATGGATAAAATACATATTACCCGCAGTAAAGGTGTCGCAGAAATCAGTTTTTGGACTTGTGCAACTATCAGGGATCATGATAAATAAAAACAAATGTTATGTGCAACTTAAATTTATAAATAAAAATACATACTCAAGTAAAGTTGTTTTATTTTTATTCACATGACACCCCTCAACATATTCGGATTATTGCTCAGGATATTTTGAAAACTTTGGTCAGAAGACATTATTTATTTTCAGACCCAAAGAAAAAATTTTTTTCAAGAGGGGTGAAACCTTTTGCATTCTTGGGTTATTTATTTCTTTTTTATTTTTGCTTATGTCCTTGTGTATCTCTAATTTTACTAAATTCTTTCTATGTTCCTTTGTATTTTTGCTTATGTCCTTGTGTATCTCTAATGTTTCTAAATTCTTTCTATGTTCCTTTGTATTTTTGCTTATGTCCTTGTGTATATCTAATGTTTCTAAATTCTTTTTATGTTCCTTTGTATTTTTGCTTATGTCCTTGTGTATCTCTAATGTTTCTAAATTCTTCCTATGTTCCTTTGTATTTTTGCTTATGTCCTTGTGTATATCTAATGTTTCTAAATTCTTTTTATGTTCCTTTGTATTTTTGCTTATGTCCTTGTGTATCTCTAATGTTTCTAAATTCTTCCTATGTTCCTTTGTATTTTTGCTTATGTCCTTGTGTATATCTAATGTTTCTAAATTCTTTTTATGTTCCTTTGTATTTTTGCTTATGTCCTTGTGTATCTCTAATGTTACTAAATTCTTTCCATGTTCCTTTGTATTTTTGCTTATGTCCTTGTGTATCTCTAATGTTACTAAATTCTTTCTATGTTCCTTTGTATTTTTGCTTATGTCCTTGTGTATATCTAATGTTTCTAAATTCTTTCCATGTTCTTTTGTATTTTTGCTTATGTCCTTGTGTATCTCTAATGTTTCTAAATTCTTTCTTTGTTCCTTTGTATTTTTGCTTATGTCCTTGTGTATCTCTAATGTTTCTAAATTCTTTCTATATTCCTTTGTATTTTTGCTTATGTCCTTGTGTATATCTAATGTTTCTAAATTCTTTCCATGTTCTTTTGTATTTTTGCTTATGTCCTTGTGTATCTCTAATGTTTCTAAATTCTTTCTATGTTCCTTTGTATTTTTGCTTATGTCCTTGTGTATATCTAATGTTTCTAAATTCTTTCCATGTTCTTTTGTATTTTTGCTTATGTCCTTGTGTATCTCTAATGTTTCTAAATTCTTTCTATATTCCTTTGTATTTTTGCTTATGTCCTTGTGTATCTCTAATGTTTCTAAATTCTTTCTATATTCCTTTGTATTTCTGGGTCTATAGACTACACACAATTCCGATGAAACATGAAACGAGTTTGACCTAAGCATTGCTCTCGTAATAAATCGGGATCATTCTGCCTGAAGAGAGTCTTGAGATAGGAGGTAGAAACATGTATAGCGAGGATTAATGCAATTAGTGGAATAGCAAAATAATTTATTGTTAAATATTTAAAAAAATTGAAATTTATCCAAATTAAATATTTTATGAATTTTACATACATACCATCACGCAATTTACATTTGTGGGGTAAGCAGAAAGAATATAGCATCAAACTTTCCTATTATGTACTTCTTTCACCACCTCTACACCCATACAGTTCTTTCTGTTTCTCTTACTTCTAACCTTTCAAAATTTCATTCACTTGGTCCAACCATATTTTTCTCAACCACGACTCCCACTTATACATAACCAGGGTGACTACATATTGTCGCTTCACCCTTTTTATAATATTAAACCACTCAGTTAAGGCATTGTTCACTCATAAGGCAGTTTCTACTCTCAGCATACATCAAAGCAATACTGCATATTAACTTAAATTCAACACCATATTCATTCAATACATTCCATAACTTGCTTATTATCACATGGTCATAGGTTTTCTCTAAATTTGCAATTGCAGAGTACACTTTTTTAATTTTAAGCAAATAATATATGATATATATATAGAGTAGAGCACCGATTATCTGTGGTAATTGAGGGACATGTGAACCCGGTTAATTGAAAAGCACTTAATCCAAATAGTTTTTATTGAGCTAAACAGTTTAAGATTTTAAATGCTGGATAAATTTTGTTACGCAAGATGAGTACACAAACAAACTTTCTCAATGTTGGACAGATACAACCGCTAAACGCTAGTATCATACCGCGGTAATTATATTGGGAAGCCCCGGATTTGAATATTTTCGTGTCGGTGTGGACGTGGGAAAACACCGCTAACTTACTAGTGTTAGTCAATTGGTATAATGTAAACCATAGAGTTTATAACAGTTAAGGTCCTTGCTTTGTAATCTTCAATGTAAAAATATATTTTTCGGGGTTACTAAAAAGAATTTGGTACTACAGAGGATCACGGTTAATCCAACTCACGGAGAATCGACACTCTACTGTATATACAATCATACATAAAGAAAAAATCTGATCCACCTAAAAAGGAATCCTGACCATCCCACACTTTTTCTGTCTTTCTCCTCCCTCTTTCTATCTAAGTGTTTCCACAAAGTTTACTCATAACACTTAATAAAATAAGGTAATAGCATAGTAGTTTCTACATTCCATTCTTACATATTTCCCCTTTATACAGAGGGACTATCAGTAGTTTCTACATTCCATTCTTACATATTTTCCCTTTATACAGAGGGATTATCACTTGGTTACCTCGTCTTGCAATAATCCTTGTGTTTATTTCATCACACTGCCATCTCTGTGTCCTAGTCGGTAAGACCATTGTCTACTAATCTGGGGTTGCGGGTTTGATTTCCGTTAGAATCCAGATTTGTTTAAAAAGGATTCCAGTCTGGTTTCACTTAAGGCCTCTTTGAAACATTACAGGTTGGTTGGAAGAGATTGCCACATGGGAATAAGTCTGTCGGTTTTACTGTTTACAACGGAAGTGTATTACAATTAAACAATAAAGAGACGAAGTATGAGAAAAAGGAGAGTATGTATGATGAGATGCATGGTTGTGGATGAGGCAAAGGCTGTGCGCATGTATAAAAAAGCATAGATATTTGCAATTATCTAAAAGAATGTGTTTTATGATTTCGATCTTTAATCCATATAAACAATTTATTTGCTAAGGTAATAAAATCTAGGTCACTGGAACTTATTTTCAACATATCCATTAATATTTCACAACAAAGAAAAGGAATTAGCCAATATGATAACCTCGAGTATCCATCTCAAGCTGTGGGCAGCCAATCTTCCAGTTAAACTTGCATGGGTGGACAATAGCAAGAATACAAATGCTCAATCAGACTGTTGTCCATTTGAAGACTCATTCATATGTTGAATCCAGCCAACACAGTGAGTCAATCTAATAATTATCTAGCGTCTCCTTTTTCATTGTCATTTTAGAAGCTGACTGAGAGAAACGTCTTTGCTGTCTGAATCTCTCTATACTATCAGGGGTATTCAAAGTGTAAATTTCACTATTTTGTACATTTTGATAAGAGTTACAAGACATATTGAATGGAGTGTAGCAATAGGAAACAAAGTGTATGGGTGGTGATAAGAGGGCCTAGTTGACTTCCGTGGCTTAGTTGGTAAAATGTTTGTTTTGCAACTTAGGGGTTGCGAATTTGATTTATGTTGATATCTGATTTTTTTGCAGAAGATTCCAGTCTGGTTTTTACTTAAAACCTCTTTAATACCTTTCTGGTTGGTTGGAAGAGATTGCAACATTAACAATAAATTCGCTAGGTTGTACGGTACACAATAATAATGTAATACAATTAATTATATATTTACTAATAATAACCTGTCAAGAATGATGGAGGTAAATTTTTTTTTTTCAATAACTTCTTTTTACTTGTGTTGCAGTCATCATATTGCTGCTTGTCTAGTCTTGCTAGCTCGTTGTGATTGACATAATTATCTCTTCATTTTATCATTTGCAGCGAATTTTCTTTGCTATTTTATCATTTTGATTCATAAGTCTTCTTAAAAATTCTTAAAGAAACAATAAAAAAACTTACATTTTAAGGTTATTTTCAAAATAATGAATTAAATTCGTTCCATGAATTAACTGGAAACCTTTAATACAGTAAAATTTGAATGAAATGAAACTCGGAACAGAGTATATTATTGACAGAAAACTTTATATAAAATATTAACAACCAAATTAATATATTTACATAGCAACAGTATAAAGTGAGTGAGTGATATGTGAATCTAATATTTATATAGCAACAGTATAAAGTGAGTGAGAATGATATGTGAATCTAATATTTAAATAGCAACAGTATAAAGTGAGTGAGAGTGATATGTGAATCTAATAATTGAGTGTTGATATTATAAATATTAGAAGAATCAAACATTCTCACTCATTATAAACTTTCTCATTTTAGTATTTTTATTTTACTTTTCAATAGTAAAGTCATTTCTTCTTTATAAATACATTATTTACCATTGTTATTCTATGTTGTATATTTTTTTATAACAATTTATGGCGTGGAAATATAATCCTTATTACCAGGCACGTACTTTTCTTCTTTTTTTGGAATAGCTGCGAGTCCTCGCGGCAGAAAAAACAAACTTTCCACGACAACTTCAAAAATCGTTGTCCATTGGATTAAATAATCTTCCTTCTTTAGCAATAACCCCATCTAGAGAGGAGACAGATGGCACCTCTATTAAAACAAAAATCAACAACCCAAAATGAAAAGTCAACCTGTCCCATCGATAGGCACCATGCTACTCCTTTATGTCTTATAATCATATCAAGATCTCTTTCATTAACCTCTATTCTTGGCCATCACTGGTACTTGTCCCCAGAGCAGTCCAGTCTCTCTTCAGTTATCTTTCTCAGATGTATCTCAGTCAATCAACTGAGCTTCAGCTCTTCTCTCTGAAGGAATAGCCAAGAAAACTCATTTTGGTAGATTGGTCTCCTAAGATTATATATGTTACATTTATTTCAGGGGTTATAAAATTTTAATAGATCTAAATAAATTGGTTGTATTTATTGTTGACTTTGTGACTCCTGGTGGTCCTGCATGCTGTGATTGACACATAGTATTACACTTTTGCTGTAAATAATACAACATAGTGAGCTTATTGCTATGTGAGAATTTCTCGGAACCATCTAGAAAAGCGTTATATGGCCTATAAAGGCAAAAACCAGACTAGGACCTTTTATCGGTACCATCAAGAACCAAACCAGCAACCCCCTGGTAGAAGTCAGGTTGTTCCAACTCTGGTATGAATACTTTTGTACTGTGGGCTGAAGTTGGCTAAATACAGTTAGCTAGCATGGTGTATGAAATATTATGGATAAACAAAGATTTTGGTAGACGATCATGCGCGATCGGCAGCTACCATATTCTCTAAATAAGACTAAATACAGATTGAGCTATTATTTATGGATAATGTTATGTTCATTTTCATTCGTTCTTACCAATGTTCTATGTTCCATTAAGAATACAGGAATATCATAAAATGCCTCCATCTAGGTCGGTCTATAGATTTCATGTATTTCAAAGCTGTGATTTGCAAGAATAGTGAAAGACAAAATCTAAAAAGTATATTAACAAGTAAACAGAATGCTTGTTTACCTATCAGGACCTAACCAAGAAGTGTTGTGGCCCATTGTCTTTATTCAACTCGCATTCGACAGGCCACGTTCATACATTCAAGCGTACCAACCATACAATCTACACACACAAGATAATCACACCAACATAATACATCACAGACATTATGGTCAAACTGAAGTCTGAAGTTAATCTATTGTTATTATAATAGTTTATTTTAAGGGCATTCACGGGAATCCATCCACTCTTACCAAGCAAATACACATATCATTGAATGAATGGATTATGTCTTAAAACAAGAAAATGAGACTGACCACTGTATTTTTTCGTTTTTTAAATACCAAACCTCAATAATATTGTTGATAAGTCTTCAGCATGATTAATGCTCAATGGACTAATAAAAAAAAAATAGTATGATAGTTGGCTTCATGAAAAATTTCTTATTTGTGAAATACAATTCCAAAGCATTTGATTTGCTTCATTATGTAGGGTGCAAAAAACTGTTAATTAAGTTACATTATAGGTTTTGTTAAAGCTCTATTTTTTAAAGCTTTTTATGTGTTTGACGATTTTTAAAGCTCTTTTATGCGCTGGTCAATATAATGCTTTCTTCCAGCATGGGAGTTTCGGATTAGATTCCTAATGCAACGTAAAAAACCAGGGTCCCGTCTGGTTTTTCACATAAGATCTTTTTAGTTGGTAGGAAGTAATTGCCAAACAGCAATAATCCTGTTAGATTGTATTGTATACAACATAAGTGTAATACAACACAATAATTAGAACTTCACTATAATTTTCTTTTAACCAAAGCATATGTTACATTTAAAAGGACATTAGTCGAAACTCTCCTAAAGTAAATTTCACAATAATGTAAGGAAACATTGATTTGTAAACAGAGTTGTGAAACCTTGGAAAAAAAACTGCCCAATAGTGTATTGAGTACTGTGGCATTGACCTTTTCTTTTAAAAACCATCTGGACAAATTCTTACATATAAACTTAAAAGTGCTGTTTTCTTTTAATTATCTTGTTTTATTTTTATCTAGGCTTTTCATCATTTTCAGATATAAAGTTTATTTAGATATTAACAACATTCATATTTTTAAAGGAAATGTAGTCAGATAAATTGTAGAAGTTGTATGAATGTGGAGGAGGCTAGGGATGTGTGTCGTGCTAGGAAAGTCTGGCGCTTGTCCTCTCTGCCTACTCTGACAAGGAAATGGTATGATGGTATGTATGTGTTGAATACTTGCTACATTTGACACACATAAAACAAATATAATTTTTTATTTTGCACACAAGCAATACACACCCATTGGTACTTAGGTCAATAGAATGATACTAGTAACATTCTGTATATGTGCGGCTATCCATAGATATTCCCAATTACTGTTAAGACAATTAGTCCTTTATTTGAAACTTATGTGATCAGATTCAGATTGTATTAAATTACACTAACATTTTATTAAATTACACATTGAATGACATTTAAATAAATTTAATTTAATTGGAAACATCTGACACTCAAAGTTGAAAAACTTTAAATCTGTGTATGATATCTAGAAAAATATCAATCTTCACTTGATTATACTGTGACCATAGGATATATTTCATAGTATAGTTCGGAAATTCTAGGATGAGTCCCGTGACAGCTCATAAATTTGCTCCAATACAACCTTGTAACGATGTTCAGTAATTTTAATTATTTTATCAACTTTAATATAAGCCTCAATTCTAATAAATAGCAAGTTATTTAGGTAAATACATTACACAAGGTTGTATTGGAGCGAATTTGTGAGCTGTCACAGAACTCATCCTAGAATTTCTGAACTATAGTATATGGTGTATCATATTTATTAACTTTTACATTAGTAGAAAACAATTGGGTCTTAAAATAAAAGCAAGACCAAAATACTTATTGTTCACTGATTCAATCAGCTGACAGGAAGCACTTTGTTTAGAGACTATGAAGAGTTTATCTACCTAGGGGCAGTAATCTCAAAAAATTAAGGTGAAACAGAGATGGCAAAATCTGCAATATCCAAATTTATTAAGATATAAAAAAAATCGGTCTATATTTTTCAATACCAAAATTCATTTGGTGAGTACTCTAGTTTTACTCCACAGCACTCTATGGAGTTGGAGAAAAAGGAAAGAAATATACTGAACGTTTTTGAGATGTGTTTTATATGAATGTTTCACAACTTATGGATTGCAAGACACACATCAATGGGTCCATACTTTAAATCTATATGTCAAATAAAAGCTGTCAATGAAATATAGGGAGAGATTACTCATACTTCGGACATGTCGCTCGAAGACAGTTTGGAGAAGTTAGTAGTGATTGGAAGTGCTGAGGGGCTACAACCAAGAGGACGGACTCTAGGAAGGTTAATAGACTAAATCAAATAAATGACTAGTGTTTCTCATTTGATGATGCTTTCATCATGACTCATGGATTGGGAGGAGTGGAGGTGAGTCATTTGCTTACTTTCAGATCATCAGAGAACCACAACATCCATCCATGAGCAACAAGACTAAGAAGAAGACTTATATTTACAACATATCTTCAAGATTCCCTGAATAGATTAATTACATTATGAGTATGGAAGTGCTTACTCATATGTCTAAGGATCGAGAATTGCTTAGAACTATGAAGGTTCGCAAGTTGTATCTCTGTCACATAATGAGGGGCACAAGATACATTATAATACAACTGATTATTCAGGGAATAATAAATGGCAAATGAGGCAGAAGACAACGCTGGATCTCTCGGCTTAAGAATGATTTGGGTGCAGTTCTACTGAGTTGTTTTGGGCTGCAGTGAACAGGATAAGAGTTTTCATAATGATTGCCAGCCTCCAATAGTAGACGTCATCTTGTTATTTTATTTTTAATTATCTGGGTAGGAAATACAGATGAAAGATTTTCCTAAACCACACTTTTGTACACAAGACTGATGAGTAAACAAATTTCATTATAATATATGTATAAGTGCAAAACATCGACGGGGTGTATGCAGTTTTACTCACAGCTACATTGCTGATTTATTTTATTTAGGTCAATGTTGACTTAAATTATTACAGTAATTATTCAACAAATACCTCTGTGGTCTAGTTAATTTATTTATTATTCAATTTATAAAAAAAATCTATAATATAAATAGTTCATGACCCAACTGATTAGGAAACAAGCTGTTGGACAATAAGGTTAACTGCCAATAAAAGTGATGGTTAAGCGATTTTAAGGCATATACCATAAAGTACAATCACACATACTAGCCATCATGCAAGACAATTTGTTTTTTGAATATTTCTTAAAACAAATCATACAATTCAACAAACACAAAATGGATAAAACACATTTCAGAACCTTATCCATACGACCATCAGAATGTAAGAACAAAAATTTATCTTGTTGTTTATAGTGTTGAAAAACAAAGAATTCACCAAGGCTCGACTCCGTCACTCCCACGCATACAGCACTCCTATACATATCTCATGAACTGTCAGATCAGGCAAATTCTTTTCTTAAAGTTGGTAGAACTTAACTTCTAACTTGGGGGTTTTAAGTTCAATTAGCATCACAATTTTGCCCGTCTTTATTTAAAAAAATGTTCAGATTGTATACCGAAAAAATAAAAATTTCTTTAAATGTACGATACGTATGTTTTCCTTGAAAAGTTTTTGTATATTTTCCCCGAAGTGTCAAATTTGGTTTGCTTTCTTATAAACCTTTATAACTCAATGTAACCTGCTTCAGAAGAGTCTCTCACCTATGACTTTGAGAATAATACATATTTGATAGAAAATGTTCGCATTTACAAAGCTCTTTTCTTTTTCATATAAGTATACTCCCATCTGAATTAGATCAGTCTACAATAAGTACAAATGGCTGTAAAAGACATGAAAAAAGGAAAAGCGTCAGGTTACGATGAAGTGAGCGCAGAACTAATAGTGTATGGGGATGAAGGAATGATCGAATGGCTGATACAGTTTTTCAACAAATGTTGGAAATCTGACTACGTACCAAGACTGTAGGAGTGCATTGATTGTTCCATTATACATGTATAAAGGTAAGGGTGCAAGAATGGAGTGTGTAAGTTACAAAGCCATTAGTTTGCTGAGTGTAGTTGCACGGAAAAATTCTGATAGAAAGAGTGAGAAGAAAGATTGAAAAGAAAGTGTGGGATGCTCAGGGTGCCTTTTTAAGTGGAAGAGAATACATGGATCAGATTTTCTCTTTGTTGTGTTTGTAATTTTTTTTTTATTATTCATTCCTTTAAATCAATGATTTCTTTGAATGGAGATTTGCAGTGTGCAATAGACTACAAGCAGTGTTTCATAAACACGCTTTAAAATCGCAATTTCACATCTGTTTCTGCTGATTGAAAATATGCAGCAATTAATAATTTAATCATATTCACTAATGAAAGTATAATTAAAATTTATATCTTTTGTGTATGTGTCTGTAGAGACTGGAGAATTTTCAACTTCATTAATATTAAACAGATAATTTAGGGTAATGAGTAATAAGTGTGACGTTAATATGCCTACAAAATGTGATGCATAATCACTCAGTCAGCATATTTTTGTAAATAGCTTGGTGATTATTTAAAAAAGGCTTTAATTTATGGTTGCATATACACAGCATTGACATTAACTCCAGATGAGGTAACCATATGCTAAAATAATTGAAATTGAGGATTTAAAAGCTACTTAATTTATTAGCTTTTAAAAATTAATTATGAGAATCCCCATGGCTTAATTGTCTTCTACCAGGGAGGTTTGGGTTCAATTTCTGACGGTACCCTGTCGGGTTAAGAGTTAGTTTATTAGGTTATTATTACCTATCAGCATGTGGTAATATTATCAACATGTAAGACAATACTCACTTTAATTTCTTTTGATACTTTGTGCCATGGCCTTATGGTTAATATACTTCATAAGCATTCAGGCATTACTGATTTGTTTTCAGGCTTATTACACTTTAAGAGCTTTAGTCATATGTTTTTGTTTTACTGGTTTGTAGAAACTGTTTCACATAAATTTTAGAAGCTCTTGCAATGACATGTCTAACTAAATAATGTTTCTATTTATATATATTTCCCAGATTATATATACCTCAGCTTCTTCAAACAGGTGATCCAATGAAGTACTGTAGCGGTTGTGGCAGACTGTGTGTTTCAAGCATTGGACTCGATAGCTATTAGAGAAAGTGTTGTCCGTCCAGCAATTTTTTATGTCATGATCGATAATATTGCTATGGTGGAGGAAGAGGGTGGATAATTGAGGAGGTGAATAGGTCAAGGTGGTACAGCGTGAGAGAAATCAATGAATGAGAGTGGCTGAATATTATAATAAATATGTTATGAATAACGGATATGGTTAACACACTTGCCTGTCAAGTATCGGAGATATACGTTTGATTTCCATTGGCAACTTTGTGTTACTCAAGTACTCATCAGACACTGGTTTTTACTCCTTAGATAAAACATATGGTATTTAAATTAACAACAATAGAAGATAAGAGTAAGAATTCTGCTATTTTAGGAAATATGTTTTCAGATGAAAGCAAAGTGGAAAGATATATTAAATGACAAGTTGTGACAGGCAACAGAGTCAATAAGGCACTAAAATCCACGTACTCGAAATATACACTGTTCACAAATATTAGGAACTTTTGAGACCAGTTCTAGCATGCCCAAATGATTTTATCAATATACAAGACTACCTGAGTTTTTTTCTAGACACTTTAAATCATATAACTGGTACGAGTAACATCCATATTCAAGGAAAAATAATAAAATGGATATATTCTATGAAATATTATTTACTTATCTGATTTTTTTAATGGCTGTTCTTAATAAAAAAAAAAATTTTTTTTCTGAAATGTTTGACGCATAAGAAATATCTCTAATCATTTTTTTTAATTACCATATTTTCAATGTATGAAAAATTACGTTACTTAATAGTGTTTTGGTGCCCACTTTGACATATAACAGAAACAAGATAGATAGTTTGTTGTGGAGACGCATACACTGAGGAAAATTTGAGGAATATCAGTACTTGGAAGAAAAAGAAATGAAGACATCATAAATAAACACATGTCTAAAGCAGATGTCATTTGTAAGATGAAGATACGTTAGTGTTAAGACATTTTAGTCATGGAGAGAATGAATGACGAAAAAATGATTAAACTGATGTAAAAGTCAGAAGTTCGGGATGTATGTGGAAAGGTAGACTAAAGAAAATGTGGCTGCATCAAGTGGGTCAGATTTTGAGAGGTCAAGTTAGAAACACAAGGAGTAAAATATTATGAATGAGATGCAACATAGAGGAAGTGAAAGGATTGTGTCTGGATAGAAGAGTATAAAGATCAGTCTCTCTGCTGGACATGGAGAGATGATATTTACGTACTTTGGTAAAATGTTTCGGCCATATGACTGTCCCGTATTAAAAATAGGGAAATATTTGTAACACCTTTATTTTAGGAGTAAATATGGTTGAAAATATAAAAATGTAATGACGAATACAAAAAAAAACCAACCGCACAAGAGATAAGTAATGTTTGTAATATTTGATAATTTCCGACAGTGTTAAATTATTTTGAATAAGTAAAATGATATCAAATTTAGAATAAATATATAACAATTTAGTTTCATTATTTGTCAAGGTTAATATATTGTTGATGTGCCGCGTATAACAATGGGCAATTTAAAATGTTTCACAAAAAATTAACGCAGTGTCACCCTTGAGGCATCTACTAAATGACTGGGCTAGCAATAACTTATACATTGAGTATCTACTAGTTCATTTGTATAAACTGCAAAAACTCAACCGAGCAGCATCGTTAAGTTTTAAAATGCAGTATTTTAAAATATTTACTTTGAGATTGGCGGTCAGTTTCTATGTCATATGTCACATGATAAAAACAGCTGTCAGTGAAACAAATGGTAAATTTTGTGTTGCCTTTAATTAAAAATTAATTTGAATTCATTGTTGATTGTACAGTGCTTACTTAAACTCGCTTTCTTTCTCGTCAGGCAAATGTGCATTATGTAGGTCAAAATTTGACAAATTACTATTTAATATCATACTGGTTTTTTTGTTGTGTAATTTAAAAATATATTCGACACGATATTTAAAATGTCAATGCAAAACAAAGAGATCTGCAATAAACATATAAAAAAATACCTAACAACTTTTTGTACATATTTGTCAATTGAATTTTTTATATGTATTTTGATTGTGCATTTAATTCAGTGAATTGTTCTTATATTAATAAATTGAATGTTTTAATATGTTTGGTAAGTGTATTATTAGTTTAATATAATATCACAAGATGTTGCATGTATATTTTTTTTTTCTTTTTAATATTTGGTTTTCAACCAAATTTATATTCTCTGCAATGGATAATTGCTTTGATTTGCTAACTTCAGGAATTTGAACAAATAACCAATGTCGAACCGGCGGGATAATACCATACTTCAACTTCTTAAATGTTCCTGAATTTCATTTTCTTTTTTCACTAATCTATGATATATTAATATTTAAGTGTTGATTTTTAATAAATTTAATAAATGCGGCAATATTAATTTCTTATATTTTTCCAATACGAATTGATATTGAAAGAAAAGTTTGATCAAAACAAGGGCATTTTTTTTTAAATAAAAAAGATTGTTATTTATTCTAGAAATATATAAAAAATATCCAAAAAATCTGTGCGTATTTCTAATTTATTAAAAATTAAAGTTGGAAAAAAATAAATGTGAAATTTGAACTTTCAAGATCACTGAAGAGTTTTGAGGATTCAAATTTATTTGATTGGGTTCCTCCGAAATAAAACCCTAGGTTTGACAGGGTGTGGGAAGAGAAAAGACAATTTTTTACATTATTAGATATCTACTGTTTTTGCACACACATATTACCATATCCTTTGTCTGTTCTTTTATGTAGATTTACATATAAAATTTATTTTTATCATCATTACCATCACACCATTTTGGTCTTCCCAAACTTTTCATTCTTTTTTTACTACTTGTGTAGATTATTTTTGTAAATCTTTCATCATTCATTATGTCTATGTAGCGAAACTATCTTAATACACCCTTATTCATCTTAAATATTGCATTTTCTTTCGATCCGCATTTTTTTCTAATGTACTCATTCCCTATTCGGTCATACTTTCTTTTTCCAATTTTTTATGATCTTGAAAACCCTGTGAATATCAGCTTTTTACATGACTTGTTTTTAACTTGGTTACATGTACTAGTCTCTAGACTACGATGTGTGAATTCTGGGTATAAAAATGATTAATCAGGCAGCCACATAGTGTCGAACCATCTAGGGGATCAAATATTAGGGTTATCAAAAGGAACCATTCATATACCACTGAATATTGGGGAATACATTTGAATCATAATAGTTTGATAGTAGGTATTTCAGGCAGATTTGTATATTGTTTTTCCTGAGGAATAAATAATCAAATACTTTATTTGGAGGGAAATTTATTCAGCTTTCACCCAATATAAATGAGCTTTATATAGTGTAGATACTTTTTAATCTAAATTAGTTTTCTACTCAAGCAGCTAAGTTAAAAATGGTAACAGCACTTTGACTTATTGAGAATGAATTATGGTACTTATAGCACATTACTTAATACTTCTAAACAGATACATTTTTTGTGCAAATTGTTATTTTTGAGAATATTTCCATCTGCAGACTACGACTTTGGGCTTACCTGTTCTGCTGTGTGCATGTTTGTTTGTTCTTCTTTCTGATTTTAATTTTGTACGAGTCATGGTAATGTTCATACTTTTTACTAAATCTTATTATCTTTTTGTATTCATGTTCACTCTAAATTAATGTTGTAAATATTTTAATGGTCGACCCCCAACAAGCTATAAAGAAAAGAACACTGGCTTTGTATATTAACAACACTATTAAATAAAAAAAATTGTATCACCTCAAAAATACTTCAATAATGCGAAGGTTATAAGGGGAGGAAATTTATAGATGCAATAAATAATTAATCTACTTCTTCATATTGACAATGTATGACAGAGTATGGAATTAAGAGTGATATGGGATGAACGTGAACTTAAGGCTGATGTATTAAGCAAGATGAAGAAGAGCATGCTGAGATGGTTTGGGCATATGGAACAAATGATTGAAGAAAGGCTAACAAAACAGATGTATAGTGCAAATGTGAACAGAAGGCGTGTAAGAGGAAGACTAAGGGCAATATGGCTGGGTCAAGTGAATGATACTCTGAAAGAAGGAAATGTAGAAAGTTGTATGAGAAGGCATATGGATGTGAAAGAGGCGAAGGATGTGTGTCGAGATAGGAAAGTCTGGCACTCTGCCTACTTCGACAGGAAGATGACATGTATGTATTTTTTCATAATTACATATACTCGTATAATACTCGGATGGCAGAAAACTTACCAGAGACAGATGAAAAACCAAGGAAGGATAGATTTTCCCATAGATTCCCTTTCTAGGGATATTCAAATGTATAATAATGGTGTTCATCAGCTTCACTGGTCCAGTGTGTATTGGACTCAATAAGCAAAGGTTTTCAGGGTTCAATTCCAAAGGATTATTTAATTCTTTATATACATTATTTCAGCTGTTTTATAAAAATAATATTTAAATATAAAATTTAGCACTAAACAACACTTGAATAATCAACATTTTTTTAATAAATTCATAATTTTCTACAGATTATTTATTTTAAGACTTGTATTTGTGGTACAATTTAGTGGACTTAATTTTAGATGGTAATATTCTCCAGCCAATCAGAACTACATATGAGGACGCTGCATAATTTACTGATTTATCTGTTAATTGGTGGCAAAATATTAGAAACATTATGTTGGACACAAAAGACTGTATGGTGCTTATGTGGCATGATCCATGATTACACCTCTTATCTCTGTCACTTTAAGTACTTATATTATTTATACATCTCCAATTTTATCTGCGATAGAAAAATAAAAACAATACTAAAGTTTATGTCCCTTATCAAAATAGATCACCCAGACTATTATTAGTATAAATAAAAAATCCAAAATAAATGTTTCAAATTTTACAATTGTATATTATACAATTTATCAAATATTATTATTATACATGTGATCAAAATGTTAAAAGTTTAATCAATAAAAATACACGAGTTGAAAGCAGAATTATCCTGGTTCTGAACAAAAAGTGCAAGAAAAAGTGTTCCCATTTTAGGCTATAATTATTTCAATTGATACTGTGTATTTTCAATGAAAGAGAGATCACAGTACTCCACCAATGATCCCCAGTCAATCCACTTTGCCCCTGGCCTCTAATTGTTAGTAAATTTAGCTCTAAAAGAACGTCTCTTAACTACATTATGTATCAGACTGTTGGCTTCATATATTATCATTACTTTATATTTGTCTTAACTAACTTTCATTTCGAATTCTTTATACTAAACTTAACTTCTCATAGACAGCTTGTTGATCTGATGATATGAATGAATGAATGCCTACTACCCGTGATAAGTATAACGAAAGCCATAGCTCCAACTGGGAGATCAGGGTAATTGTTGTTGGTACCATGGGAGATGACAATGTAAGCCAATTTGTGATAAGCAAATCCAGTTGTATAAAAGGCAAGGAGTGTCAGTACTTGCAGCTTATCTGCGTCTTCCTTCTCCATTAGGTCCCTGATAACTAGCAACAGTTCTATGCTATTTGATTTAATCTGCTACTGTTGTGTTGAGCATGTCATGTAGTACAGTACCCGGCGGTAAGTAATACACATCGGGCTTAATAAAGAGACTGTCGGCCATAATCGGCTAACTTCGGCTTTGTAGAGCGTCGTCTCTGTGTTCCGTCGCGATTTGTCAGTCGTTTAGCCCTTTCTAGATACCGGACTGTTAGCGCATCGTGCGACAGAGACGACGCTCTATAAAGCCGAAGTTAGCCAATTATGGCCGACAGTCTCTTTCTTAAGCCTGATGTGTATTACTTATCGCTGGGTATTGTACTTCCTTATCTCTCTTAGTATAGCAAGTACATCAAGAACATCATACAACAAAAGTGAATTTCAAATTGTAATATGGTAATATCCAGAAGTGAGATTCAAACATTTTACCAGTGGGTTCCCTCTCGCCGTACTATGATCTCACAGTGAAAAATAAAAACCATAAATATTTTATTGAAATTATCTATTTACGCTTCATAAAAATATTTCCAAATTGCTACATGATTATCATCATACTCTTTATTTCATACATGAATCACCCAGTTGTCATTGACTGTGTGGCTAATTATCAGCCATGTTCGAACTGAGGTAATGGGGTCCTAGGAGTCCATTCATATTAATTCGAATTCGAATCTTCGAATTCGCGACACTGAACTATGAAATGCCGTTTTTATCTGAATATGTATTATTCTCTGTATAAACCTCTCTATGACCTTATGCTGTTATCATATAACAGTACATATTGTTTTTTAACCTGTGTACTAACACTAGCATGATATTCCATTATTCAATGTTATCAAGATATTTAAACTGAGAAAAATAAAAATAAATAACTTGATAAACTACGTATTTCAAATATTTTTCAAAATAAAAATTTTCTTTGAGGTTTTGTGTTTATCATATTTTTTTGTGTTCATTGTACCGATATTCTTTATTTACCAATAGAAATCTTTAATGCACTTTCTTATTTCATTGTGCGCAAGTGTGTGTATGAGTTCTGTATGCATCAAGTTGAGTAAGCAAACGGCTAGATATTTTTGTGAACTGACACATAATATCACGATTGGAATGCATTATATTAAAATACATTATAATAATACCTTGATAAGTGTGGTTTTGCATAATGTTGATGTTTTTCCGGCACACATTAACCGTATTATGCAAGGTATGTACTTTATAACTTAGAATTGTACTTTATAACTTAGAATATTACCATTTGTACCAATTTACAAAAATATGTCTATAGGTGCCTTTAAATAACTTTGCAAGCTACCAGACTCACACATGCCTTTAGTTGAACATAACTGCTTCAATTTATTATGATGTAAAATCGAAATATGTAACAAATTTATTTTATCGATGTTTTTAATATTAAACATAAGATGCTGCCTATTGGAACAAAGTTGCCAGAGCCGAACTGGCAGAGGCCCTGACAACAGAGTGGAACACTGGTCGGGCCAGGAATGTAGTCTTTTTTGTAGGGGACGGGATGGGCCCAAATACAGTCACTGCTACTAGAATCTACAAGCACGGGGAGGGAGGACATCTTTCATTTGAAAAGTTCCCGCATATTGGTTTGCTTAAGGTAAATATAATACTTACAGCATGTATTAAAAAAAATAGTTAACATGAAAGTATTCTACATCAACGACCCGCAAACAATGGTACCTGTACTACTATTGGTACGCGAACAAGCAAACGACAAAATACTGAAGTTCTATGAAACTTCAACATATTCTACATCAATGACCCGCAAACAATGGTACCTATACCACTTGTACCGGACAGGTACAAAGACTGTATATAGGTGGATGGTTGCTGCACAATGCTCGTAGAATTCAGGTAGCGGTTTCGAAAGCGTCAATCACCAAAAGTTAATTAATGGCGAAATATTCTTTCCGCGCTACGCCACTGCTCTAGGGCGGGGCTTGTCGCTGCTCGGGGCGGAGCCTGTACGTGGCTATTCAAGATGGCTGCTCGAAGCGGCTCCAGTGGCGTGACGAGTTTTTAGCGGAGCGATCAGTGAAGCGAAGATGGTTTGTCGAGTAGAGATTCCTCTGTAGAAGTTGAAGAAGTTCAGGAGAAGTGAAACACAGATGTAGTCCAGTAGAGAAGTATATTTTTGCCAACTTTGGGCCCTCTATATTAATGGTCAATCGGTCATAGCAAATTACAACCACTTTCGGAGCTCGGGGCGCCGCTTAGACCGACTGACTTTGGCCTTAGTCTCGATGCCTCAGCCGCTAGCACATTTTTCCTGTGCGGTCGCGAGCGCAATCGGATTCAAACAAACATACATATTTCAGATAACATTTACATATAAAAACATATACAATGATTATACAAATACAGGAACATAACAGATGTAGGGTACCCACGTCCCTAAAATATTGTCAACATGCAGGGTCAACGACCGATGAATCAACCTCTGGATATCTACAATTGTCACATACCAGAACGTCAACACTGTTTACACGAAAATAATATTTACATCGCATTCCAAGGTAGAAAGAGAACATATCACGCCGTCTCGCCGTTTCGACAATAAATATCCTACCCACTGTATTATCCGCAGCGCTTGTGACCACCTCAGCACGCGCAGGAGTGAGATCGAGATATACCACGGACGCAGTCACGCGTCCCATTCTGAAATTCTATATATACCTACTTATCGATGAATAAAAGCACTTGTTATTATTCACTTGACCATTCATCGCTGTTTACTATTTATTGATTATTCACTCTCACTTCCCGCATTCCTGAATCGACGTATTTTATTTTAAATACAAAACAAATCAAAATCATCACGACGTATCAAATTAAGCATCCCGCTAAACAGATATTATAACATACAAATATAAGTTTGATTATACCGATCTACACACAGTGTCCTTTTCATCATATCACCTACACACACACACGGGTGACGGCACACATCCGATACACCACTATTGGTACGAGAACAAGCAAGCGACAAAATACTGAAGTTCTATGAAACTTCAACATATTCTACATCAACGACCCGCAAACAATGGTACCTGTACCACTATTGGTACGCGAACAAGCAAGCGACAAAATACTGAGGTTCTATGAAACTTCAACATAATTTACAACATGCTAAGGCTGCCTTGAACCATCAATATTTATCAGGTAACCTAGTACCCATTTAAAGAAAATAATGCATTGCATTTGGTAAGTACCTATATAAAGTTTCTTTAGATTTCATCCTTAAATTATGCAAATAGTATTGAATCTAAAGGAAGTATTATTTCCTGTATGTATTTTTTAATTTTTGTTTTATATGTAAACTTTCTAAACTAAAACTCTAAGGTACATTAATTACAAAATGAGTAGAGTAAAAATATATCCTGAATCTAATATGAAATTGCTTAACCCGATTGCATCTCAAATCATTGCGAAAAAGATCTATTTAGCAAGATTAGTAATGATGATGTTATAAATATTAAAGGATTAAAAAGGAAATTATTGAATAACTGCCTAATCTAAATAAAATGTGGGAAACAGATGTGCTAAGTATTTGATGGAAAAAAATGGCCAGTCTTGACCGATTTCCCTATTTTAATTATCAGTCTGTTTCTGTAAGCAAACATGCTCAAAATTGTTGTCAAATATTTACAGACTTATTCAAATGACAAACAAGTGCCTGATTCTGCATGCACCGCAACAGCACTGTTTACGGGGGTTAAAACAAATTACGAGACGGCGGGAGTGGATTCCAGTGTACAGCTCAATGACTGTGATGCATCACTCAAAAAAGAGGCCCGACTGAAATCTCTCATCATCCTAGCTAAAGAGGCTGGCATGAGTACAGGTAAAAATATATTTTGGAAACATTTTTCTTATAATGCTTATGAGTGTTACATTCAGAATGCTGAGAGCTGTGGGATTAATGAATTGAAATTGAAAACATGTTGTAGAGATTCTCGATTTTAAAATTTGACATGTTTATTTGTTAGCCTTATATTGAAGTTTTGCAAAGTTCTATCTTATGGTTTTGAATAGTAAACATACATTTCAGAGTAAATAGAATATGTCGCTCACCATCAGGTATTCCTTATTGAACGCAGAGCAACTTTTATTGATAAGTGAATTGATTATATAATTTGTATTCACCTTGTTTATAGAGACCAGCTCGTATGATCTACTTGAAATTATAATAAATATTGTATTTCTAAAAACTTATTTACGGGTCAAAAATGTTGATAAAAATAAAAAGGTAGAAGGCACTTTTTCTTGCAGTAGATTTTTGAGCATTTTCTGCATTATTTCTAGAATGTGGACTACCAACTATCCCTCTACTCAAAGGATTTGCCTGTTGGTCAACTTCCTACGAGGTAGCCATGAGAAACTATATGGGTAGTTCATTCTTGGGACGTGATCTCGCCAATAACATATTTTCTGCCTTCCATCTTACGGTGTCTTCAGTTTCACACATTTTATTCTTTCAGTATTGATCCGGTTTAAATGATATTTTCAATATGAAAACTCAAAAAATAAGCTATTTTTTTAATCTCTTAAGACCAATGCAGTGAGAGTTGAAACGATATAATATTGGATCAAAGCTTAGCACATTTTTATTTAGTATTTCGTAACTGGTTAGAACTAAAATATAATTTTGGTAGGTATTGCTTTATTGTAGAAGGAAGTCGGATAACTGCTTCTTGTTGAGGAGCAAATAGGAGCATTGTAATGTCGTTATCTCTCCCTAATGTAACCTTGATAAACATTTGACTCATTGACTAAAGTATAAAAGCTTACGATCTTTTTTTTATTAATTGAATAAAATTAAATCGAAATATATTCCATCCAAGATCACATAAAAAGTTATAGGATTTACGAACGCCTCATTGTTTAGTGTTTTTTAAATAAGAAAAGAAAATATTGAATTGTTTACAAAAAGTGTCAATCCAAATTATAGAAAATTTTGGAATGTTCACAATTAAACATTTTTCAATAGTTTGAGAGTTATGTTTATTGTAATTTGTTTTATCAAGCACTGTTTATTCCACTTTTTGTAACGGTATAACCCTACCAGTTTCAAGGCTTTCACCTCATCATCAGGGAGCACAAACAAGACTGAAAGCCTTGAAACCGGTAGGGTTATACCGTTACAAAAAGTGGAATAAACAGTGTTTGATAAAACAAATTACAATGTGTTTAAACCTCTACAATGTTAATTCTTATATTTGATCATATAGGATTGTGATTTCTTTGTAGAAGAGAATAATGTACAGTTCACACCTAAACGGAACGGGTTGCGAGATTTAGAAATGAACTTTCTTATTGTGAATATACCTCATTTACAACTACCAGAGTTATTTTTATATGGTATTTTGTCTTAAAGTAGAAAATCAGAGGAAACATAAATAAGAAAGTTAGTTATGACTATTGGGATGTTGTGAGGCTTCCCATTCTATTAAGGACCCTCTTTGTGTCCAATGTCCTCAACTGCAATCAGCATAAACATGAACCTATTCCCCGTTTTGTGATTCTGTCCAATTGAGAGAATTGTTTTGCCACAATACCCTTCTTCTTACAACAGCCAGTTTACACTCAGTCATTCCTCCAGGATTTATTAAAGGAGGCTATTGTTATTGTATTTTGGGTTAGGAGAGTTGTGGACATTATATTTCACTTTTCTCATCCTCAGTCTTTGAGGTTCCGCTCTACTGGAAAATATAGTTCATAGTTAAATTATAGACTAGTTATAATGGTACAAAATACTTCTTTGACATCCTCTCTATGACTGAAGACCACAATCATTTTGGCGAACTGCATGGCTTTGAATAATTCTCTTACACTATCTATCTCTGACATTCTTGATGATGTCACATTTATACCAGAGGTCCCCTTGATTTTGTTATTGCGTCTCATCAATGAGCAAACAATTACTCATTATCCTGGTACATTTCCTAGGACAACCAACTATTCCCGACTTTAAGAACCTCTTCACACTGCATTTCTGCAAAATTTAAGAAAGTATCATTGATAATTAGAATTATACTATAATAATTATTTTATATATCCAGCTTTTCAAATTGTATTGTATTGTATTACACTTTTACTGTGTATAACCTGGTGAAATTATTACCACGTGGCAATCTCTTCCAACCAATTAGAAAAGTGATAAACAAGCCTTAATAGAAACCATGATGGATCCTTGTTTTTTAAATCTAGGTAGCAATAAGAAGCAAACTCACAACTCCCAGGTTGGAAAAGAGGTGTCTATCTAACCAAGCTACAAGACTAAGGAGATCTTCCTGGTTAAAATATTCTTTATATTCAGATCAGCAAAACATTTCCTGCTTGTAAAATATTTGATTTCTTTGTGTTCGCCTAAGGAAGCCAATTCTCAACTAATTAAGTGTCTTCTACACACTAAAAGTCTTTTGGATTGATTTGCAGGTTTTGTAACAACCATGAGGGTTAGCCATGCTACTCCGAGTGCACTGTACGCATATGCAGCAAACAGGAGGTGGGAGTGTGAAACCAAGATGCCACCGTCTGCCAATAACTGTAAAGACATCTCACGGCAGCTCGTCGAAGACGAGCCTGGGAAATACATAAATGTTAGTAAAGCATTATTTTATCACTGCTTATTATATACATTACAATATTCTGACAGTTGTTCACTAGTTTAGCATGGAATGGGTTAGTATTCAAATCTGTTAAGATGATAGTCCACAACAGTATTCCTGTATCAACTTTGATGTATGGGACTGAAACGTGGATGTGGAAAAAACTGAAATGAGTTGAATAAATGCTGTAGAAATGTGTACACTCAGAAGATTACATTGGAAGACAATGTATGACAGAATATGGAAAGAAGTGATTAGAGATGAATGTGAATTTAAGGCTAACGTAATGAGTAAAAAGAAGATGAGAACTCTGAGATGGTTTGGGCATGTAGAATGAATGGATAAAAAATGACACAGTGCAAACACGAGCAGGTGTGATAGAGGAAAGCCAAGGAAAGTATGGTTGGATTAAAAGAAAATTTAAAATGTGGAAATGTTTTTAAATTTCGAGTCAGAGAAATCGTAGAAGTTGTATGGATGTACCATAGGAAAGTCTGGTGCTCTCTCCTCTCTGCCTACCCCGGCAGCAAAACTGCATGACGGTATGTATGTAATCTCGTATGTGTAAAAATATCAAGCCATATATCTATAAATAATTGAAAAATATGAACCCATAAATCTAAAAATGAGTACAATTATAATTCCATTTTGCGCAGAAAATAGGTTTCATACAAAGTAACGAATAACGAATGATATTCTGATTTTCGTAAACGGTTTGCTAAAATATATTTAAGCAAATTTTAAGAACGTTGTAATGAAACTTTATTTATTTGTTTGAAATACTTAATTAATTTAGTTTAATATGATAATTCTACCAACACTCTCTTTTGTGTAGAGCTACATCACACTCCTTACACATGTACCGGGTCTACCTTCTCTTCTTTTGTATAGAGCTACATCACACTCCTTACACATGTACCGGGTCTCCCTTCTCTTCTTTTGTGTAGAGCTACATCACACTCCTTACACATGTACCGGGTCTACCTTCTCTTCTTTTGTATAGAGCTACATCACACTCCTTACACATGTACCGGGTCTCCCTTCTCTTCTTTTGTGTAGAGCTACATCCCACTCCTTACACATGTACCGGGTCTACCTTCTCTTCTTTTGTATAGAGCTACATCACACTCCTTACAAATGTACCGGGTCTCCCTTCTCTTCTTTTGTGCAGAGCTACATCACACTCCTTACACATGTACCGAGTCTCCCTTCTCTTCTTCTGCTTAACACGTACCTTGCAAGTTCTACAGGGTTTTTCTTTTTTATCAGTTGACGGAATACACATCAACACATATTTAGACACTTCTCTGCCAATCTGTTTGGAGGATCCTGCAAATTCCTTAAAATAATTAGATCCAGAGGCTGTAGTTAATCACCAGATTTATATGTTATGTCAAAATCTTCAAGATTTGCCACTTCACTGCACATTGATGGCGCTACGTTAGAATCTCCACCAGATAAATTCATGCTTGTTTTCATTATTTCATTATCTAGTGTATTGTTTATGTTAGAAATCAGAAGACTATAGTTTAACCCTTCCTTCCCTGTGATGTGTAACTAGTAAACATTGCTTCTAAAAACTTTAATATCTCTATAAATGTAATAAATACTGGGTTCAGATTTTAGATATTCCTCCGTAATACATTTACGCATGAAAAAATAATATTAATAATAATTAGCACTTATCGGCCACATCAGAGATATGTTATTTTGTGAAAATCGGGAATAAATTCACCAATACAATCAAACGTGTGTGACGTAGGTATATTAATTCTAAAAAACCGCTATGGGTGACTAAGCGACGCTATTCACGTCTCACTACTGACGTGAATAGCGTCGCTTAGTCACTAAGCGACACTATTCACATATATGGGAACGCAAGAAATACAATCTCAGTTTGCAGTTGTGTTTCTTCCTTCGAGGTATGACATACACAGTGTTAGTCCATCTCAAGTCTCAGTCGCTCTAGCGCATTCATCTGAGGTGGTCTTTTTGCCCGTTTTGTGAACATCAGCCGAGGTTTTTTTCATGTTTTCAGCAATTAAATTTCAATTATTATCACTTTCAACTTCAAATTTAATTAATTTAAGCGATTGGCTATGAATATTCCTATTTTTCCGTTTTTAAATCGTTAATTTTTACATGTGTATTGAATACACATCACCGGAATGGGTGGATTTTTTTAGCACAGGAAGGGAAAGGTTCAATTATTTACAAAAATATTTGCTTTATGCCAGTAATATGTTCTGTTTTGGAAGATCTATCGATCACATGAAAACATGGGATTGGGACTCAACGCAAATCTAGTTTATTACGTTAAAACACTAGATCGGAATATAAAGCGTTAATAGATGTCTATTACGAGGCGTATCCAGAAAGTAAGTGTACTGAGGCTCTCACGACCGGATGGATTTTATTTTCGACATGTTGGCTACACTTCCGTGTAGCCTGACTCTTCCCCTCCGCAACGAGACCGGATGGATTTTATTTTCGACATGTTGGCTACACTTCCGTGTAGCCTGACTCTTCCCCTCCGCAACGAGACCGGTTCGAGGTCAGTACGTTGAGAAGTGTCGACGCGACAACACGTTTCGTGAAAAATGTCAATCCAATCTCCCGCCAAGTGCGAAATACGCGGCGTCATCCGTTATCTCGTTTGGAAGGGAAACCTCCGGTTGAGGTTTATAATGAGGTGAAAACTGCATATGGTGATAAAGCTATGAATCGTACGAGTGTGTACAAGTGGTGTCGCGAGTTTAAAAGCGGTCACGTCACACCTCTTCACCCTCCGCCAAAAAGATTTTATTTTCGACATGTTGGCTACACTTCCGTGTAGCCTGACCCTTCCCCTCCGCAACGAGACCGGTTCGAGGTCAGTACGTTGAGAAGTGTCGACGCGACAACACGTTTCGTGAAAAATGTCAATCCAATCTCCCGCCAAGTGCGAAATACGCGGCGTCATCCGTTTGGAAGGGAAAACCTCCGGTTGAGGTTTATAATGAGGTGAAAACTGCATATGGTGATAAAGCTATGAATCGTACGAGTGTGTACAAGTGGTGTCGCGAGTTTAAAAACGGTCGTACGTCTGTGCATGATGATCAGAGGAGCGGAAGACCTTCAATTGTGACTGACGAAATTGTGGAAAAAAGCGAGGTGGGTCCCAAAAGAGCTGACAGACCAACACAAGTTGAATCGAGTGGAGGCCGGGCAAGAGTTTTTGAGGCGCTGCAAACTCCATGGAGATGAATTTCTCCGCTCCATCGTTACTGGAGATGAAACTTGGGTTGCACACTACACGCCTGAAACCAAAAGGCAGTCTCAACAGTGGCGTCACACCTCTTCACCCTCCGCCAAGAAAAGTTCAAAACCACAATTTCAGCCAAGAAAATCATGGCATCCGTGTTTTGGGACTGTCAAGGCATAATTTTAATTGAATATATGCCTCAAGGGGAGACCATCAACTCTGCAAGATACTGTGAGACCCTAAAAAAATTGCGGAGGGCGATTCAGAACAAGAGGAGAGGCATGCTGACAAAGGGAGTCTGCCTGCTGCACGACAATGCCAGACCACACACGGCCAACCCCACGAAGGAACTGCTCGCCTCGTTTAAATGGGATGTCCTGAACCATCCCGCGCATTCCCCTGACCTAGCACCTTCAGATTACTATCTCTTTACCTCCCTGAAGCTGCACATGGGTGGAAAAAGGTTTTCAACCGACGAGGAGGTGGAGAAGTAGACGGAGGGGTTGGCGGGAAACTACTTCGAGGAAGGCATCAAAAAGTTGATACCCCGCTTCACCACCTGCACTGAGAGGAATGGCGACTATGTCGAAAAATAGCTTACATATGTACTACGGTAACCACGTAATTTTTTTGTTTAAATAAAAAAAATTGTAACCTACAAAATTCAGTACACTTACTTTCTGGATATGCCTCGTATGTTATGCATTCTAATATAATAAATTTATTCATGTAAATGGAAGGATTACTGTAATAAAAATTCTTTAAAAAAAGTTAAAAGGTGAAAGCAGGTTTCATAACTTTATAAACATTATCAATGCCATTTCTAGTTTACTTGTTTTTAAATCCATTTCTAGTTTACTTGTTTTTAAATCCATGTAAGGAAATTTTGAATAGAATGGCGATGAGAATTTAGAGCACACATAAAATTGTTATATGAATGTCTATATATGTAGGCTTTTTCAGCACTGAATGTGTTAATATAATATGTAAACTTACCTTGAACATAATGTTCATTTTAAGTTGATGTATCAAGTTTTGTGATATTTATTCAATTTATAGAGGCTTGACAATCTTTTACACTGCAAATTTTATCTTATCAGATATTAATCACAATTATCACAGAAAGTGGCGGACTGGCAATTGAAAGAGGCTTTTTTTACATTAGATAGTTAGTTAATAATTAACTTTTTGATGCTAAATCTTTGTTACATCATCATTACATGTTGCTCAAGAGATCTTTTTCACAAGACATCATCATGAACCGTTCTAGATGCGATTGAGTTAAGGAATTTTGTAATCAGTTCAGAATATATTTCAGCTTGGAAAAAGACTTCTTGCAGGATACTTATGTTTACGAAAGGGTTAACAAATATTAATAAGCTACTATATATAAACACGCTTAACATATAGGCTAATAGCCTGATTAAATCATGTGTCTTTTTTATATAAGATTCTTTTAAATCTGAAACTACTGAACATTTCATCCCATTTGCTTATCTGCCCACCTGGAAATTGCCGATAGCCTGCTGATTCAGTCTGCTGTTGATTACAACTAGTTAGATAGATGAATTCATAGCTCTTATGCAGTGGTTAAATTTTTTTGTCTTTTATTAGTGATATATAAGAGTTAAATTGTGTCTAAAGAAGATATGCTTTAGTACTATATTTTAAAATTAAGTATCATCAATCATTAAATTTCATATAAAATATTGAAATAACCCGGTAAAAATAAAACAGCATTTTGATTGAGATCTTTCTTTTCACATTTGGTAGTGAAAATGGGCAAAATTTTTATAATAAAGGGAATTCATAGAGTAAGGGATTATCTTATAAAAAAAAGACTAATGAGCAGATAGAAGGGTGAAAACTAAAGAAATATTAGCAAAGTGTGGATTTTCCAAAACAAGCATTATTTGTACATAAATTATTTCGGTTTGACTAAAATGACTTACAGCCAAAACTCATAATGCATTCTCTAAAAAAACTGTTGCTTTTTAATACCGCATTGAATTTGAACACTGTGTGAAGAGCAAGAGAAATAAGTATGAAGTCAATTTGTTAAGGGAAATAAAACTATGATCCCTTGCCAAATATGAAATTGATGGAATGGTAACTTTCTTTGTCAGCATGGTCAAAAACGCAATGATAACATATGATATATTCTCAAAAAGCAGATCATGTTTACTGCATGATGGTTGTTAAATTCAAAATGAAGGTTGCCAAATTCGCAATTGGATTGTGTAAAAATGACGGTTGCTGAACTCAAAATGTTAAATTATATCCTAATTGGGCGAAATTTCAAGTTTTTACTATACAATTGGCCCTCCCCATTCATAGCCAACTCTTAGTCCCGTAACGTTTGGATGAAAGTACTCAATATTTTGAATTTTATAGGTGATTATGGGAGGTGGAAGGCAGTGCCTGGTACACAATGCAACTGCCACCTCCGGAGATCCCATTGATACTTGGGGATGCACTAGAGCTGATGGGAGAAACCTTATCGAGACCTGGGCTCAAGATAAGCGCAGTAGGAATCTCAACTATGCTGTTGTGCAGAACAATGGAGAACTGAAAAATGTCAAGATAGATAGGACTGATTACCTTTTAGGTTAGTTAAAAAAATCACAATTGATTTATTTAGTGATTACTCAATTACTATGATGAATTTATTTTATTAAAAAACAGAAGATGTATGATACAAAGATAACTAATTTATTATATAGTCTGAGGATTTTTATAAGATTTAAGAAACATTTTCAAACAGTATACATCCCAAAGACCTTCATATTTCATCAAAGTTATGACTTATGCGAGTATTGGAATTTGTGGTATGGACCACTAAGTTTTCTAATATGGGTAGTGGTTCTTAGATTTATTTGCAGTATGCTGGTAAGCAGCAAGTTAAAATGTGGAACATCGATGTGGAGCTTGCGGGAGATAAGTTTCTCACAAATGGTGAAGTCCAAAATAAATTATTGATATATCTACTTGTGAGAGGGCAGTCAGGCAGGGCATCCTGTAAGGTTGATTCTAGGGGTATCGGGATACTATTTTCTAAGCGCGAGGAAGGATCTGAGTCTCTTCTTATATCTTAGGATAGCTGATAAGAGCAACATCTACCTAATCCAATTATTTGGAAATATATACTCATACATATGTAGTTTTATAATACAGGTCAAATCCCATTATAACAAAATTTATGAGAACTTAAAAAACATTTTATTCTGAAATTTTGTTACACTGAATATGGGAGAAAAATATAGTATTGAAAAAACTTATGGTTCAACTCTATTTTCATTATCATCTTCTTCACTCTTATTTTCGTCTGAAAAATGTTTGTTATACTGAATTTTTTGTTGTTATAACAGGATTCCTTTAACATTCATTAAAATATGTTGCTACTTCAATATTTGTTATAATGACATTTGACCTGTATGCACAATTTTTTTTAGAGCTTTCTATGTAATTGGATTTTGCCTGTATAAGTAAGCTATATAAAATAAAATGAATCTTGCTTGGGTTAACTTAATATTTCTATTTATTCTGTTAGTATAGAAACATTAGCTTTTATAAGAATCAATTATATAAGAACTATACCTAAAAGTTCATAATAGAAAATATATCAGTAGGAAAACTTAAAATTGTGAATAAAAAAGCAATTAGAATATTGTTGCTTTTCAAAACTCACATTTTTATTGCGACTTTGGATTTATTACATTTCCTCATCAAATTTCTTACCTTTCTCTCATGTTTCTTTTTATTTTGTAGGGATATTTGCCAATGGCCATTTAAAATTGGACCATGAGAGAGACTGGGGAGATGAAGGCATGCCGTCCATTACAAATATGACTGAGACAGCTATTAAAATATTGGCCAAAAATAAAAAAGGATTTTTGCTTATGGTGAGTCATTTAATACTAAATTATTTAAAATTTGCTATTTTTTCAGTGTTTTTATTATTTGTTTCAAGATGTTAATATTTTAGTACAAAAGATCTATAATAATTATTGATCTTGGTTTTATTATATTACTCTTTCATTCTATATATGTGTGTATGATCTGGTGGACTTATTTTTATAGTAGCAATATTTTCCAACTGTCCAGAAAGGATGCTCTAGGTAGGAAATAAGCATCTAGGCCATAAATATGAAGATGGATATAATATAAATGAGACTTTTTTTTTTCATTTTTTATTTGTAGAAAGAAAAAGACCAAGTACACATAATTTTCCTACATAATCTCCTGCTTTAGAAATACATTTTTCTCAGCGGATCGCTAGTTTTTTTATCCCGTCATCGTAAAAAAAAGTGGATTGTATCAGCAGCCAATTGTGCACAAACCCCTCTACTCCATCGTCGTAGTTGAATCATTGGCCTCCCAGAGCATCTTTCAGCGGCCCAAAGAGATGAATGTCGCAGGGCGATAAATCAGGGCTATAGGGAGGGTGTTCCGGTCATGTTCAACTCATTTCCTCCAATTGTTTGCATGTTACATCTGCAGTATGGGGCCTTTATTGTCATGGAGAAGAATCACTACTCGTATCGGTTAGTCAAGTCTTTTGCTCCTCTCACGTTCTGTGCGCGTGGATCTGAGCTGATTTTACGTCACGACGTTTTGGCGTGAACACTGGCTTTTACCTGTCTAATATAAATTTTAACAGTGATCTATAAGTAATGATTTCTAAATCATCGTTATTGAAATAGATTGGATTTGAAATAAATAAAACATGAGTTAATTCAAAATATATTATTGATAAAAAAAAATGGTTAATGTACATAAAAATTCAATTAAAAATATAAAATACAAACATAAAAACTAAATTCTTTATTTTCATACTTGGATATATTTTCGAACATTTTTTCATTCACTCGGATGTTTTTTTAAAAGCTTACTAAGTAAAAAATCACTAACAATATAATATTTTTTATAGTCTACTAAGTAAAAACCATCAAAATTTTCACTTAATTTCAATACAAATTGTGTCAAATTGAAACAAAATCTAAATTTGTACAAAAATATAACATTTTCTTTTATACGTGCTGACAGTAAGTGCCGGATTTAAACTGTTTTAATAATTTAGGATCTCATCCTACTCATCTATTCTACATAAGTCACCAAATACTCAAAACGGCATATGTGTAACTTCTGCTCCCAAAATAAAACAAAATTGTTATTGAAACATTTCTGCCTGATTACAATTACAATGATCATGGTACGGTGTCTATGGAATAAAAAATAAATTCTCAGGAACCCAATGGTCTTGTACTCTGCATATTTTAAAAATTTCAAGGTTGGGAGAAACCCCTAGAATAACTGAAGATGGGTCTGATATAGGTTTTAATTTACCTGCTATAAAAAAATACGAGCAAAATAATGAAACTCTATAATGTGACTTGTTTTTTTTATATCGTTATCCAAGTATGTTATGTATCTAATACCCATGATAATAGTTTTGGATCACTGAGAAATGTTCATCACTCTTTATCAGAATTTTTTTAATGGAAGAAAAGCGAAGGAGTATTAGGTTTAAAAGTGTAAGTTATGTATTAAGATGTGCAAGTGTGTAAAGTGACTGTCGAAGATGCACAAAATAGGGCTGAGTGGAGAAGGAACAATGCAGACCCCCAACTGACTTGAACAGCGATGGAGGAAAAGACACAATGATTAATAATTTAATCCAGAAGAATCTGTTTTGAGTAGCAAAGGATGTTAACTTCCTGAAACCTGGTCCTGCGTAAATACGTGACGACTAACACTAAGTTCAGATGGTGCATCTATATTTGTTTCGCAAGTAATTTTGATAACTGTTTTGAACCCTCTGCAATTACCAAGATGAATTCAAAATTCGAGCAGCGCACGAACATCAAAATTTTGTTTAAAACTAGGAAAAACAGCGGGAGACTCTTGCAATGCTTTGTCAGGTTTACGGTGATGAAATCATAAGCCGAACTCATGTTATAAGTGGTATTCGCGATTTAAAAATGATCTAACATAATTTGAAGACGATGAGAAGCCGGGACGTCCTTGTATCAGTACAACTGCTGAAAATGTCGTTGAAATTCAGAATTTTTTTCATGCATATCAATAATTAGCAATCAAAGGAGTTTGTGACATGGTTGGATTGTCGTTTGGCACAGTTCAATCAATTTTAATGGTAATTTGAACATGCATCACATTGCGGCTAAATTTGTTCCCCGGTTGCCGACAGTCGATCAGAAAGGTTGGGTCAACATCAGCCAAGATCTTCAACATGCCAATGGCAATTTAACTTTCATGTGCAACTTCTTTTTATTCCCAAAAATGAAGTTGAAGTTCAAGGGGCGACGTTTTGAGATGGTAGAAGAGAGTACAAATGCAGGAGGAGACTATTTTGAAGGTGATAGAGCCCAAAATTTAATAATAAAGATGTTTTAGATTGATCATACCTTGTATGTGAAAAACTTATTTTCTTTTCTTTTTAACCATATATGTATACGTATAAAACTATTGTTCGTATTATTGTTGAGACTCGTAAAATTTTGTAATTATTGATACGTAATACTGAATTTAAGAGTTGGAAGCTAGTTTGACCCAAAGAGATACAAAGATAATTTAAACTCCAATCTTGAGTAGTGTGTGATAGATACTTAGAGCTGGGTTGCAGCAGCACAGGAAATGTCCCCATACTATGCGCGGGTTAGCCAATCCAGGATTGAATTCTTAAGTCACCTTTGAGTGCACAGGATGGACTAATAATCATACTTATCTGCAACGGATTGAAAATCTGCAACCTAAATGACAAAATACTGAATTATTTTTATGCCTATATATATATATATATATATATATATATATATATATATATATATATATATATATATATATATATATATATATATATATATATATATATATATATACACATATGCATCACTTAGACAATATGAATTAAATTTTTTTCACAAATAGTGTAGGAAGCTAGTATAATAATACTTAGGTTATTGTTGCTCTTCTTAAAGGTTATACATTTTTTATGATGACCTCCTTTGCATCCCAAAAATTAGATCATACCTTTGTTCGTTGGCCTTCTTTGGGGCCAGAAATTCAGGTTGTTTTGATTGTTGTTTAGATTCTGGTGTCACATACTCTCTGCGTTAGTCTGGACACATGACTTGCATGCCTGAGAAATGTCCTATTTGGTGAGCTGATAGAAGGCAGAAGAAAGCATGGAGGGCAGCGCAAGATGATATATAAGGATGTAATGCATGAGACGCTTTAAAACATTAATGCTCAGCTCAACTCGAAGCAAACAGCAGCAGGTAGAGCCAAATAGCGTGTAACTATTGCTAGTTATCAGGAACCCAATAGAGAAAAAAGATGCAGATAAGCTGTAAGTACTGAAGCTCCTTGCTCTATACACGTATGCAACAGGATATGCCTATCATTGACTTACATAATCATTTTCGGTGGCACCATTGTCAAGTACCCTGATTCTCCACAATTAAAAAAGATTCAGGAAGGATAGTGAAAACGGGATTGATCCATAGTCACAAATTTATCCAAAAACTCTTGATAATTAGCTTTGTAAGGCTTAAATACTTTCCTCGAAAAAGTGAGACGAATACACTTTTGTTCGATCGCTAAAAGTTTTGGCATTTATCTCGCAGACACCTAATAAGGCTCAACTTTATTGGTAATGATGTTGTGCACTCGCTTCTATGAAGAAATGTGCAGGATCTCAGCTATCTCCTTAACCTTCAATCTTTGATCATCAATTATGTTGCATATTATGTCAATGTTTTCCCGAGTGGTGGACATTGAAGGCCCACTGTGAGGGTCAGTCTCCAGACTATGTTCAAATTCATTTGCCCACTTTAACAGTCATATAAGATCAATTTTTTTGTACACAAACTTTAACTTAAGCGCAGCCTCGCCATTGAAAAAGAGTGATTATAAACAGAATTGAGTAAAAATGTGTCTTTCGAAGAATATCTGACATTACAATGTGTGATTTGAGGAATGATGGAATATGGATGGATGGCTGTTTTTTTAAGTAGAATTAAGAAAGGGTTCTCTAGGTAGTTTAGCCACACAGAGAGGATGGGTTTGCGAAAGGCTTACGAATCAAATATATTTGTCTGAAATAAATGGACAGCGAAGAAGAGAATTGGATAGTTGAAGAAATTTCAACTGAGGGAAAGTATGAGAAGCAGAAGAGCTTGTATAATGGTGATATGTGCAAGTATGTGGTGTGCGTAGATAGAAAGGTGTAGAAATCTTTCCTCTTTGCGTATCCCAAAAAGGATGTACGTTTGAATATATTTAAACCAAGTTTAAGTTTATATTTGTTATCAATATTAGCCAATAAAAAAGTATGATTTTCAAATTATCTATTAGTCCAAAAGAATTTTCAGAGTTATTAAGCTCGAGTTAAAGAAAACAGACTTCGATATTCTATATTTTTCGGGTACAACACATTGGCAACATTGTTTATCATGAAGTCCCAGACTGTGGACCTACCTTGAACAGAGGTGTTATATGGTATCCCTGAGTTAGCAAGGAAATATGATTTATAGGTTAATGATGAACATAGTAATACGGTTTCAAAAATCATTTTGGACTAAAAGATCCTTGAAATGTTAATAAAAATAATACATACTGTTAAATCACCATTTTAAATCAATTTTTGAACAACTTCGGCAATCAATCCATTGACTTGAATCTGAATTTCATTGAGTTTCTTCAAAACTTCTTTTAAGTCACTTTTGCCCCATTCAATGTTTGCTGAAATACTGCTAGAGTCTTGAGAGTTACTTTCAGCATTGGAAATTTCTGTTTTTTTAGGAGACTCAATTTTACTGTCCTTTTCGTTTGATTTCTTTTCAAACTCCACACTAGTGCAATTATCCATTTTACAAAAATCTAAATCAACATAATCTTTTACATTTACGTTTTTTATGAATGTTGGAATAACACCATTTTTATTTTGAATTCTTATCATAACTGATAAATTTTGACGACAGGCCATACTTAGTAAGTTATCAACGATAAATATAGAATCTACAAAACCTTGATAATAGGGGATAATATCATTAAATATAGACATTACTGTGAGCATATCTTCCATACATTCATCTTTGCCAAAGATAAAAAGTAATGATATATTTTCCAAGTTTTTCGATGCGATGAATAGTTTCTCAAACCAATAAAGAACATCTAGATCCAATTTCATGGGACTGTTTAATTCAGACATTTCAAAAAGCAACAGTTTATTCCCTTTTTTGTCTTTGCCTTGTTGTTTTACCAATGTCGAATGCATAATATCGTTATGTCGATTAAATGCCAACTCGTTGACTTTATTTGTTTCACGCCATTTGCAAGTACGTGTAAGCTCTTGAAATGCGTCACTAACGTTTCCACCGCAAAAATTGAGGTATTTTTTGAGCCAAAAGTCATCAGCCATCACTCGACGAATATCTTCATTATGTGCACAATCGACATGGAAAATCACAAAACGTTCGTAAAATGAAAACCTTAATATTTCTATTAAGTCGGACATATTAGGGATATTTTTAAAGTAAATGGTGAAATGTCAATTCTGACGTTTTTTCGAGGAACAAAATACCGGTATCTACAATAATAAACCAATAAATCTGAGATAATATATTAGATACTAATAAAATGTATGAATAGGGGATCAGAGATAATAGTGGACCATTGACAAAAATAAGCCATTTAAATAACCCTCCGGTGAGTATCCAAGTATTAAATAGATAATACAAATGCGTCAATATGTAAACAATATATAACCTACCCATACCTTGATAAGATAATATTTTATCCCCCTTTGCAATTTTCACATAAAAAAATCGTATTAGGCCTCTTTTCCACTTGACCTTGACGAGCATGCATGACAAATTCATAACTATCGACCAATTATAATTGGTCGATAGTTATGAATTTGTCATGCATGATAATTATCAAAATAGATGCTTTCAGGCAACTTAACAATGTAACTTGATATACTATCTAAAAATATTTAAGCCCTGCTGTACTGTTAGCATGCTACGGCCAGCTCACATTAGACCCATAAGCAGCTCGTGGTATGGAAATCCAGCCTTAGGTTCAAACCGCACGGTAAAATCATCTTGAATAATCTTTTTGTAGTAGTATAGATTTTTTGCATAAACTTTTTTATGAATTTGCTGAAAAACTCTACCTCTGGATTTAATCTTATCTATTTTTTCACCTGGAAGAATTTAAAACCCATATTAAATTTAATAAATAAATGTCCATTACTCGTAAGGACTATAATAGAAAGCAAAATACAACGTGGGGGTCAGGGTTTTTGATGCTGGTGCCACCAGAGATGACTATGTAATCGAATTTGTGATAGGCATATCATGTTGCATTAAGGACAAAAAGCTTCGGTACTTGAAGCTTATCCGCGTCTTCTTTGTCTTTCGGTCCCTAGTAACTAGCAATAGTTCTACGCCATTTGCCTCTGTCGGCTATTTACTCCCAGTTGTGTTGAGCACGAATGTTTGTAAGCGTCTCATGCAGTACGTCCTGTATATTGCGCTGCCCACCACGCTTTCTTCTATCTTCAATCAGCTCACCTAAGAGGATTTGTCTTTCTACATAAATAATTCTAAATATTTTTAAATTAAAAAAACATATTTTACAAAATTTAGTAATTCATATATTTTTTAAACTAGATTTTTTTAAATATTTAGTTTAAATGCCCCGCGTACTCATTGAAGCAATGCCTTCTTCGAATTAAAACATTGTTTATGATTGATGCCTTCAGCTCGTTTTTGTTGCATGACTTGATTTTGTACACCTCCTGTTTGCAATAACCCCATAAATAGAAATCCGAAGCAGTAGGATCTGGTGTCTTTGGAAACGAACGATGCGTATTGTTCCGTGAGATTATTTTTTCGCAATTTTTTACGAAAAACATCCATTACGGATCTTAAAATGCGGCAAGTGACCCTTGTTGAAATCATATACTTTTTAATACATTACTGTTATAGTTATACCATTTCGTTTAAAAACGTGGACCAATAATATTTTGACGATATCACATACTAAACAGTAACTCGCTCTGGATATTATTTTGACTGTAATTTTTACAGATTTTCTATAATCCAAATACGGCAGTTTTATTTAATTTTGTCGTTTAGTCCAACATAAACAAGTTATTAATAAAGTTTGGATCTTTCTTCGCAACTTGTAACAATTTTCAACAAAAATATAGATGAATTAGTAAGTCCCCTGGAGTGAGTGAATGCCTTACTAAAAATATGATTTAAATCCTTGTTTTTCGAAATTGTGATTTCAGTATTTCATTTAAACTCCAGTATTCAATTCTAGGGTTAATATTGTATTAAATTATTTTAGTTGTCTATGGCTTTGAACGGGTTTCCCCGATTTTCCACAGCGAAGGGCGCTTTTATTTCCACGCTAGAGAGGAGCGCAATTTTAAAATATTTTATATTAGTTCTTCAATTATTATAGTTCGAGATTTTTATTAGCGGAAAGCGATTATTAAATATGTTTATTAAATTATTCCTAAGAATTTTATTTAAGAATTTCATCACATGAAGTACTCTAGAAAGCATAGGATGATCAATGACCAATATGATGTTCAGTTTAATCGGAACTGTGTTCATTCTCTCGTGATCTATTCTGTCATAAACAGTGCATGGTAATAACCATGCATCTATTACTTTAGATGTTGCACAATTAGATTTACTTCATGTGATGTGAAATTGTTTTTAATTGGTCTACTGTATTTCAAACATACCTAAAATGTCTATTTTGTGGGTGCTCTTTTATTTTTCCATCATTTCTCTTCTATCTTGTTTCAGCAATACACTTGGCAAATCTGTGATTATGTCTAATGGACCTAGATGGAATTATAAAATATGATAAGTATTTATTTTAATTTTCAGGTAGAAGGAGGAAACATAGATATGGCACATCATCGTGGAAAAGCTAAAAGTGCTATAAGTGAGGCAGCAGCCATGGACGAAGCTGTTAAAATGGCTATAAAATTAACAAACCCCTCGGAGACTCTCATTGTTGTGACCAGTGATCATAGCCATACTCTCTCAATCAATGGTTATGCGAAGAGGGGAGATGATATATTTGGTAATATTTATTTTTAATTTATACACAATGTAATATTTAAAAATATCTAATAATAACAGTGTTGTTAGTTACTATAAAAAATAAGTCATGTGACTCCTTTCTTGGCCTTATATTTTCCTCATTTGAATGGCAACTCGTGATCCATTACGTGTGAAGGGTTGCTGTAATTGAATAAACTCTGTTACAAATGATTTGGAAACTGATGTTGCTGCTAAGAACGGATAAAGAGCATTTATTCATATAGATCAGGAGTCCTCAAACTTTTTATGAATAGGGCCATATAAGAGTATTGAAATTAGTAAGTGGGCTGGATTAAAAAAAAAATATTCACATAGAAAACTACACAAGTTTAACAATCATTTAAACTCTAATCATTTCAATATATAACTAAATTACGAGTAATAAATTTTTCTTAATAATGACATAATAAATATTTTATAAACTACTCGTATTCAAATAAAAATAATATTCAGATATTTCAACTCGCCACCGGCATTGAAGTAGAGCTAATGAGAACTATGGGCTTGTTTCTTTGTTGCCAGGACTACTTTATTAATATTAGGTGTTAAATTAGAAACATCTATTGTTAAAAAATCTTGCAAATAATTATCGTTGAATCTTGAGTGGATTTTTGATTTAATCTGTTTCATCCTGGAAAATGATTGCTCGCAATATGTACTCCCAAATATGGATATCATTTTTCTTGCAAAATTCTTAATATTAGGTCCTTACATATGAAATTGGCGTTTTGTTTGGGAGGAACATAAAGTTGATTTTTTTTAATATAATATATTTATTTAATCAAAGTATGTACCATTGCTATCTATGCATTTTTGCCATCTCATAGGTAGTTCATCGATCCCTTTACTAAAAAAACCATTCGGACGGGAATCAATAAAATCTTTGAAGTCGGTTTGGACTGCCCCATCGGAGATGAATTTTTTCCCTTGCAAGAAGTTATCCAAATTTCGAAAAAAATAGTAATCTGTTGGGGCAAGGTCCGGAGAGTACGGTGGATGTCTTAGACATTCCAATTGAAGCTCTTCTAATTTGGTAGCCGTCTGGTGTGCAGTGTGTGGTCTAGCGTTATCATGAAGCAGCAGTGGCCTAGAACGATTAACCAGCCTCGGTTGTTTAGCAGCTAGCTTTTCCATCATGGTTTGCAGTTGCTGACAATAGACATCTGCCGTAATCGTCTGGCCAGATTTAAGAAAGCTGTAGTGAACGACACCAGCACTAGTCCACCAAACGCTCACAAGTAACTTTTTTGGAGTCAATTTTCGCTTGGGGCATGGTTTGGCTGGTTCGGCAGGGTTCAGCCATTGCGATGAGCGCTTCCGATTATCATACAGGATCCACTTTTCATCACAGGTAATGATTCGATTCAAAATCCCTTCATTATTGTGCCGGTTGAGTAATGCAACGCAGCAGTCAACGCGCGTTTGTTGATTTGCTTCACTCAATTCGTGAGGTACCCACCTTTCAAGCTTTTTCACCTTCCCAATTTGCTTCAAGTGGATTAAAACAGTTTTATCACTAACACCGCAGCCTGCAGCTAACTCGGACGTGGTTTGCGATGGATCCGCTTCCACAATAGCCTTCAATTCTTCATTATCAACTTTGGTCTCCGGCCGTCCACGGGGCTTGTTCTGCAGGTCGAAATTTCCAGAACGAAAACGTTGGAACCAAAAACGCACTGTGTTTTCTTTTGCGGCACCGTCGCCATACACATCATTAATCCTTCGAGCCGTTTCTGCAGCACTGGTGCCACGGTGGAACTCGTACTCGTAAATAACGCGATATTTCAAGTTTTCCATTTTGTAAACTGAGTGACGCAAAGAAAAAAAACAATTGAGGAAAAAACAAATGAATTATAATTTTCGAAACACAAATACTTGAGTAAATAGCTGTATAAATTTTAATTTGGAATTCCTAACCAAAGAGAAGATATTTGAGATCAAAGTTGCCAGTACGGCAAAACGCCAATTTCATATGTAAGGACCTAATATTACTATGTTTACTTTCTGGCAACAAAGAATGAAATTGAATCAAGTTTTCATTTTTAAATACTTAATAGTTTTAGCGTATTGCTTGATTGCAAATCCATCAATTCTAGTTGCATATTTACATCAACATCATCAACAACAATCTCAAAAGGATGTTGAAATAAAATAAATTATTTTTCATTGTTGTAAAAATCTTTGAATCACTCATTTAGCTCATTTGTAGCAATGTAATTTTCTCAATATCCCACAGTCAAGCAGGTTCACAAAGTTCTGGAACTGGTTTCGATTTTTCCATCATGAATATGTCAACTCCAAATCACTAAGCCATTGCCATTTGCCTGACTACTTTTATTGATTTTTTTTTCTTTTCCTCAATTTCTTTTCACTCAAGGCCTATTTAACATATTTATGGTTTGTTGGAAGAGACTGCCACATGGCAATATACCTGTCCGGTTGTATTGTATACAGTTAAAGTGTAATATAATAGTTTATGCTAGAGTTCTGGTTGTTATCATGTAAGCTAAGCATTTTAACATCTCAGGTTTAGTTGACAAGTTTAATTGTTATTATTAACTATTGTGGTATCTGCTTAAATATCAGAGATAGTGTAAAAAAGGAGGATAAGCACAACAATAAAGTGAAAAATGTATGCTAGGATAGAAAGAAGTGGATATGTTTTCTCTCAGCCATGGGGGGGTGACGGTGATGATGGAAATAATATATTTGTGACACTTAATATTTTATTTATTGTTTGTGTGGCTCTGCAATGTATATTGTTTCCCCATCACTAATCTAGAGTTAGATAGCAGAGAATTACAAACAAACCGTTCATTCTACCTCATATAGCGAAACAGAATCTTGAAATGAGATAACTTGTGAAGATTCCCTCACATTCTATCAATAGTGCAGGTTACATCTTACCAAATATTTCCAATTGACATTGTAGTGTTTTATATGTTCGAAGATTTTCACAGCTGTTTTCCACCAGTTAAAATTTTTTTTCGGAGTTATTGCCATGTTGAGTTGGCTTAACTTAATCATTTCAACAAAACGGTTATAAAAAAAACATTTGTCGCTCAGTGCTCTACATATCAAACAAAAACTCACATGGTATGGCTTGCTTTCACTACATCAAAAGTGTAATGGATCGAGTGGCAAATATGTTAGAAAATCACATAACAGTTTTTTGTACTCATAAAAATAACAAATATAATTTCTAACTAAAAAATTATAGACCTCTGGAAACAAGTTATGAATTTGACTGTCAAAATTGTGACAAAATTACCATCAGGCAAACTTCAAGAATAGTGCAGAAGCAAAATGCCGAGCAAGAGAGAATCTGCAGACTTGGCAATCTAGATAAGTCTGTATTAGCCAAACGAGATTAATAATGGACACTGTTTCTCATTATAACTGACTGTATTGAGTAAGTCACAAAACTATTACTCACTCTTCATCAAAGAGGCAATCGAAATTTGTAATATAAACACCGAAATAACATCCACAGAGATGATGAAATGTACCTTAAATCTGCATGGATTTTGGAAAGATACGGATAACAACACAAGTAGGTAAATCCAAAATTGCCTTGAAAGGGACGCACGCGATGCGTTCATTTTCACGTTACAGTCGTGAAAGCAAGTGGCTGAGCGTGCCAAACACATGTTCACATTATGGTCGCAAATGTTGGCGACTAGATGGGTACTTCTTGCGTGGTACTATATTCAGTAATATTATTTGACATCGCTTGATGATGAAGGCTGCAACACCTTTGAAATGTTGACCATAATTTGAAAATCATTTGAAAGTAATTAAATTGTTTTTTGCCCAAAAACTCTAGTTAAAAATTATGAATGTACGGAACGGAAAGTAGTATACTATTAGGTCCTTACATATGAAATTGGCGTTTTGCCGTACTGGCAACTTTGATCTCAAATATCTTCTCTTTGGTTAGGAATTCCAAATTAAAATTTATACAGCTATTTACTCAAGTATTTGTGTTTCGAAAATTATAATTCATTTGTTTTTTCCTCAATTGTTTTTTTTCTTTGCGTCACTCAGTTTACAAAATGGAAAACTTGAAATATCGCGTTATTTACGAGTACGAGTTCCACCGTGGCACCAGTGCTGCAGAAACGGCTCGAAGGATTAATGATGTGTATGACGACGGTGCCGCAAAAGAAAACACAGTGCGTTTTTGGTTCCAACGTTTTCGTTCTGGAAATTTCGACCTGCAGAACAAGCCCCGTGGACGGCCGGAGACCAAAGTTGATAATGAAGAATTGAAGGCTATTGTGAAAGCGGATCCATCGCAAACCACGTCCGAGTTAGCTGCAGGCTGCGGTGTTAGTGATAAAACTGTTTTAATCCACTTGAAGCAAATTGGGAAGGTGAAAAAGCTTGAAAGGTGGGTACCTCACGAATTGAGTGAAGCAAATCAACAAACGCGCGTTGACTGCTGCGTTGCATTACTCAACCGGCACAATAATGAAGGGATTTTGAATCGAATCATTACCTGTGATGAAAAGTGGATCCTGTATGATAATCGGAAGCGCTCATCGCAATGGCTGAACCCTGCCGAACCAGCCAAACCATGCCCCAAGCGAAAATTGACTCCAAAAAAGTTACTTGTGAGCGTTTGGTGGACTAGTGCTGGTGTCGTTCACTACAGCTTTCTTAAATCTGGCCAGACGATTACGGCAGATGTCTTTTGTCAGCAACTGCAAACCATGATGGAAAAGCTAGCTGCTAAACAACCGAGGCTGGTTAATCACTCTAGGCCACTGCTGCTTCATGATAACGCTAGACCACACACTGCACAACAGACGGCTACCAAATTAGAAGAGCTTCAATTGGAATGTCTAAGACATCCACCGTACTCTCCGGACCTTGCCCCAACAGATTACTATTTTTTTCGAAATTTGGATAACTTCTTGCAAGGGAAAAAATTCAACTCCGATGGGGCAGTCCAAACCGACTTCAAAGATTTTATTGATTCCCGTCCGAATGGTTTTTTTAGTAAAGGGATCGATGAACTACCTATGAGATGGCAAAAGTGCATAGATAGCAATGGTACATACTTTGATTAAATAAATATATTATATTAAAAAAAAATCAACTTTATGTTCCTCCCAAACAAAACGCCAATTTCATATGTAAGGACCTAATATATTATCTTTCTTTTGAATTTTAGGAATCGCTTCAGCTTCTAAAATGGATATGAGAAACTATACAACTCTGACATATTCAACTGGTGGACCTGATTCTTTCCAATATAGTGTAGCAACAGACAATCAAGGGAATGCCTTCGTGGAAAGGAGAGATCCAAGTAAGGATAATGTGACAGATTTCAACTATGTCGCACAGTCAGCAATCCTCACAGATGAGAATACTCATGGAGGAAATGATGTTATTGTATATGCTAAAGGTAATTTTTTTTCCATAGTCAATATTGATGTGTTGAAGTGAAAAGAGCACCAACTTTCCAATGACGATACACATCTTTCCCCTCCTCTATATCCATACAGCTCTTACTTTCCATTTTTTCTTTCAAAATATCATTCACCATGCTTTTCTTGGTCTTTTTTACAATATTGTCTCCCGGCCACACTCTTTAATATGTCTACATGTTGAAGAGTTTCATGTGAAAGAAAAAATACTATTGTAAAATAAAAAAATGCGACATAACCCAAAAAATATTTGTACAGTGTATGGTGATGATACAGTAAGCGATCCGTGTGTCAAATGTGGTTAGAAAAAATCCGAGGTGGTGATAGGATATTCAAATATGGTGTCTGCTCTGCAAGGCTGATTACAACTGATGATGACCAAATCAAGCCTTTGACCGAGCTCAACCAGCGATCTTCAATACGAGACATCACTGAAATACTGAAAATATCAAAAACCACTGTTCACGAACATTTAACGCAATTTTACATTTCAATTTTACCTAAAACTGCGCAATTACCTTCAAGATAACCTATGTGTATTATATATATTTACAAATATTAAGAATGAACAAAACCGCACTTCAATGTCATCAGTCAAGTTCAAATTCATCCCCAATTACTGAATTCCATATTTTGTTATACATAATTACCCCATGTATTCTTCTCAGTTAATGATGCTTAAAAATATATAATCATCTAAAGTTCCATTATTAAGTTATTTGGTTTAGAATGGCCAATAAATAAATGAAGAGCGTATAAAAATCTACTTGAAATGAAAAAGTCAGATGAAATAGAGTTGAACCATTCATTTTATCCTTCGCATGAAATGGTATTTTCAAATCTCAAATGAAATTTAATAAAGAAAATATATTTTATTAAAAAGATGACAAGCTACAAAATTTCCAATATGTTTGACTAATCTAACTTATGACGATAGACTGCATTTATTAAAGTTGCATGAAATTCTTCCTCGCTTTCATCAGTTTCACTGTTGATCAGAGCATACTCTATCACAAGCAAACACGCATTATACCTATTTTAAATCTTATCCACATCACTCTACGGCTAGCAAATTCATATTCTTTCATACATTCCCGCAACCGCTCGGACATTATTGCGCCCACACCCTGCTTTGCTCTTTCATTATCATTCACACCAGACCATACACCTAACATTCCTCATATCCACATCCTTTTTCTTTGTCTCACTTAAGCACTCTATGTTTAAACTTTTGGTTTTCATTATATCACAGTTCATTCATCTTTTGATCCATTTCTTCCCAGATATTCCATACACCCACTCTTAGCTTCGACCTCCTCTGACCACCACCTCTAGAGACATAGAGCAGTGGGTTGCGAACCTTGCTGACACTTTTATATATAGCTTTGCACTTTTCCACATTATCTTATACTTCCATCTATCACCACAGTTTCATAATATATAAATCCATAATTACACACTATAGTTCGGAAATTATAGGATGAGTCCTGTGACAGCTCACAAATTTACCCCAATACAACCTTATGTAATGTATTTACCTAAATAACTTGCTATTTATTAGAATTGAGGCTTATATTAAAGTTGATAAAATAATTAAAATTACTGAACATCGTTACAAGGTTGTATTGGGGCAAATTTGTGAGCTGTCACAGGACTCATCCTAGAATTTCTGAACTATACAATACTTAATTATTCAAAATGTCTACTTATTTACTTTAAATGCCCGCTTAAATTTAATAATAGCCTACACAATATTGTCCATTGCACACATATGTTACGATTTTACATATGTTACAATGCACACATATGTTACGACGTCTACATACGTTACAATGTAACGTATCAATCAACAACTAACTAATGGGACTAACCAACAGATGGCGCCTCTAATAACAAATCCATACCATTCTCAGTTAGTACCAACATTTAGAAGTTACGTGTCAAACTTTCATGACATTCCGACATTGTTTCATTGAGTACAGTGGTTTTAGTGACTACTAAAACCTTTAGTGCTACTTTTGTTATTTTCAAAACAATGGAACCGAATTTCATGTGTTGATAAAACATTGCTTTTTAATGGGAAAAAATGCCGTTCAATCTCAGAGATGGCTTGAAAAGTGTTATTCGGGCTCTGCTCCGTCGAAATCAACCATTTTTCGGTGGTATGCTGATTTCAAATGCGGTCGTACAGACACAAATGATGCTGAACGCTCTGGTCGTCCAAATGAGGCTGTTACACCAGAAAACATAAAAAAAACCCTCAAAATCGTAATGGAAATCGCAAAGTAAAGTTGCGTGAGATAGCTGACATCCTGAAGATATCAATTGGTATTTTTTACACTATTTTCCTTGGTCATGAAAAAGCTTTTTTCGAAATGGGTGCCGCGTTTGCTCACAATGGAACAGAAACAACAACGCATTGATGATTCAGAGCGCTTCTTTAGCACTGTTTACGTGAAATAAACGGGAGTTTTTGCGTCGGTATGTGACAATGGATGAAACTTTGATCCACCACTATACTTCGGAATCAAATCGGCAGTCAGCTGAGTGAAGAGCAGCCGGTGAAAGTCGTCCGAAGCGATCAAAAACTCAACAGTCGGCCGGGAAGGTTATGGCTTCCGTATTTTGGGATGCGCATGGTATAATATTCATCGATCCCCTTGAAAAGGGAAAAACCATCAATAGCGAATACATACATAGCGTTATTGGAGCATTTGAAGGCAGAAATCGCAAAAAAACTGCCCCACATGAAGAAGAAAAAAGTTCTCTTTCATCAGGACAATGCACCGTATCACAAGTCGATGGTAACGATGGCCAAATTGCATGAGCTGAACTTCGAATTGCTTCCGCACCCACCGTATTCTCCAGATTTGGCCCCCAGCGACTATTGGCTGAAAAAGATGCTCCAGGGAAAGAGATTTGGCTCTAATGAAGAAGTGATTGCCGAAATTAGCACCTATTTTGAAATCAAAGATAAATTGTTCTACACGGCTGGCGTAGAAAAGTTAGGAAAGCGTTGGAATGAATGTATCGCTCTTGAAGGAGACTATGTTGATGAATAAAGAAGAATTTTGGCAAACAAATGTTGTTTTAGTAGTTAGTCCCTCGACTTATTGATCGATGTGTTACATATATGTCCATTGGCTACATATATTACAATGTCGAAATTTTTAAAGTAGGAATACACCCATTAGTAATATATAGTATCTGAAGTTGTTGATTGAAATATAATCAAACAATTTACAAAGTGACAAGTTCTGAATGTTAGGTAACACTTTTCCACATTATCTTATCATTCCATCTATCACCACAGTTTCATAATATAATAAATCTGTAATTACACACTACAATACTTAATTATTCAAAATGTCTACTTATTTATTTAAATTCCCGCTTATTTTTAATAACACACTATTATCCATTGCACACGTATGTTACGATGTCTACATATGTTACAATGCACACATATGTTACGATGTCTACATATGTTACAATGCACACGTATGTTACGATGTCTACATATGTTACAATGCACATATATCTTACGATGTCTACATATGTTACAATGCACACATACTCGTATGTCCATTGGCTACATACTCGTATATAGGGTCTTTCAAATTGAGCGGTTTCTTTAATAATTTTTTTTTAAATTCTTGAATAATACACACAATTTGCTTTGATTTCAAAAAACTTTTTATTGGTCATTGAAGTATAATGTATGCTATTTAAACACAATAAACAATATCCGCCAAATGTCCACCTCTTGCAGCTCCACAGATGTCCACTCGTTTGTCAAAATTTTCGATGACATTTTGGCATAATTGCGGTTCTAACTCACCAATAACACAAATAATTTCATCCTTCAGCTCAGGAATTGATTGAGGGTCATTCTTATAGACCTGGATTTTCACGTAACCTCAGAGAAAATAGTCCAACGGTGTCAGATCACATGATCTTGGTGGCCAATTAACATCACCGTTTCCGGAGATTACAATAGATACAATAATTCTCAATTTAAACGCGTTGTTTTATTGTATACAACTCCATTTTTATAAATGCCATACATTACACTTCTCAAATGTCACAAGACCCAGGCAAGTTCACGACGCCATCTGTGTTTTATCCAAGAATTAAAAAAACCGCTCAATTTGAAAGACCCTATATTACAATGTCGAAATTTTTCAAGTAGGAATACACCCATTAGTAATATATAGTATCTGAAGTCGTTGATTAATATATAATCAAACAATTCACAAGGTGACAAGTTCTAAATCTTAGGTAACTGTAATTGCAGTCTGCCGATAATGAAAGATCTAACAGTCTTGTATCAATAAGGCTGGGTTCTATGATCGAACATATTTTTTTTCAGAAGTCAAGCGATTGACAACCATTAATTTTAAGATTGCATTTAAAGGGTTTATATTTTATTATTATTTTCATATTGAAGGGATGTCCTTGGAGTGACTTTTGGTCACAAAAAGCTGTGAACTTGTTATAAATTATCTTAATGATCATTATCAATTGTGTTTATTACAGGACCTTTTGCTCATCTATTCCATAATATTCACGAACAACATTATGTGACACATGTCATAACCTATTCAGCAGGACTCGGAGATTTTAGTCATTTTAGACCAAATGGTGCAAATTTTAGACAAACAAATTGTTATTTAATTTTGATATGTTTTATATTTTCAGTAAAAAAAAATCTAGTGAATATAAATAAATAATTTTTGTTTAAATTAAATTTTTTTTTCACCTACCTCATATTACATCACCAGTAACATGGCGAGATTATGTGAAGCAATTGATTAGGGTAAGCCTGTACACTGCCATACAAATGGCAAGTGACTGAGAAGTGTGGAGACGCGACTGAACGAAGGCTGGAGATCTGTATCTCATAGACCACAACCCTCTGTAAGATGATGATATCAAATATTAACAAAATTAAATGCCCACTAATATCAAAAGTCTATTTGTGTAATCTGAACACTCTTACGTCACGTTACGTCACTGAAGGGAGATGATTATATTAGGTGGTAGCTGGTTTCAGAGTCTAAACAACATGGACAGTAAAATAGTACGTACGATTCTTACTAAATCGACCTTGCTGATACGAAAATCGCAGCGAAAAGTTTGTAACACGTAACATTTTTGTGTAACGGAAGAGGGAGTGTTTTAATAAAATAAGTACTTTTTTGCGCATTTCAAAAGTCATAATTACAATAATGAAAATAAATAAATTCCTGAAATACTAAATTTAGACACAGAATAGAATGTTGTTACATAGGAAAATAAAAAAAGCAGAATAAAAAATTACTATAAGAAAAATTGACCTTACATTCCATTTTTTTTGTTAAAAAATAGGCTTTTTTATAAATTTGATCTAATAACAATTTTTTTAGAGATTGTATATTAAATTGAATGAAAACTCAAATTAGATAACTTAGAAGCCCCTATCTTACAGTAAACAGCCATATACAGATTACTAGTAACATTTTTTTGTTAAAATATGAAATACTTACAGCAATTTTTCCTCTTGTACTTTGTGTCACCTTCTCTGAAAAAAAACTAACAGTAGTCCCCCATCAAATTAGAATACCATCTTCCTTGATATCGTTGTTCTATTCTGTAAATATCCTGATGGAATCTTTCCTCTTGTTCATCACTTACAGCTCCTAAGTTCTCTTGGAAAAATACCAGATGGGAATACAGGGAGTATATTTTCAGTGACATTCGACATCCTAGCTTCTGGTAACTATGTAAGAGTTCCTGTACAAGCTGTTCGTAATTGTCAGCTTTATTATTACCTAGGAAACCACTTACAACTCGTCCAAAGGCTTCACAAGCTTCTAATTCTTCAACACTTAATTTTTATCGAACTTTTCATCTTTCAAAAGTTTTCTGATTTGGGGGCCAACAAAAATTCCTTCTTTCACTTTAGCGTCACTGAGTTTCGGAAACTGATTCCTTACATATGCAAAACCTTCTCCACTTTTATCCATAGCTTTAACAAAATTCTGCATTAAACCAAGCTTGATATGTAAGGGAGGGAGCAAAACTTTTTCTGGTTTCACTAAAGGAGCATACTTAATATTATATTGTCATGGGACATAGCTTTCTCTGGGAGACCAGTCTTTCATTGCGTAGTGTTTTTCAGTCGCTCTACTGTCCCATAAACAGAGAAAATAACAGTATTTTGTGAACCCACCCTGAAGTCTCAGCAATAAGGCATCGATTTTCAAATCTCCGCAGAGTTGCCAGCAGTACGTTTTGTATTGGACTGCATCTAATAACATTGACAAATTGTCATAAGTTTCCTTCATAGCTACTGGAATTGATGGTTTAGTATTTCCATCATACAACATCACTGCTTTTAAACGTGCTTTGGAAGAATCTATGAATAACCTTCATTCCTTTGCGATGTGTTGAAAACCTAGTTCTTACATTAAGTCTGAAGAATTCTATATACACACATAGAATTCTTCGTCGCAAAGTTCTTTGAAAACTGTTCATATCTCTTTCTGTACAATAAAAAAACCTTATATCTGGTGCTAGCTGATTCCATTGTAGTTTAGACCCTAAAATCTCAGCTTCTTGTTTAGTGAGATAAAGATCCCTTATTAAGTTGTTTAGTTCACATTGTTGAATAAAATGGGGTTCTTTATGATGTTCTGGACTATAGGAGGAGTCAGAGTACTATGAACAACAATAAATGTTCTAGTGTACTATGAACAACAATAAATGTATTAAACTTATGAATATACTGGGGAGTCATTTAAAGAAGTCAATAGTTTGATACCCGATTTCATTTTTAAATTGTTATTCTTATTTTAAGTAATTTCAAGTTTTTCTCTTAAAAGGTACGAGATGGAACATTTTCAAGTTCATATTTGTTATCAGCACACCAAAATTGACATAAAATGATCGTTTTCACTCTTGTTACAAAAACCTTGTTAACTAGTGTAATTATTGATCATGGTTTTATTATATTACTCTTTCATTGTATATATGTGTATGAATGATGGACTTATTTCTATAGTAGCAATATTTTTCAACTGTCCAGAAAGGATGCTCTAGGTAGGAAATAAGCATCTAGGCCAGAAATACGAGGGTGAATAAAATATAAATGAGACTTTTTGTTTTAATTTTTTTATTTGTAGAAAGAAAAAGACCAAGTACACATACTTTTTCTACATAATCTCCTGCTATAGAAATACATTTTTCCCAGCGGATCGCCAGTTTTTTTATCCCGTCATCGTAAAAAGAAGTGGGTTGTGTCAGCAGCCAATTGTGCACAAACCCCTCTACTCCATCATTGTCATTGAATTGTTGGCCTCCCAGAGCATCGTTCAGTGGCCCAAAAAGATGAATGTCGCAGGGCGATAGATCAGGGATATAGGGAGGGTGTTCCATGTAATGTTCAACTCATTTCCTCCAATTGTTTGCATGTAATATCTACGGTATGGGCCTCGTATTGTCATGGAGAAGAATCACTTCTCGTATCGGTTAGTCAAGTCTTTTGCACAGATAAGCAAGTTTAACTTCGCTCAAAAGCTCGCAGGAGTACGCCGTATTGATGGTGCGACGATCATGCAAAAAATCGATGTGCAAAATGCCGCACCGGTCCCAAGCACCTTACCAGCTGAGTCTTGGCTTTCACAGGGGCTGCCTCATCCGTCTTTCTCCACTCCATGCTGGCATGTTTCGACTTGGGCATGTAGTGGTGTACTCAAGTTTCATCTCAGGTAACAATGCGACATAAAAATAAGTTCACTTCTTGTGCAAACTGCACTAAGAGCCGCTCACAGATGTGCAAACGTGCTAATTTTTGTTACAGCATTTGCAAGTGCCATGCAAATTTAAATTAATGGATTTTTTTTGTAAAATTTGGTCCCCTGAATTATGAATTAATGGACTTTTACTGTAATGCTTTTGATGTGATATTTTGAAATTAATCTATCATTATTAACTGTTTGGTTTTCTTTTCAAATCTTATTCCATCTAAATTTATCGCTGTGGCTTTTACCTTTCTAATATAAATTTTAACAGTGATCTATAAGTAATGATTTGTAAATCATCCTTATTGAAATAGATTGGATTTGAAATAAATAAAACACAAGTTAATTCAAAATATATTATTGATAAAAAAAATGGTTAATGTACTTAAAAATTCAATTAAAAACATAAAATACAAACATAAAAACTAAATTCTTTATTTTCATACTTGGATATATTTTCGAACATTTTTTCATTCACTCTGTGATGTTTTTTTAAAAGCTTACTAAGTAAAAAATCTCTAACACTAAAATATTTTTTATAGTCTACTTAGTAAAAACCATCAAAATTTTCACTTAATTTCAATACAAATTGTGTCAAATTGAAACAAAATCTAAATTTGTACAAAAATATAACATTTTCTTTTATACGTGCCGACTATATGTTAGTGCAGGATTTAAACTACGAAAAATTTAGGATCTCATCCTACTCATCTATTCTACATTTGTTCTCCCAGTGGAACGTAAGTCACCAAATAATAAAAACAGCATATGTGTAACTACTGATCCCAAAATAAAACAAAATTGTTACGGAAACATTTCTGCCTGATTACAATTACAATAATCATGGTACGGTGTCTATGGAATAAAAAATAAATTCTCAGGAACCCAATGGTCTTGTACTCAGCATATTTTAAAAATTTCAAGGTTGGGAGAAACCCCTAGAATAACTGAAGATGGGTCTGGTATAGGTTTTAATTTACCTGCTATAAAAAAATACGAGCAAAATAATAAAATATTGAAAGATAATATATAATTCTAGAAAAAATAATGGAACTCTATAATGTAACTTTTTTTTTTTTATATCGTTATCCAAGTATGTTATGCATATAATACTATAATACCCATGATAATAGTTTTGGATCACTGAGAAATGTTCATCACTCTTTATCAGAATTTTTTTAATGTATTAGGGTTAAAGGTGTAAGTTATGTATTGACTGTCGAAGATGCACAAAATAGGGCTGAGTGGAGAAGGAACAATGCGGACCCCCAACTGACTTGAACAGCGATGGAAGAAAAGACACAATTATTAATAATTTAATCCAAAAGAATGTGTTTTGAGTGGCAAAGGATGTTAACTTCCTGAAACCTGGTCCTGCGTAAATACGTGACTACTTACACTAAGTTCAGATGGTGCATCTATATTTGTTTCGCAAGTAATTTTGATAACTGTTTTGAACCCTCTGCAATTACCAAGATGAATTCAACTTCCTGAAACCTGAGCCTGCGTAAACATGTGACAACTTACACTAAGTTCAGATGGTCGCGCGTGAACGCGCGTTGCACAAATCGCTGGTCTACGCGCGTAAAAAGATTCAAAATGCTCATATACAATTGTTAATATGGTCGCACGACCATATAAACAATTGTATATGAGCATTATGAATCTTTTTACATATGTATTCCAGCGATTTGTGCAACGCACGTTCACGCGTGACCATCTGAACTTAGCCTTATACGTTGAGACGCGATATCCTGTTTCATGTGAAATTCTAGCTCTTTTAAAATATTCGTAGTAGTGTCATCTAGTGACCTGTATTAGAACAAGTTCATGCTTATAATAATAGCAGATATTCAAACCATTGCAAAACATTAATGTTCATTTTGTATTTTCTTTAGAAAGAGATATTAATATCAATTGAAAATCAATATTTTTATAACGGAAATAAACAGCCTATTTCCAATCATTCTTTTGTGTTTCACTCTTGAGTTTGAAGGAATATTTTATTGAAAAGTGCTGTTAATTTCCAGGGGATATGAGTAATCACATTTTGATAACAATACCAATAACACAAAATAAAGATTCCCTGTAATAAATACCATAGAATATAAATCCTGTAGAACATACAAGGTGTGTGCAAAGCACAAAAAAGGAGTGTTTGGTATATATTATGTGCAAACATATCATGTGACTGCATTATGGGAATGCATAATGCTGGCAATATTATCATACAAAATTAAGTTATTTAAGTGTTTTGAACAATCAGAAAAAGTTCAATTAGATTTGAATTAGTATTTTCATAAAGATATAATTTTGAGTAAACTCTTAAGATAAAATGCTATTTCAGGCAAAAGGGTGAGGTTTCAGCTGATTTGGGTTAGTGCTCTAAGTGTCAACTTTTTTCAAATTCTGAACAAGTAATATTTTCTGGAGACTAAGAACATCTATAAATACAATATATAATACTGAAGAATATTTAATATAGATGATTGACAAAAATAAAAGTAACATATCCTATCCTTATTAAAGTTGTAAAAAACATTTATTATTAGTAATTCTATTGAAAAAAAAGAATTTAACGACATTTTCCAGTTAAAAACTTATACAAGAATACTAAACAAAAGTCAGCTTCTTTGGACTCCACTTTATCATAAAATAACACATATATGCTACTGTTGGAATATAATTTATAATAAACTAAAACTAATGTTAGTAAACATAAATGTTTATAAAAATACAAAACTAATAATATACGAGTACATTACACATATACGCTACTGTTGGAAGATAACTTAAAATTAATAAAATTTAATGGTAGTAAAGAAATGTATACGAGAATACAAAATATTAAAACAATTGTTTTTTGTTTAAGTATCTTAAAAACATAACAGAAAATTCAAAATATAAAATGCAGGTTTTTATTTAAAAAGTATTTAAATAAAATAAAGATTTATATAATTCACATTAATAAATATATTTATTACTTGTTGATTATAAATATATAACATAAACGGGTTAAAGAAAAAAAAAAGGTAAAAATAAGCGATTTTGTTATTCTGGCCATATTTTATGGTTTTGAAGTGGCACAAGAACATCGAAATATGCATATTTATTGTACATTGTCAATGAAAAAAAATTATTTGCCCTATTTTTTTAAGAAAAAATGTTCATATTGCCTGTTGAGAATTATAGTGACGAAACTCCAAAAAATCGATTTTCGAGTTAAGACTACCAAATGGTACTAAAATGACTCCCTTTTTACGTGCAGAAGTGGTGAAAGTATATTTCAACTCCTTGCCGCTTCAAGTTGAAATATACTTTCGCCACTTTTGCACGTAAAAAAAGCGTCATTTTAGTGCCATTTGGTAGTCTTGGAGTTTCGTCACTATGATTCTCAACAGGCGATATACACAAAAATATTATATCCGTTTGATATCATGTTGAGCATAAATTTTAAAATATTTTTAGGGACTGTTATTGAATTTTCTTTAGTGGATAAGATCAGGTTAACAAAGAACATTTTTCAGTATGACCGGGTCAGATTTGTTGTCCTTTTAATTTTTTATTTTATTTTAACTACACAAATGTATATTTTATTTGAAAGTAATGTTTTAATCAATGTAATAAATATAAATATTAGATTGTCTCAGTTTCATTGCAATATCACTTGAATTCACATACTTTTAAGCCATTTATCTTATCTTAATTTATTTTGTACTCTAATCTAAAACAATTTTATCTGAAACATTTTATCTAAAAAATGTTGATTGAAAAATAAATCACACAATGGTAAGCTGATGGGTATGACGTATGATCAATATAAAACCGGAGAGAAGTTATGTTGCAGGGATGGTGGAGGGCATAGACTAATGTTCTAATTGTATATTTATTGTATCTTAATTTCTTTTGTACTCTAATTTAAAACAATTTTATCTCAAACATTTGATTTAAAAAATATATCGCACGGTTTTGATTGTAAAATAAACCACATAATGGGAAGCTGATAAATACGAGGTATGATCAATATAAAACCGGAGGAAAGTTATCTCACAAGGATGGTGTGGAGTATAGACTTATGCTTCTAGTTGTTAGTTGCATTAAGTCTTGTGACCCAGTCTGCCAAAATTATTTGTGCATCTATATTTGTTTCGCAAGTAATTTTGATAACTGTTTTGAACCCTCTGCAATTACCAAGATGAATTCAAAATTCGAGCAGCGCACGAACATCAAAATTTTGTTTGAAACTAGGAAACACAGCGGGAGACTCTTGCAATGCTTCGTCAGGTTTACGGTGATGAAATCATAAGCCGAACTCATGTTATAAGTGGTATTCGCGTTTTAAAAATGATCTTACATAATTTGAAGACGATGAGAAGCCGGGACGTCCTTCTATCAGTAAAACTGCTGAAAATGTCGTTGAAATTCAGAATTTTTTTCATGCATATCAATAATTAGCAATCAAAGGAGTTTGTGACATGGTTGGATTGTCGTTTGGCACAGTTCAATCAATTTTAATGGTAATTTGAACATGCATCACATTGCGGCTAAATTTGTTCCCCGGTTGCCGACAGTCGATCAGAAAGGTTGGGTCAACATCAGCCAAGATCTTCAACATGCCAATGGCAATTTAACTTTCATGTGCAACTTCTTTTTATTCCCAAAAATGAAGTTGAAGTTCAAGGGGCGACGTTTTGAGATGGTAGAAGAGATTGAAGGTGAATTGCAGGCAATGTTTGACCAGCTTAACAAAGACTTTGTGGGAGCTTTTGCAACACGTTAAAAATGCTGGATTTGCTTTACTAATGCAGGAGGAGACTATTTTGAAGGTGATGGATCCCAAAATTTAATAATAAAGATGTTTTAGATTGATCATACCTTGTATGTGAAAAACTTCTTTTCTTTTCTTTTTAACCATTTATACATATGTATAAAACTATTGTTAGTATTATTGTCGAGACTCATAAAATTTTGTAATTATTGATACGTAATACTGAATTTAAGAGTTGGAAGCTAGTTTGACCCAAAGAGATACAAAGATAATTTAAACTCCAATCTTGAGTAGTGTGTGATAGATACTTAGAGCTGGGTTGCAGCAGCACAGGAAATGTCCCCATACTATGCGCGGGTTAGCCAATCCAGGATTGAATTCTTAAGTCACCTTTGAGTGCACAGGATGGACTAATAATCATACTCATCTGCAACGGATTGAAAATCTGCAACCTAAATGACAAAATACTGAATTATTTTTATGCCTATATATATACACATATGCACTTAGACAATATGAATTAATTTTTTTTCACAAATAGTGTAGGAAGCTAGTATAATAATACTTAGGTTATTGTTGCTCTTCTTAAAGGTAATACATTTTTTATGATGACCTCCTTTGCATCCCAAAAATTAGATCATAACTTTGTCCGTTGGCAGTCACTTTAGCCTTCTTTGGGGCCAGAAATTCAGGTTGTTTCGACTGTTGTTTAGATTCTGGTGTCACATACTCTCTGCGTTACTCTGGACACATGACTTGCATGCCTGAGAAATGTCCTATTTGGTGAGCTGACAGAAGGCAGAAGAAAGCATGGAGGGCAGCGCAAGATGATATATAAGGATGTAATGCATGAGACGCTTAAAAATATTAATGCTCAGCACAACTCGGAGCAAACAGCAGCAGGTAGAGCCAAATAGCGTGTAACTATTGCTAGTTATCAGGAACCCAATAGAGAAAAAAGATGCAGATAAGCTGTAGGTACTGAAACTCCTTGCTCTATACACGTATGCAACATGATATGCCTATCATTGACTTACATAATCATTTTCGGTGGCACCATTGTCAAGTACACTTTTGTTCGATCGTTAAAAGTTTTGTCATTTATCTCGCAGACACCTAATTAGGCTCAACTTTATTGGTAATGATGTTGGGCACTCGCTTCTATGAAGAAATGTGCAGGATCTCAGCTATTTCCTGAACCTTCAATCTTTGATCATCAATTATGTTGCATATTATGTCAATGTTTTCCCGAGTGGTGGACATTGAAGGCCCACTGTGAGGGTCAGTCTCCAGAGTATGTGTGAATTCAAATTCATTCGCCCACTTTAACAGTCATATAAGATCAATTTTTTTGTACACAAACTTTAACTTAAGCGCAGCCTCGCCATTGAAAAAGAGTGATTATAAACAGAATTGAGTAAAAATGTGTCTTTCGAAGAATATCTGACATTACAATGTGTGATTTGAGGATTGATGGAATATGGATGGATGGCTGTTTTTTTAAGTAGAATTAAGAAAGGGTTCTCTAGGTAGTTTAGCCACACAGAGAGGATGGGTTTGCGAAAGGCTTACGAATCAAATATATTTGTCTGAAATAAATGGACAGCGAAGAAGAGAATTGGATAGTTGAAGAAATTTCAACAGAGGGAAAGTATGAGAAGCAGAAGAGCTTGTATAATGAGATATATGGATAAGATGTGTCAAGTATGTGGCGTGCGTAGATAGAAAGGTGTAGAAATCTTTCCTCTTTGCGTATCCCAAAAAAGATGTACGTTTGAATATATTTAAACCTAGTTTAAGTTTATATTTGTTATTAATATTAGCCAATAAAAAAATATGATTTTCAGATTATCTATTAGTCCAAAAGAATTTTCAGAGTTATTAAGCTCGAGTTAAAGAAAACAGACTTCGATATTCTATATTTTTCGGGTACAACACATTGGCAACATTGGTCATCATGAAGTCCCAGACTGTGGACCTACATTGAATGGAGGTGTTATATGGTATCCCTGAGTTAGCAAGGAAATATGATATATAGGTTAATGATGAACACAGTAATATAATACGGTTTCGAAAATCATTTTGGACTAAAAGATCCTTGAAATGTTAATAAAAACAATACGTACTGTTAAATCACCATTTTAAATCAATTTTTGAACAACTTCGGCAATCAATCCATTGACTTGAATCTGAATTTCATTGAGTTTCTTCAAAACTTCTTTTAAGTCACTTTTGCCCCATTCAATGTTTGCTGAAATACTGCTAGAGTCTTGAGAGTTACTTTCAGCATTGGAAATTTCTGTTTTTTTAGGAGACTCAATTTTACTGTCCTTTTCGTTTGATTTCTTTTCAAACTCCACACTAGTGCAATTATCCATTTCACAAAAATCTAAATCAACATGATCTTTTACATTTACGTTTTTTATGAATGTTGGAATAACACCATTTTTATTTTGAATTCTTATCATAACAGATAAATTTTGACGACAGACCATACTTAGTAAGTCATCAACGATAAATATAGAATCTACAAAACCTTGATAATAGGGGATAACATCGTTTAAGAAAGTCATTACAATGGGCATACCTTCCATACATTTATCTTTGCGAGAGATAAAAAGTAATGATATATTTTCCAAGTTTTTCGATGCGATGAATAGTTTCTCAAACCAATAAAGAACATCTAGACACCATTTTATGGGATCGTTTATTTCAGACATTTCAAAAAGCAACAGTTTATTCCCTTTTTTGTCTTTGCCTTGTTGTTTTACCAATGTCGAATGGATAATATCGTTATGTCGATTAAATGTCAACTCGTTGACTTTATTTGTTTCACGCCATATGCAAGTACGTGTAAGCTCTTCAAATGCGTCACTAACGTTTCCACCGCAAAAATTGAGGTATTTTTTGAGCCAAATGTCATCAGCCATCACTCGACGAATATCTTCATTATGTGCACAAACGACATGGAAAACCACAAAACGTTCGTAAAATGAAAACCTTAATATTTCTATTAAGTCGGGCATATTAGGGATATTTTTAAAGTAAATGGTGAAATATCACTTCTGACGTGTTTTCGAGGAACAAAATACCGATATCTACAATAATAAACCAATAAATCTGAGATAATATGTTAGCTACTAATAAATCATAATGTGGCGGCATACATAATATATGAATAGGGGGCCAGAGATAATAGTGGACCATTGACAAAAATAAGCCTTTTAAATAACCCTCCGGTGACTATCCAAGTATTAAATAGATAATACAAATTCGTCAATATGTAAACAATATATACTCTACCCTACCTTGATAAGATAATATTTTATTCCCCTTTGCAATTTTCACATAAAAAATCGTATTAGGCCTCTTTTCCACTTGACCTTGACGAGCATGCATGACAAATTCATAACTATCGACCAATTATAATTGGTCGATAGTTATGAATTTGTCATGCATGATAATTATCAAAAAAGATGCAGGCAGGCAACTTAACAATGTGACTTGATATACTGTCTAAAAATATTTAAGCCCTGCTGTACTGTTAGCATGCTACGGCCAGCTCACAGTAGACCCATAAGCAGCTCGTGGTATGGAAATCCAGTTTTAGGTTCAAACCGCGCGGTAAAATCATATTGAATAATCTTTCTGTAGTAGTATAGATTTTTCGCATAAACTTTTGAATGAATTTCCTTAAAAACTCTACCTCTGGATTTAATCTTATCTATTTTTTCGCCCGGAAGAATTTAAAACCCATATTAAATTTAATAAATAAATGTCCATTACTCGTAAGGACTATAATAGAAAGCAAAATACAACGTGGGGGTCAGGGTTTTTGATGTTGGTGCCACCAGAGATGACTATGTAATCAAATTTGTGATAGGCCTATCATGTTGCATAAAAGACAAAAAGCTTCGGTACTTGAAGCTTATCCGCGTCTTCTTTGTCTTTCGGTCCCTAGTAACTAGCAATAGTTCTACGCCATTTGGCTCTGTCGGCTATTTACTCCCAGTTGTGTTGAGCATGAATGTTTGTAAGCGTCTCATGCAGTACGTCCTGTATATTGCGCTGCCCACCACGCTTTCTTCTATCTTCAGTCAGCTTACCTAAGAGGATTTGTCTTTCTAGAGAAATAAGTTTAAATATTTTTAATTAAAAAAAACATTTTTTACAAAATTTAGTAATTCATATATTTTTTAAACTAGATTTTTTAAAATAATTAAGTTTAAATGCCCCGCGTACTCATTGAAGCAATGCCTTCTTCGAATTAAAACATTGTTTATGATTGATGCCTTCAGCTCGTTTTTGTTGCATGACTTGATTTTGTACACCTCCTGTTTGCAATAACCCCATAAATAGAAATCCGAAGCAGTAGGATCTGGTGTCTTTGGAGACGAACGATGCGTATTGTTCTGTGAGATTATTTTTTCGCAAAATTTTCTACGAAAAACATCCATTACGGATCTTGTAATGTGGCAAGTGACCCTTGTTGAAATTATATACTTTTTAATACAATCGTCATTTTAATACATCGTCGGCGCAACTCTGGGGAAAATACTACAACATTTATAAATAACGCTCACCATTTACTGTTATGGTTATACCATTTCGTTAAAAAACGTGGGCCAATAATACATTTGGCCGATATCGCATACCAAACAGTAACTCGCTCTGGATAATGTTTTTGACTGTAATTTTTACAGATTTTCTATAATCCAAATACGGCAGTTTTACTTAACTTTGTCGTTTAGTCCAACATAAACAAGTTATTAATAAAGTTTGGATCTTTCTTCGCAGCTTGTAACAATTTTCAACAAAAATATAGACAAATTAGTAAGTCCCCTGGAGTGAGTGAGTGCCAGTTGCATTATGTAAGATCAAATCCAAATCCTTGTGCATACGAGATATACGATACTCCTTTGACTGACACCAACTTTTAATGCCAATTGCCTGGCTGAAATCAGATACTTTAATTTAAAATACAACTGAACCGCTCTAAGTTATTGTCTGAAAATTTCTCCATCATTAAAATATCAGATTATACAATTATTCTGAAAATAAATATTAAAATAAAAAAGGTAAATAAATTTATTTTTGAAGTAGGATTTGTGGCCCATTCTGGAAATAAAAAAAATATTGATTAAACAAATATGTGTTATAAAAATGGTCTAATGTAATGAAAATATGTATAAAAACATACTGTCATGATGGGCATATTTATCGGTGAATAAATGTATACTGCAGTTCAGTTTTCTGAGCAGATTATAAAATATAAATCATCTAGCCAAATTTATATTTTTATGACATCCGCTATCTATTTTTCGGCGGTCTAGATATAACCATATATCACCATCCATTTTTAAAACTTACAAAATCAGTTAAAAATGATTGCGCTAATCATTTCCAGAACCTCTCTTTACCTTACTAAAAAATATGATTTTAAGTCCTTGTTTTTCGAAATTGTCATTTCTGTATTTCATTTAAACTCCAGTATTCAATTCTAGGGTTAATATCATATTAAATTATTTTAGTTGTCTATGGCTTTGAAAGGGTTTCCCCGATTTTCCACAGCAAAGGGCGCTTTTATTTCCACGCTAGAGGAGAGCAATTTTAAAATATTTTATATTAGTTCTTCAATTATTATAGTTCGAGATTTTTATTAGCGGAAAGCGATTATTAAATATGTTTATCAAATTATTCCTAAGAATTTTATTTATTTTTTAACGAGTACCTATAAGGAATCATACTGTCATATTATAGAAATCTCTATACGAAACGTTTATAATGTTACGATATACGAGTATGTATGTTAGTCATATTTTTTTTTCAGGAGACCAACATTTTGGAGGAGGGGTTAGGATTTTTATCTAGGATAAGGATTGATAAGGAGTCTACGATCTCAAAAGTTTGACAAATGTATTCGGAGTGTTTAAACTAAGATTATTTTAACCAGTGGCACTCGTCATTTCAGGAAGGAAATTCTATTTTAAGATTAACCAAGCTTCCAATTAAAGTAAACCAATCAAATGCCAATAAAACTGTATGTGCATTTACTTTTTTCCAGTGGCTCCTAAACTTTTTGGGGTAAACTGTCTTTAGAAAGGCTAACTCGAAGCATTCAACCAAAAAATAAGACACCAGTCACACATCATACGATAATGTGATACAGAGCAAAATAAATGCGATACAGAGCACTCTCGGTTTCCTTGGAACAATGGTGGAATACCTGCCTCCTACGGGTTCGTCCTCAAATCACTATCAAGTAATATTACCCCCTCTTTGTTTAGCGCGAAACAAAGGAGTTTGTTTAATGTCCGAGTGTTTCCTCCCATTCTTTTGATTCAAACCTTCAATTCTGCCTTCACTCCCTACACATTGGATTTGAGGAGTTTGAATTCTAGCGTGCACTAAGTGCTTCATATTCCCTATCATAGGTTCATCACCACTTCCCAGATTCTGCACTAGCATCGAGTTGCAGTCTTTGAACAGCGTCAGTATAAATTGAGAAAATTTCAATAATATCAAAATTCTAAGAATTTCATCACATGAAGTACTCTAGAAAGCATAGGATGATCAATGACCAATATGATGTTCAGTTTAATCGGAACTGTGTTCATTCTCTCGTGATCTATTCTGTTATGAACAGTGTATGGTAATAACCATGCATCTATTACTTTAGATGTTGCGCAATTAGATTTCCTTCATGTGATGTCAAATTGTTTTTCATTGGTCTACTGTATTTCAAACATACCTAAAATGTCTATTTTGTGGGTGCTCATTTATTTTTTCATCATTTCCCTTCTATCTTATTTCAGCAATCCACTTGGCAAATCTGTGATTATTCTCTAATGGACCTAGATGGAATTATAAAATATGATAAGTATTTATTTTAATTTTCAGGTAGAAGGAGGAAACATAGATATGGCACACCATCGTGGAAAAGCTAAAAGTGCTATAAGTGAGGCAGCAGCCATGGATGAAGCTGTTAAAATGGCTATGAAATTAACAAACCCCTCGGAGACTCTCATTGTTGTGACCAGTGATCATAGCCATACTCTCTCAATCAATGGTTATGCGAAGAGGGGAGCTGATATATTTGGTAATATTTATTTTTAATTTATACACAATGTAATATTTAAAAATATCTAATAATAACAGTGTTGTTAAAGTTACTATAAAAAATAAGTCATGTGACTCCTTTCTTGGCCTTCTATTTTCCTCATTTTAATGGCAACTCGTGATCCATTACATGTGAAGGTGTTAAATTAGAAACACCTATTGTTAAAAAATCTTGCAAATAATTATCGTTGAATCTTGAGTGGATTTTTTATTTAATCTGTTTCATCCTTGAAAATGATTGCTCGCAATATGTACTCCCAAATATGGATATCACTTTTCTTACAAAATTCTTAATATTACTATATTTACTTTCAGTTTTAGCGTATTGTTTGATTGCATATCTATCAATTCTAGTTGCATATTTACATCAACGTCACCAACAACAACCTCAAAAGGATGTTGAAATAAAATAAATTATTTTTCATTGTTGTAAAAATCTTTGAATCACTCATTTAGCTCATTTGTAGCAAAGTAATTTTCTCAATATAATTTTGAACAGAAAATTTAAATTTAGTCGACATACGAGGCATATCCAGAAAGTAAGTGTACTGAATTTTTGTAGGTTACAATTTTTTTTATTTAAACAAAAAAAATACGTGGTTACCGTAGTACATATGTAAGCTATTTTTCGACATAGTCACCATTCCTCTCAATGCAGGTGGTGAAGCGGGGTATAAACTTTTTGATGCCTTCCTCGAAGTAGTTTCCCGCCAACCCCTCCGTCCACTTCTCCACCTCTTCCTTTACCTCCTCGTCGGTTGAAAACCTTTTTCCACCCATGTGCAGCTTTAGGGAGGTAAAGAGATAGTAATCTGAAGGTGCTAGGTCAGGGGAATGCACGGGATGGTTCAGGACAACCCATTTAAACGAGGCGAGCAGTTCCGTCTGGCATTGTCGTGCAACAGGCAGACACCCTTTGTCAGCATGCCTCTCCTCTTGTTCTGAATCGCCCTCAGCAATTTTTTTAGGGTCTCACAGTATCTTGCAGAGTTGATGGTCTCTCCTTGAGGCATATATTCAATTAAAATTATGCCTTGACAGTCCCAAAACACGGATACCATGATTTTCTTGACTGAAATTGTGGTTTTGAACTCTTTGGTTGAGGGATTAAGAGGTGTGACGTCACTGTTGAGACTGCCTTTTGGTTTCAGGCGTGTAGTGTGCAACGCAAGTTTCATCTCCAGTAACGATGGAGCGGAGAAATTCATCTCCATGGAGTTTGCAGCGCCTCAAAAACTCTTGCCAGTGGGTAATTTTGAACAATCAATACTTGCGTATTGGAAAATAATTAAAGCTTTTGTTTGTTTCAAAGAAATATTTATTTCTACTCTGCATTAATATTTTTTTTTTGTATTTATTCAAATAAAAAATATAAAATTTGCGCTAAAAGGAAAAAAATATATAAAATCATGGAGTGAATCCATAGGTAGATTGTATTGATAATACTTATTTATCAAGTACGAATAAATACTTCAAAAAATATCAACATTTGATCTAATAAACCTCACAAGTAGTGTGAGAAGCAAACAGAATGCATGTAAATCATTGCCAATTAACAAAATTGACGTTTTATAAAAAGTCCTAGTGTTAATCCAACTGCAAGCACAAAGATGACATGCGGTATATATCTGAAAAAGAAAAAACTAATGTTAATAATAATAATAAAAGGACATTTATATAGCTCCGTTTAGAGAGCAGACTCTTCTCACGGGCGACCTAAAATGTTATAAAAAAATAAAATAAGTTGATTCTAAGAACAGGAAGGTGGTGGCTGTGGCCTTTTAGATTTATTTCCCTAGATTTGTATATATTTAGAAAAATATAGCAGATGTCGGGAAGGCAATGTTTATTATATTTCTCTAATTTTACAGCTTATACTTTATTTTATGTAATCCTAATATACTCGTACATCCTTCTGAAAAAAAAGCCCTCAAAGCCCAACGAAGAAGGTTTATGAAACCGGTAGTGAACTCAATTAACAAAGCAGTGGTGAATACAAAGAAAAAGAAAAATGGTCCTTAATTTATTTTATTAAATTAAAAAACCAATTAACATGACATCACAAAGTGAACAAAACATCTTTTTTAAGATTCAAGATATCATAAGTATCTTTTTACCACTGAAAATGAGGTGGAAAAATTTCTATGTTATCCAAGAGGTATTACTCAATACAGGTTTAGAATTGTCAACTGTCTGGACCAAAGTTTACATTTACGGAATAATAAATCATCTCAAATGAAAAGCGATTTAAAATAAAATATTACAAAATAACAGCCCAAAAAATCTATTTATGAAAATATTTGAATATTCTCTTTAATACTGTTGTACCAGTTTAATAGAAGTTTAAAAGAATCTACATAGTGCTTAAATTGATTGCCCAACTATAGTGCTTAGTCATTAAAGTAAATTTTTAAAGTTTTTATAGATAGATGATGCAGTGATGGAATAAAGAAGCAACTATTTCAGTCATATTGCATATCACTGTCATCAAGCAAATTATGAATATTACAAGTCCAGGGGTTGAAATTCAAAGTACAATATACAAGTAATGCATGCCGAATCATATTTAGACTGCTAAGATATTATAGTGCTTCAGAGATATTTGCTCAGGTTGCCTGCCAGGTTTTGTTGCATTTTTGAGTCAATGCATATGGAGAATACAAGAGTTTATAATGCAAACTAATAACTGTTTGATTATTGAGTTATTGCAAATCAACAATTAATGCTGCACCAATAGAGAATGCACTTAGCAAACAAATAAATTATTATTGCCATAACAAGAGAATTGGCTGAACAGAATAGGTATTTGTTTTTTTTATAAATTATTGTTTTATTTTATAATTATTATTTTTATATAAAGTCTTCTTTTATTGCTTATATTTTTTTTATGTAACTTGTATTGCATTTCACATATGCTGGAATATATTTTAATAATAACCTTTTTATTCCTTGAACCATAATTTCTCAACCTATAGATCGTGACCCTCAGGGGGATCGTGGTGAAATATCAGAGGGGTCTTGAAAATAAAAATCACTTATGTACAATATAAAAAAAAAACCGACACATTTCCTGATGAAAAGGAACAGCTTAGCTGCCCTGTTAGTGATGTTAAACAGTAGCTATCCTTACCTGATACAGGTTATCGTCTTTGTGCAGCCACGTGCACATGCATCAATGAGATATTAAGGTTTTGTAGGGGAGTTATGAACTTATTTTATTCTTTTTATAAATTGGGGATCACAAGTTTAAAAAGGTTGAGAAACAATACCTTAATTAAACATTACATTAAAATAATATTACTTACTGCACTAGATTTGGTCCCTCTGATGTGCATTCTGTTTCAGGCAATTCACCTATTTTAAACTTCTTCAGAAGCTCTCTGTAATAAATAAAAATAGTTCGATTAAAAGGATTTGACAAAATTCTATAAGTTTTTTTAATCCTACATAGAAATTATATTTTTTATAATATATCTTATTTGCATATTATACCTTGCATCACTGCTGTGTCCAACATCTTCAAAAGCCGTTGTTCCGTCTATCCCGGCATAATGTAAAAGAGCATCCTCTCCTCCAGGGTGCTGAAAAGTTAAGAAATTACTCATGATTAATGCATTACTTTTTGGGGTTCCTTTACTATATCAACAGCAAAACAGAAGATAGTGAATTAATTTTAAAGAAATTATTTTCATAAGTCCAGTCGTATACTAAACTATAAACTTTCTTAACACTGCAAACGGAGGGAGACATGTTTGTAATGAGCGTTCTCATATTGGTTGGCATTGAGTTTTGTCAAAATTAGATTTTCATAAAATGCATGGATATAATTTCTTGAGCATACAAAGACATCTTCCGTTCCTAATATATGTAGTCAAGCTTGTTGGAGAAGTTGTGACTTGTCTAGTATTACTAGATTATTAGTGTTAATTGTTCCTAACAATTGCCCAAGACTGCCCCAATTTCTCAATCACTCACACAGGAACGGGCCTTCCAGATGCTATATCTAATGAAAGGGCTCTTCAGAATAGGACTGCTTCGAATATTAACATATTTCATATCACAATATCAAAAGCAAAGCATTCATGAACTCCTTTAAGTGAAAATTAATTAATCGTTATCATTTTGTATTTTTTTTAAATATGTAAGAAAATGTTGAAAATTTCAATGTAATCGGGCTAAGCCTGTATTGTGAATAAAATAAATTACATAAAAAGTTTAATGCTTTAAAACAAACAGTCCCTTGAATCTTGTTGAATTGAATAAACATACAATAATTCAGTACCTCTTTTAGAAAAGCAGTAACATCATAGATTGAGTTATGTATAACCATCCACAAGCTCTTTTTATTGTTATGTTTTTTGACTTCGTCCATGGATATTATTTTCGATTTAGACATCTTGATTTCACTTAATTATTATTATTCAACAATTAAGTTTTATATACAAATCTCTGAGTAAATTATGAATTCGATATATAAAAATTACTATTTGCAAATTATATAAAATCTGGATTGCGCAAGTTGCTACGAAACGTGACGATTACCTTGAAAATGTGAAAGTTTAAAGCATTTTAGACTATATTTTCAGTTAGAAAAATACTTAAATAGTTCACGTGCTTCGATCGGATTATACAAAAAATTTTGTTAAATTTGTAAAACTGTCAAACTGACAGGATAGATCTTTGGAAAATTTGTGAATAATCTTCATATTGAAGATATATTTTTTCCTCATGACAACATCAAATACTTTATTCAAACGATACTTCGAGTAAACAAAATAATGCTAAATATAGTAGAGTACTAAAAGTGAAACAAACTTTTTACTAATTGTAAAATGTGAGATAATTAACAAGAGATAATATTGTTTCCTGAATAATAATTTCGTCATGATAGCTATGAAAATTTAATTGTTTGACTCAAGATGTTCAATTGTAACATTGTTAAGCGTAATTTCAAAATATTATTTCTAATGGAGACCAAATATTCTCTGTGAACTAAAGAAATAAAATATTTTTAATTAATTTTTCAATCCAAAAATAATATTTTTAAGAATTTATTAAAAGCATTAAAGTATTGTGTTTGATAAAAATACAATTTGTTTTGCGAAGGCTTTAATTTTTTTCCTACTGTAACGATGGTCGCTATCAGTGTAGCACGTGTCCTATTAGGACGTGCTGATGATCTTGATATCGACATCGTTATCTTCGTTTTCACTGATTCTGCGTTACTTCTCGTACAGAATCATCAATATAGCGAATTGCTCATTTCTATAAGTCATGATGATCTTGATTTGTTGTCAATAAATATGGACTCAGGAATGCGGATATAAATCGATAAGTGGACAGCAGGTAAATAAATAACAAAGTCTTGACAGTTGACTGAATGACAATACGAATATATGTTTATTTATCGGAGCGCCGGTCTTTTATACAAATGGGTGAACCAGTTCGCGTTACATGCTCCGTCTCGCTCTGGCACGTAAATTGGCGGTAGGTTAATTATTTATATTTGGAGATGACTGGACAAATCGCGGGTACTATAAAAATAGTAAACATTGTCGCCGTTCTTGACGTGTAGCTATCTATGAATACTTGATCGGTCAATGACCCTGTATGTTTATGATCAACAATAATTAATTTAATTTATTTGTGTTTTAACAATTCACTCGTTATTTTGACAATTCATTTAGGTAGGTATACAGGCAGGTACACTACTTTTAAATTTAAATAAAAATTATAACTTTCAAAATAACTTAAACAAACTGTGACTAGAATAAAATAAAGCTACTAGAATATATATATCTAAAATTCGATACTCTCAGATTGTGAGAATGTATAATAAAGTATTGATTCAATATTTTTGAATGTATATAAATATGCTGTAAGATAATATAAAGAAATTAGAATTGCAAGAAAAATATAACATGTCAGAAAAATCTTTTTGCTATAGAAATTAGGGAATCAAAGGTGGTCTAAGCATTAATAAAGGAAATTTAAAAATATTGAAAGCTTAACTAGAAGAATGACGAAATCTGTTGCGCTTTAGCTAAAAGTAAATATATTTCCCATCGAAAAGGCTCGCGGCCATTCCGAAGAATAATGTAATAAAAGTGCTAACTCTTATAGGGAGAAAAATACAAACCTGGCAATAAGAATTATATTTCCATGCCATAAACTAAAAAAAACGCTCCACATGGTTTGTCGAATATTTTTGTGTAATTGACGTTTCTCTATTTTTTTAATAGTTTTTTAGGTTAGTTTATATTTAATGGATTACAACGCATTAAAAAAATAAATTAAAGTTTAAGAAGTCAGCATGGAAAAAATGAATAACGATGTTAACCGTCTGAAAGCTTCAATAGTGGAAATGATTTCAAACTTGAAAGGGAAAGACAACGAAAGCAAATCGAAACCTTTGCTGAATTGGATAAACTCGGGCGAGTTTTTAGTAGGTTTGTTTCAAATTCTTAATTATTTACAATAAAAAATAAATTAGATAAAACAAAACTGCACTATTTGGTTAAAACTTGTTTTCGGAGTAATTAATTTTATCGCCAAAATATGTCAGTTTCGTACAAAAAAATAGTGTCGATTCTTATTATATCTAAGTTTTCTTATTAATATATATCTATCTTATATCTAAGTTTAGACGAAGTTTTTTTGTATACATATATTAATTTAAGATAAGAATACAATCCTTTTTGAGAATTTATAAAATTTTATATGAATATTACACAGATACACTTCACTCCACCTAAAGTAATATGTGTTACTATTACTTATTGGAAGACCTCCAAAGATTTCATTGTAGTTACTCTTTCCTTGGGAAATTTTCGGGGGTTTTCATACTAAATATGTGGAAAAGTACCCAATCTAATGGCCCCAGTCCCCACCTTCCTCTCCTTACAATTAACCTATTTTTTTATTTTTAATCTGTCAATAAGAATGGTTTCAATTCCCTAGTTAGAGTTTTGAGAAGAGTCTGCTCTCTAAAATGCGCTATATAAATTGTCCTGTTATTATTATAAACCGTCCTAGAGACGACCTTGATTGATGACAGTGATCATTAAACCAATAATAATAGGATACAGACTAAAATCGCTATAAAAAAATATTTTGTAATGAGAAGTATACCCAAGATGAATATCTCAACCGATATCGCACACTGTACAATGACACTGGATGTAAATTTTGTTGCTGCAACTTTTGGGGATTTTTCAGTCTAAATATGGCAGTTTTGCTTGTTAACATTGCCTTTAAGGTCAGAATGAGCCTTATCCAACATAAAGAAGCAATTAATAAATTTTGGATCTTCCTTCACATATTGTAACAATTTTCAGCAAAATTCTAGATATATTGGCAGATCCCTTGGATTTAGACTGTGTCAGTTAAATTTTGTAATGAAATAAATTCATCCGTCTTTTGCTTGTGATATTTGGTTCAACTTATATGTATATAGTATGTGAACGTGAACAAACTTTCTCAATAATAAATATCCATAAAAACACAAGAAGATCAAGATTGACTGATATCCATTTGTAAATGATATTAAGGATGTCAACAACAAGCATGCAGCTCCGACATGGAAACATTGATGCATGCATGATATAAGACAGCTTAATTTTTCTCACTGATTATTTTTGAAGTAATTGTAATTAATTTATGTAATTATAATTCGAAGTATAATTATTGATTTATAATAAATATATAAATTTTTTCATTTAATTGTAGTATTTTTAGTTTTCAAATTTCACTATAACAAATATCAAAGAAACGAAATTAAAAAAATAGATTTTTAAAAATTTAAGTTGATTATTCCTCAGCACAACATGCGAGCTAGAATAAATTCAAGTTGAATTTTTTTCTTCAAATTCTGCAACCTTTGAATATGTACAGTAAAAATGCATTACAGTAGTCAAGTTATCGAAAAGTTATGACTGAACCTGAACATTTTGGAAAATAATAGATGTTTAAGAAGCATGTGATATGATTTGTGCAGCTTGGTGGTTAGCAAAAGGGTCAACAGTTTTTTAGTGTTGGGAGAAGGCCTCAATTCTTAAAAATAACAATGATAAAATCCAGATGAATTGGAACAGATAGAGTACTGCTGAAATGGAAGTGGATAATGAAATAAGATATATATGGAGTTTTGTGGTTGCTGATACAAGATGCCTACATTGATGAAGATAATATTGTAATTCAATTATTGTAAAAATGGAATTATGTCACCTGATATGAAGTCCTCAGTTTTGGAAGCCATGAATACATTGAAAAAGATTCAGGTGTATTTATGCAGCACTGATGTCCCGGAAAATATTTTTCAACAATTATGTGATATTGAAAATGTAGTTATGAATGCTGCTAAGAAAAATTCAATAGAACAAGTAATTATTTGAAAAAAATATACTGAGTGTATTTTGAACAAGTTTTTATTCTGAAAAACAGTTTTTTATTTTTATATTTTTCTGCTATATTCAGTATAATGAAACATTTTTTATGATTCCATGAATTTCGTTATAATGGGATTTGACCTATATTGTAAAGTATAAATTATTAACTATTCATTCATTTTAGACTTGAATAAATATTCCGAAACTCGTGAATTTGAGAATAAACTAGATTCTGTTGCAAATACAATAAAGGAATTGGTACCGTGGAATGCCATTTTACCAACAGAAAAAATAAAAAAACCAGAGGTTGGCCCAAATTCCGATTGTCTGGAGAAACATACATACCATGTTGATGAGTTTTTATATGATGATTCAGAAGCTGAAGAAATACTCCAAGACAAAGGAATAAAGCAGAAATATTGTCAAGATTGTGGTTCTTTCAATATGAAGGTAAATTAACTAAACTAAATGTCAATTGTGATCTTAATTACTTGTTATAGGTTATAGTGGTTTCTGGTGAACTTAGTTGACTTTCACTGGTAGATATTGTTGGTATTCTTTGTTGCTAGTATATCTTGTATGGTAAATATTGAGGAATATTGTTATTTATGCAACTTGGGATTTTCAAATACTTAATTTTTAAACAACATAGCTCGTACATGTATAAAATATAGTTAATATTTTTTATTTCATTAGTTATATTTTTTAGGATACCATTTTGATATCCCATTCCCTGTCTAGAACAAAACTTCAGTATATTTTTAAAGTACTTTTACCAAAAGATTGTTCATCGAAGAAAATACTAGATGTTGGTTCAAGAATAGGCGCAGTTCTCTATGGAGTAAGTTTGATTTTACACTATTTTTAAAACAATTCACTGTTATTATAAAAAGTTATTTCTAAAAACAATGGCACAATTATGTAAGTTTTCATTTACTTTTAGATTCACATTTGTATGTGGGTTATTTTTACAATGGAGTCCATAACTTTTCATTTTATTCGATTTGTGTATAACTGATATTAAAAAGAATCGTCAAAATAATAAAATTTTAATAAAACACATATAATTTCATTTTCTGATATATAAGGCCAAAAGCACAGTAATCCCTTAGTTTGCACGGGAGTTATTCTACATCACAATACGAATCCATGTGAAGAACTTTTTATGGAAAAGTAAGATTCAGTTCTTGACCACCAAAAATGTAAAAAAAAATAATTTACGAGAGCTTTTTTATCACAAACAGTAAAAACGTTGTCTTGAAAAAAATCCAATTTAAAAATAAATAAATTATGTATTTTATTGGTCCAAATCATGGCTTCTTCAATTCAAGGTTTTTTGGAGTGTTTTACTGCGTGGTTTGGCTTATGATGCCTCAAGCCAAATCACGTAGTAAAATACTCTGAAAAACCTTATCCAACTGATACAAAGAACCACAAAATACTCAACACATACATGGGTTCTTCGTTATTCTTTTGCTTTGTTGAATTATCCCCAGATATCGGCACAAATGCCATTTAAGTAAGTTTTTATTGAAAATGTATTAAATAAATATTCATAATGTGATAAATCAAACATTCTTTTACCGGGGATTTTATATTGATAATTTCCAAGATAATATCAATATTTTTTATAAAATTACTAAAGAAACTACATAAACTGAGTGAATTTATTAGAAATAATTAATTACACCTGCTAAACCATACAATGTGAATCTTTGAATGTGTGCACTCAGAAATTGAAATAGTTAATATGAGACCACACACTTGGAGGGATTACTGTAGTTGTAATTAGTAGTCCTATCAACCAGAATAAATTTTAGGAAATAAAGGAACAAGGATTGTAAACTCTCACAGTGAACAAATGTGCCATTTCTCCTTTTGGTTTGCTTTTTTTAGATAATAGTCTAATAACTGTACTCTTGATTTTAAGGCATACTTCTGTACAAATTCTTCTGAAATTTATGGCGTGGAAATGAATAGAGAATTATGCGATCTACAAAATAAAATAATTACACACTACAATATGGAAGAAAGAATTAAACTGATAAATGATGATATCGCTCAACAAGAAGATATAGTTGCCATTAGTGATATTGTAATATTAAATAATGTTTTTGAATTCTTCCTCGAGCAAGAAGCGCAAATTAAAATTTGGAGATTTATAAAGAAGACACTTAAAAAAGGATGTTTGATTGTGTCTATTCCATCTATTGAAGAGAATTTGGACAACCTTAATATATATGATGAGTTTTCAAAGTGGATTGAAAAATGTGCACCGTTTCAAGAGGAAAATAATGCATACTTTGATGAAGAAACAATGTTATCATTTCATGATATTTATTTTTATACTGTAAAATAAATATTCCTTTTTAAAATTCTGTTTTAATTTATATATCAATTAACCTTTTATCCATTTTATACATAAACTCAACATTTGATTGGGATAGATGGTAAATTAATTGAGTAAACAAAGTAGTATGATACATAAAAGTTTTATTCCATCCAATAGGTGGATTAGAGTCATGATTTAAATGAATTATATATTAGGAGTACAAATTAGATTGGTCCGTTTCCAAAATATGGCTCTGGCTGTTATGAATGGTTCATAGTGACAGCCGATTTTGGCGGTTTCAGAGAGGTTAGACATCTGCCAATAATATTCAGTTTATATCGCTTTGAGTTTCATGCAAAAACCTTGTTTTCTACAGTGTTGAAAATGTCGAATTTTGTGTTAACCAAGCAGTATTTGGGGGAGGTTTTAATTTTCTGCTTTAATTGGAAGAAAAGTGCAGCTGAAGCCCATCGAATGCTTGTCGAAGCTTATAGTGATGCTGCTCCAACTGATAAATCATGTAGGGGATGGTTTCGACGTTTCAAGGATGGAGATTTCAGCGTCGAAGACAAGCCTCGCTCTGGACAGCCATAAAAATTCGAGGACAAAGAATTAGAGGCATTACTCGAAGAAGATCAGAGTCAAACACAAGAAGAGCTTGCAGAATCATTGGGAGTGACTCAACAAGCCGTTTCCGTACGATTAAGAGCCATGGGAATGATTCAAAAACAAGGAAATAGGGTGAACTGAAACCGAGAGACGTTGAAAGGCGATTTGTCACTTGCGAGCAGCTGATTCAAAGGCAACAAAGAAAAGGTTTTTTGCATCGGATTGTAACTGGAGATGAGAAGTGGATATTCTACGACAGGCGTTCCCAACCTTTTTGTACTCTAGAGCACATTCTAAAATATCGGTAGGGTGGCGGGCACCACCTATTTTTAATCGACAAACTCCTTCCATAACTTCTTATTTTCCCATAATTTATTTTCTTATATTCATAATTTATTAATAAATAATAAACAAAAATGTTTCAAAATGATAAAATTACTATTCAAATTGCATACACACAGAGAAATGTATTTACAAAACGTAAACAAAAAACACAAATACAAAGAAAACATTTTATAAAAAAATATAATATCAATATGTCAATGTGATCTTTGGCATTGCATATCATTGGCCAGTGCCTCATACTCATAATTAGGAGAGTATGACGATAGCAGATAATCCTGTTAGCAAACAATCATAAAGATGCTCATCGGTGAGTCGAGATCTATATCTTGATTTTATTAAGTTCATGTTTGAAAACAATGATTCGCATAAATATGTCGAACCGAAAAATGATTCAATTTTATATGCCGCTTTTTTCAAAAATGGGAACTTTTCTCTGTCCACTGTATTCCAAAAGTCCTCTGATATTAAGGATTTTAGCAAAATATCATTCTTAAGGTCCAAAATTTCTAACTCTAGTTCTTCTGTCTTACCTTGAACCAAATCTGCAATACATGCGGCCATTTCCATTACATTTATTTGGCAAGTAAAAGGATTGATACAGAAGGAAACAATTGGCTCGATATGTGTAAACTGCAAAAATCTCTCTTCAAACTGTTTTTTTAACACTTGAAGATGCTTAATAAATAATGACCCGTTTAATTCATTGTTACCTAACATTTTCTTCATATGTGGGAAATGCACGAGAGAATTGATCTGCAGATGTGATATCAATAAATCCAATTTAGCTTTAAATGACTTTACAGAGTTTATCATTTCAGCTATGTTTTTGTCTTTCCCCTGCAACTCCAAATTTAAAGAATTCAATTTTTCCATGATGTCTGTGAGAAATCCCAAATCAATCAGCCAGCGAGAGTCAGCTAGTTCATCATAATTTTTCTTTTTATCGTTTATAAATGTTTTTATTTCTTCAATTAAACTCACAAATCTTGTAAGAACCTTTCCTTTACTGAGCCAACGTACTTCAGTATGCAGAATAAGATCATGTCCTTTATCTTCAGTATCTTCTAACAGGGCCTTGAAAAGTCGGTGTTGCAAAGGAGCTGCTCGAATAGAATTGATTATTTTTGTAACTATTTTCATAACGTGTTCAAATGGCAATATTTTACAACACAGAGCTTCCTGGTGGATAATACAGTGGTAGGACATAAAGTTTGAAAATGATTCATCCTTCTTGCAGAGGGCAATAAATTCTTTGTTTTTACCTACCATTGCTGGTGCCCCATCGGTGGTTATCGCAGACAGCTTGTGCAAAGGCATATTTATTGACTTGGCGTATGTTCTGAATGTATTATAAATATCCTCACCCGTTGTCTGTCCTTTCATAGGTAATATTTGCAACATATCCTCTTTTACTGTGAAGTTACTAAATACCATTCTCATCATAACTGCAAACTGTGCGGTGTCTGATATATCTGTTGACTCGTCAAATTGTAGCGAGAACCAGTCACATATTTCCAAGTCAGTCTTTAACTGAGTTTGTATGTCTGTTGAAATTGCATGTATTCTTCTTGTGACGGTGTTATTTGACAACTGTAAGTCTTGTATTGCTGAGACAATCTCACGTTTGTTAGAAAATCCATCAAACAAAATATCGGCACCAGTCAAAAATAGTTCTTTAAACAACTCACCATCAATGAAAGGTTTCTTCTTTTTTGCGAGCATGTGAGAAATTTTGATAGAAGCAATGGTGGCCTTTTTAGAACTTTCCACATGTCTAGTGAATACAGTCTGTTGTGCAGTTAGACTTGATTTTAGTTCACATAATTTTTTCTTTCTTACTTCAGATTTAAGTGGATAATTCACATCAAAAGTGGCATGAATTGTCTGAAAGTGTCGTTCAACATTATGTTTCTGTCGTGAAAAAATTCTGTCTCTGTCGAATAGTGGCGGGCACATACGAATCGTTGCCATGGCGCCCGCGGACACGGGGTTGGGAACCTCTGTTCTACGACAACCCCAAGAAGGAAAAATACTACACTAAGCCCGGTCAATCATTGCCATCGACCTCAACATCAACACCAAAACAGAACATACATGGTTCGAAGATCATGCTCTGTATCTGGTGGGACCAAAGGGGTGTTGTTTACTATGAGGTGCTGAAACCTGGCGATTCCATTACGGGCGATCGGTATCGGCTACAATTAATTCGTTTGAGCCGTGCATTTCGAGAAAAACGGCCGGAATACTAGCAAAGACATAATAAAGTTATTCTTCTTCATGACAACGCTCGGCCTCATGTCGCAAAAGTCGTAATAAAATATTTGGAAACGCTCAAATGGGATGTTTTACCGCACCCGCTGTATTCCCTGGACATTGCTCCTTCTATTACTGGTTGTTCCGAAGGATGCAGCACAATTTGGCAGGTCACTGGTTCACTTCTTTCGTAGAAACCGAAAATTGGCTCCAAACTTGGATCGCGACAAAAGACGAGTCATTTTTTCGAGATGGAATTCGAAAATTGCCTGAGAGATAGGAAAATGTAGTAGCCAGCGATGGACAATACTTTAATTGATCTATTCATTCATTTTGTTTAGAAATAAATGCATTTTTGAACACAAAAAAACGGACCCAACTACTCGTAATTTGTACACCCAATACATATTTTAATAAATTTGTCGACACCATAAGAACTCGTTGAAAAAAGTCAAGGTTGTGGTTTAATGGTTAGTATTCATTCCAGGTTCGATTCTTGGTTTATTTACTCTGACTGGTTTTACTCTTGGGCCATTTTACATCTGAATTTATGTTTTTTCTGAAGCTTATACTATATGGTGCTTATCTTAAATTCTTATAGGGATATTAAGCAACACAAAAATTATGTTATTTAAAACTCTACCTAATGGAAGGCTGCACCCGATTAAACCTGCCCATCGTCTTGGAAGTTAAATCTCCTTACCATAAAAATCGGGTTTGATTTGTCAAGACTGTTTGCTTGCTGGAGTGCAACAGCTAACACATACATTCCATACACAAGATGGCTGGCACAGGCATCTTCCATACACAAGATGGCTGACAATTATAATCGATCATGAAGGATAGCCTATCATATATCATTGGAAGAAGAGACACAATTTACGATGAAAGTATATTTAGTCAATGAATATGTGTACAGAAGACAACACTTCAAGTCCTAAATTATTATGTTAATGGCTACTTTAAATAACATGACAGTCCTATAATTACATACGTGCCGTTTCCCTGTTGATATATATATTTTTTTATTTTGCACCTTCATTGCTAATACAATCTGGGCGGTTTTATTGCCAGGCGGCAATCTCTTTCAGGCTGTAATGAAGTGGGCACAGAACTAATAGTGTATGGGGGTGAGCGAGTGATCAAGTGGCTGAGATAATTTTTCGACAAATGTTGGTAACCTGATTACACACTGAAAGACTGGAGGAGTGTAGTGATAGTTCCTTTATATAAAGGTAAGGGTGTAAGTGTAGTGTGGAAGTTATAGAACCATTAGTTTGTTGAGTGTAATAAGTAAACTACAGAAAAATTCTGATAAAAAGAGAAAAGGAAGTGTAGGATGCTCAGGGTGCCTGTTAAGTGGAAGAGGATGTGTGGATCAGATTTTCTCTTTTTGTATGATTATGGAATAATTAAAAAATAATGTGCATTTGTGAACTTGGAAAAAGCACATGATCGTGTAGTAAGAGGCAGGCTATTTAAAATATTGAATGAATATGGTGTTGAATGTAAATTAATACATGGTATTGCATCATTATATGCTGAAAGTAGAGCATGTATTGGAGTGAACTGTGCCTTGATTGATTAGTTGAATATTTGAAAAGGAGTAAAGCAGGATGCGTCCTATAATGGAACAAATTAAATATCTTCATTTGTTTAGTTATAGGACGCATATTTTCTTTACCCCTTTTGAAATACTAAATCACTCAGTCAAGCCACTTCACTCTAATAGCAGTAACATACAAATGCTACTTAGTGGTTCCATTACATGATGGAAAATTATGCATAAATATAGACTAAAATAAGAATGATTATTAGAATTTTTAAATCATGTCATATAACATCATCATAGGAGACTAAATGCTAAAAATAAAGCATCATAATTTTGCTGAAGCATTTGTGATAAATAAAATATGATATATTTAGGGTGACTACATTTTTCGCTTTTTGTGTAGTAAAATACTTTTTCAGATTCTTAATTTTGTCAAACTCCTTTTGGATGTGACTTTTATGTAACTCTATCACATACATATATGAAAACAAAGGGAGAGTTTTTGATTTGAAAATAAGAGAGCTCTGTTATCTTTGCATACTCAAACATAATTTATGATATATGTATGCAGGACCGGACAGGAAAGCATTTAATTGAAACATGTGATAAGCTGATTGACTTAAAACAGGATTTCCTAGTTAGTCAGCAGGACTACAGTATCTGAACATAGAAATTAAGCATGATGGGAGAAGAGGAATATGTTTTTTTAATGATTATTGAAATGTATGTCTTTGAACTCTTATTTTATTATTGTATCTTTCATTGTCATGTAAAATAAGTAAAAAAAATATGGAAGAATTATATGAAAAAGAAACAAACAAACGAGCACATTTATATAAGTTATGTAGACGAGGCTGAAACACATATGGTAAGGAACATGCGAATATTTAATTTTTTGTTTTTATAGCTTATGGGATACGATGTGCCAATGTGTATACCACGTTCATCGGCTTTTGAATTGGCCGCCTGCGTGTACTGAGAGATCTTAACTCAAAATCGAAAAAAACCGTACAAAACGGAAAGTGTGGCTTTATTATTCTTGATTACGTACACCGCGCGTTATCTTCCGATAAAAAAATTTGTTGCGGTTATAACTTTAGTGATTAACTTTCGTGAGTTTGATTTATTAAGTTTATTTCCTTTAAAGAGACATGGATTCCAAACAAATTGTTGTGTTGGGATCATGTAGTATTGATTTTACAACGTAAGTATTTATATAATGAGTTATATCAATTTACGTAATATTATATCAATTGACGTAATATTAATTCGGCATTTAACTAAATGCACCTTTATCTAAATGTCAAAACTGACAGTTGACGTTTTATAATAGAGATGGGAAATTTCGCTCAATGTTTTGAACTAATTCTGCAAAAAATCAATAAGGTAAAACGAGCTATCCTTTTTTAGAGTAATTGAATCGTTTTTCTAAGGAGCATTTTATTTTGTTTATGAATATCTTTTTTATTTCGTTTTTTAAATAACATTTTAATGTATAATTGTTTTTAACTAAACATGGAAAAGTGGCTTCTTTTCTAAAAAATATGTGTGGGTTGTTAGTTCTTTAAACGTGTATTTTACAACTCGGTGGTTTAATACGATCCGTATCATTAGACAAACTGTCGAATATGAGGCCTTCAAATCTCAGTGTGTTTTTTCGGATCGCTATGTTCGAAGTTAAGCTTAAATATATGATATAGACCAAATCGTTATAATTTATGATACGTTTTCAGCGAGATTTGCTGCCCGTTAATTGATCCCCAATATGAGCGATGATGTTGGGATATGACAGTTGATACACTACATTGCACATAGACATATAATTGTATATTATTCCTGTTTAGTAATTTAAATTATTTATATATTTTTGTATATTGTTTTTACCTGAGTGTGGCGTGATAATGATTTCAAAGAAAATTTACTAATGGATATTAAATAATCTTAACATAAAAAACAAATTAACATTTAGATAGCCTTTAATTGTATTTTTTAAAATAACGAATTGTGTGTGTGCTTTCTTTAACCATGGAATATTTTGTAATGGATGATAGGGGTGAAGATTACACATCCTATAATGACAGTAGCGATGATGATTTCGTGTTTGATGCAGACTATTCCTCTGATGAATATGCAGAATCTAGCGAAGAGGATATAACAGATTATTTAGATAAAAATCAACATACAAACAAAAATTCGCAAGAAAAAGTTATGGAAAATACAGAAAGTCATTCTAGTGATGGTTCTGATAGTTGGAAGTCTGTATCAAAAACTGATAATTTTCCTCGTCGCTACCAGTTTTTCATTGGGAGTGAAGAAGCTGGACCCCAAGTTTCAGAAGATTGCAAAGAACCGATTGATTTCTTCCGGTTATTCTTCACAGCAGATTTGATTGACAGCATAGTGCAAGAAACTAATGCTTACGCAATAAGAAAAATTCACTATGCGTCATTAACTCCTCGATCAGTTTGGCATAATTGGATGGACGTGACTCCTGAAGAATTTGTGCCTTTCTTAGGGGTGATACTCAACATGGGTTTGTGGCCTGCAAAAGCAATGCAAGATTATTGGTCTACAAAGTTCAACTGTCAGTTCAACTTTTTTAGACAGGTATTCAAAAGAGAACGGTTTTTACAAATATTTTGGATGATTCATATAAATAGCAGTGAGATGAAACATGAAATATTAAGAAACAAAATCCAAAAGATCGAAACCTTTCTTCTATATTTAGATACAAAATTTAAGAAGTATTACATTCCACATCAAAATATTGTCATTAAAGAATCTGTCATGAGGTTTGATGGGAAAATATGTTTCGCCACTAGGAATCCAAAAAAGCCAACAAAACGGGGAATCAGAATTTATATTTTGGCAGATTCAAAAGGATATGTGTATTCTTTTTTGCCATATTATGGAAAATTATCTGAATCCATGACGAATGGCGAAAATACATTTACCACGAATGTGGTGCTATCTTTATATGACAAATTGTTGAACTCTATTCCTTGTGCAGAAGGGTTTCATGTTTATACGGATAAGTACTACACAAGCCTGCAGTTAGCAAATGAACTTTATTCAAAAAAATGTTACTTGACTGGCACCATCAATCCAAAAAATGAGGAATATCCTAATGGAATGAGAAAACTAAAAATGGGAAAAGGAGAGGTGGTTGTTTACCGAAAATGTGAAAAAATTGTTCTTGGTTGGAAGGACAAACGGATTATTAAAATTTTAAGCACTTGGCACAATTTTGAAAGCCGGAATGTTAAAAAAGCTACTGATAAAGAATCAGGTTCTAAACCGGTTTGTGTAATAGACTTAAACAAACATATGAATGGTGTAGATTCAGTGGATCACAATGCTTCGTCTTACTGCTTTTTAAAAAAAATGAAATGGTGGAGAAAACTTTTCTTTTGGGGATTAGAAGCAAGTGTTACAAATGCTTATCTTCTTTATAAAGAAACTTCAGTGTCTAGAGATTGCAAACCAATGAGCCACATTCAATTTAGAAGAGACCTCATCGATCAAATGGTAGGTGACTATCGAGCTGGCTCGTCAAATGTTAGAGCTCACCATTCAAGACAAGATGACGAGCAGAGGTTGAATGGAAAATTTCATAAAATTATTCAACTTCCTGAGAAAAAACATAAAGATTGCGCTGTGTGTTCTAACAGAAGTGTACCCGGTGAAAGAAAACAAACTGTTTACATTTGTGACACGTGTGATCGGAAACCTGGTTTACATCCTAATGAATGCTTTGCAAGATACCATACAATGAAAAAATTCAAACGTTCATAGATAAAAATATCTTATTGTAAATAAAACAAATTTTTCTAAGCATTTCGGTGAATAACAAACACTTAAAAAAATCTAAAAGTCACAAATAGTCGGAAATATAAGTTATCGTTCAACACAAGGAAATTCAAGGTAATGTTTTGTTGAAATTTTTAGTTTTTTTTGTTTCCTCATATATTTTACTGCACTTTTGTAAATTGGTAACACTATCTTACCTCAATTCATTTGGAAATCCGAAAATATTGAGAATTATATTTTAAAAGTTCATCTTTTTAAATGTTTTCCTTTTTTTTCTTTATTAAATACATTGACTGTTGAATAATTTGCTTGTCTTTAAATTCTTCAAAAATAGTAAAATGGTAAAAGTAGAATTCATTGTCATATATCCTTATAAATCCTATTAGTACCATTAGGCCACTCCGGACTTACTTGTTTTTGAATCCATTCAAAGAAATTCATAATAGAATGGCGATAGGTGTTTTGTGAGTACTTATAGGCATTTTTAGCACTGAACATGTTACGGGAGTAATAGTTCCTATTTTTTTTTTGTTTTTTTTATTTCACCTGGCGAGTTTATTGCCATGTGGCAATCTCTTTCAACCAACTAGAAATATGTTTTAATGGGCCCTAAGTGAAAACCAGACTGGAATTCCATTTAAAAAAATCTGGATTCCAACGGGGATCGAACCCGCAACCTCCGCATCGGTAGACAAGCGTCTTACTACCATTTAACATTTTATATCGCAGATAAAAAGAACGGAATAAATGACCAATGAGAAAAAAAAAAAACATTTTTTATCTTTTATAGATATGCGGAGCGTTTACCAGCACCTGGAGAAACAATACATGGAAACAAATTCAAAACAAGTAATGGTGGAAAGGGAGCCAACCAGTGTTTTGCAGCATCCTTGTTGGGAGGAAAAACAGCAATGGTGGCCAAAGTACAATAATTATTCCAGTATATATGCATGTTTTTTAACAAAATTGTTTTAACATGTCTTCATTTATAATGCACATTAGGCTTAAACTAAATAGGTGATTCTTAAAACGATTAAAGGTTCAGTTCCGGAAAAGAAGTTGTTACTTAAAACACTGATATTTTTAGTTTATAAATCCATGTATTGAACTTAATTGTGTATGACTGATGTTAAAAAGCAATATAACTAAAAGAAACGCTGTAGGCTTTATTTTGCAAAATAGAGTTAGTAGCGATACAGGGTACAGGGCTGGTTTAAGAGGTACTGTTATATTAAGTTGATGTTTCACTGAAAAAACTGTTAGCGAGTGTCTTAAATGCATCATGAAGTAACATGAACATTTCATGTAAGCCATCTCATAAGCTGATATGTCAGTGATGAGAACAATACAAAATCTGAAACAGTGATTTGATAATAGCAGTAAAAAATTAAAAAATCTATTTTTATATAGTTTTATGTTATTTTAGGATATAGAAGTGAAATTTGGACAGGGCAAAAAAATGATGAAAGTTAGATAAATACGTTGAAAATGAGAGCATTGTGTAAAATGTGTGGAAAAACAATGTATGGCAGAATGAGAACATAAGGAAAGAGTGTGGATTGAAATAAGATTTAGTGCTTAAGATGATGAAAGGAGAATTGAGATCATTCAGCCATGTAGAAAGAATGAATTATGAAAATTTTCAAAAATAATCGCCACAAATAGTGTAGAAGAAACAAAAAGAATAAATCAAATTCTGAAAGGCGGAAGTAAAAGATGTGCACCAGGATATAATGAAATGGATATCTGTTCTCTCTGCCTAAACACATCCTCACCACCTAGCCATAACGCAGTTTTTATATTATGATGATACATAATTATAATATTTTCGCCACAATACAGGTGTCGCAAAAAAATGTATCCACAATTTTAATGATTATAAAGTCTGTATTTATTAGCATACAGTTCCCTTTCAACAATCATAATAAACTACATAAATGTATTTTTTATACTTAGCGCCTGTTTTCAAAGTGATGACCATTTTGGTCTAGACATTGCTGGCAACCCGAAGCAACGGAATCACAAACATTGAGAATCATTTCATTTGGGCACATTCTCTTTCAATGGCTACTCGTAATTCATCAATGGTTTCAGGTTTTTTAGCATAAACTTTATTCTTGAGAAATCCCCAAAAGAAAAAGTCGACTACCGCGTTTTCGTACTTTCAGTAGCACTTTCTTTGTTTAAAACTTAGTCTGGTTTCAGCCATTATTTCTTAATCTAAAACAAAAATAAACAGTAAGTTACCAGCTATTAAAGTGTGAATACATTTTTGGCGACACCCTGTATGTATTAGATTTTTGTTTTAGGTTGGAGATGACAACTGGGGAAAAAATTACATAGAAAAATTTTCAAGTTTAGGAATAGATACTCAATATATGAGAATAGAATCTAGTGAAACTACTGGCATAGCTCAGATTAACGTTAGTAAAAGTGGCGAAAATCAAATTGTCATTGTTGCCGGTGCCAATAACAAACTGTCTGTAAAAGATGTGGAAGATGCCAAAGACATGATTACTAATGCAGCAGTCTTGGTTTGCCAATTGGAAACACCTTTAGAATCAACTAAGAAAGCCTTTGAACTATGTAAAGGGGTAAGATTTTTTTAATCATAATATTGTAATGAAATATTGTATTTTCAAAACTGAAGATGTGCATTTGAAATTCATATAGACATTTCTCTCAATAACACTGGATGCATACTTGAGTGCTGTCAACAGCACATAATAATAAAAAGACAATTCATAGTGTTGTTTATATTTATAGTGTCATTGGAAGAGATAGTCACATGACAATAAACCCGTCAGGTTACACTTTATACAACAAATGTGTAATACTAATATGAAATGCATAATACAAATGCCAAATTTTGTTGTTACCTATACCTGTATCTAAGACATGAGAAAAAATGTTCAACAACTTGTTACCAAGATTCTGAATAATCTGTTAATTTTACTCATTCAGATTTTTTTAATCCTCTCTGGATTAGAGAATATGGTTTTCGGGTCCTGTTGTATAACTTGACTCTTGGATTTTACAGGTTAAAATCCTAAATGCCGCACCTGCCAAAGCAGACATCTGCCATGAACTACTTTCTATGACCACAATTTTATGTGTAAATGAAACTGAAGCATCATTAATGACTGGAAATGTTGTAGATAAAATAAGGTAAAGTATTTCCACATTTATGAGACACATTTCAGTATATCTGCTAAGATGATAGTCCACAATAGTATTTTGGTACCGACTTTGATGAATGGGAGTGAAACGTGGATGTGAAAAAAGACTGAGAGGAGCCAAATAAATTCTGTAGAAATGCATACATTAAGAAGAATACATAGGGAATCAATGCATGACGGAATACGGAGTGAATGTGACTAGACTGATATATTAAGTAAGAAGAAAAAACATGTAGTTTGGGCATAGAACTAATGAATGAAGAAATACTAACGAAACAAATATACAGTGCAAATGTGAGTGGAAGGCGTGTGAGAGGAAGACCAAGGAAAGTATGGTTGGATCAAGTTAATGATATTCTGAAGGAAGGAAACGTAGAAAGCCAGAGAAACCGTAGGTGTATGGTTTTGGAAGAGGCTAAGGATGAGTGTCGTGATAGAAAAGCATGCCACTCTGCTTACCCTGAAGGGAAATTGCGTGATGGTATGTATGTGTATTTCAGTTATGATTTATTTTGGAAGTGATCATTTATGTAATTTATTTCTTTTGTGTCATTATTGCCTAAAAATTATTCCAAGGGCGCATTACATTATCAAGTATTGACTCTCAAACCTTAAGAATTCTTTATGGTATCAGCTTATTCACACTCCAGAGAAGTCTTACATGCTACAGAGCTAGTCACTCCAAAAAGATGAAATAATCTGATCTGCCTATCTATCTCAACTGAACATTTAAAACCCTTAGATCTAGATAATTTTAGGGTAGCAAATCTCTCAGAAGGCACATTCCTCACACATAGTTTTTCTATGTTGTGGATGTGGCTAATAAGTTAAAACGAGCAGCATTTTTTCAACTTGAAATCTAAAGATTAAAATTTCTCCAACTGTCAAATGTTATTTTTCTCTTACAAGAAATTGGCCGAGGAACACAGATTTATAAATGAATTAACATTGTGTAAACATTTTTTTAAATATTTTCAGTGATGTTCGATCAGCAATTGAAAAGTTATTGAATATTGGATGCCAGACTGTGATTATTACCATGGGTGCTAATGGTGCAGTTTATGGAACACAGGACCAACCACAACTGACACATGTATTATGTGATAAAGTCATCCCTGTTGACACTACGGTGAGTAAAGGTCAAAGAAGATTTGCAAGCAGATCTTTACAGTTTGGAAGTAATTTTTTAAGTTCATTAATGTATGTAAACTATGAGACTTTAAAATTATATTAAAAACACCATCCTTTATCAACTTAACAATAAGAAACAATAATCTCTTTTAGATTTTTTCATTAAATATCAGCTTCATACTGGATCCAATAGCACACCAAAGTGAGTTTTTTTTAAAGAATATATATGACCGAAGTCATAGGTATCCTTTTACCTTCGAATACTAGGCAGAAAAAATGCTGTATCATTCGAGGAGAGTAGCACAGCATAGGGTTCGAACCGGCGACCTTTTGCATGGAAATCCAGTGCGTTACTGCGCGGTTATATGGTACACCTGTTGAGACATAGACCTTGAAGGTATCCACGTGAAATAGATTGGATATTTGAATTTTGGATAGACAGAAGGATGCTAAGGATACCTTGGACATACATGGTTAGTAACTTCAATGTCCTATTAGGCTGTAACCCAAATGAAGTTGCTTACTAATATCGAAGTTTGTAAGGTGACATTGGACTCACATTTAGACCATTTTTTATGTGGTAAGAACTATGGTCTTCTACATCTCAAGGGGAAAATTGAGGGTGTTGAAAGATGACTGGTGTTGTAGCTTCACAACATCAGGTACTTGATTGAAATGAGGAGTATTGGAGAGCTGATTTATCTGGCCGAGGAGTGAGACTTTTGTTCTGGCAATTGCCAATATTAGAGATATCTGATATGGCACAGGAAGAAAAGAGAGTAATTTTAAAGAAAGATAGATTTAGAGGTGGCAAATGTGTATGCCACTACATTTGGTTGTCCAGTGCTTTCTTTTTCCCTTCAGGAAAATGGAATCTATGTGAGAAATAATAATTATTATTTTGGCTTTCAGGGTGCTGGTGATGCATTTATCGGAGCATTGGCTACACTGATTGCATCCAAGATTGATGTCCCTTTTTATCAAGTTATCGGCGCAGCTTGCAAAGTGGCTTCTATTTCGGTGACTAAAGAAGGAACTCAAGATAGTTATTCGAATATAGACATTGAGTTCTTGATCCAATATGACTATAAATACACTAATAATGTTTGAAATAATTAGCCAATATAGATGATATTCATGCATTGAGGGCAAGAAAGCATAACCTTCAAATTACAAATGTGATAGAAGGGACAAAAACTGTGAAATTTTATATGTATATCAAATGATGATTTGTTCAAACATACGTTTTGATTTACATGGCTATAATACAGTTTTTCAATTCTGTCAAATTTGCTATTTAAATGTTACGTTCTTTTTGCTCAGAATACAATACGAGTATATACATTTGTTATTGCTCTTATGTGTTGCACATTTAGTTTTAAAAAATGTTTATGAATATCATTTAATTTTTCTTTGAAAATAAAGTTTTGTTTTCAATATTCCTGTTTTTGATTGATGTTGAATTTATTTTCGATGGTCATATATCTCTTATAGCCTGCCATGCGACATCCGGTTCGGCTCCTATTTGCACGTATATTTCAGGAAAAAGTGCTCTCTCATCCATAAAATGACGGTTTGATCAATTGATTATAAGTTAGAGAGCTGCTAGAGATTTGGCAATTTAGAATTTCGCATTGAGTACAATTCGTTTAATAATATGTTGTTAGACCCCTTTTAAAGTTTGAATTGGCAATTTGTAAACTTCTAAGGCTGAAACCGATGTTTTCATGCTGAAACATGATCACGAATTAGCTTAGATTTTAAAGTCACCCAATTCATCATTATCATGAGTAATAAGTTAGTTTTTAAAATATGTTAAGAAATTAAATACTCACCACCTGCATGATAGGTAGCTAGTGTCTACTCCGTTATCATAAAATTGCAAAATATTGATTATACTCGTAAATATTGTTAAAATGGAAATATGCTTTTGGAACTGTATTTTATGAAATTAGTTTTTTGACTCTGCTATAAAATTATCCAACGATACAAAGTTTTCTCAGGAAGGACTCAATATGTTCTAATAAAAAAAAACTAGTGATATATAATTTTACAAAATATATGTTTATTTGTAAATTAAAACACAGACTATTATCAACAATATTTTTATAATTCTAAAATCTAGTTACTATCTCATTAAATACTTTTATAACTCTTCTTATAAGTACCCCACTGTTATGTGCAGTGTTAATAGAGAAGCTGTAAAAAAGACAAGAAAAAATGTATATAATTTTGAAAAAAAAACTTGAATAATTGCACTGATAATCATTATAATTTTTATTGAAAGTTTTATCATCCTCTATGTAATCTATAAATACACTAATATAAATCTTTAACAAAATTATATAAAATGTTCAATAAAATTTTCATTGAAACAATTCAGAAACTTTAGATGTTATACCTGATCTTTTATCTTTCATGCAAGCAAAGATTTGTAAGAACTGTAACTTGTTCGAAATAACTGACACAGAAATTAGAGCTCACATTGATGCTCGATATTAGGTATATTGGAAAATTCTTGCATTTTTTTCCTAAGTGCGCACATTGCCCAGTTGTGACCTGACCTTCCAGTTGAAAGGATATATTTTGTGTTGTGGATTGACTGTATAGATTTTTATGTCTCGTCATTTTGTGAGTCCTTTATACTTAAAATGATGGAGGAGTTACCATCAAAACATTTTTGATAATATATGATGCGAGTATAAATTTCATAAAATAAATTCTGTTACTATTGCCCCAAAAAACGTTTGCAATGTTAATGGTAATAAACTGAGTGCATACATGTCAATGATGATTTAAAAAGTTTTGGTTGAGAAATTCGAGTCTTATTAAGAGGTCCTGTGCTGGTTGCCCTGTAAAATTTGACCATGCAATGTTACCAGCAGACATCAAATCAAATTCAAACGATTCACCTGATCAATTAAACATTATACAATCTGCTCGCATAGAATGGTAGGTCCCATATGGGCTTCGTCGAATGCACAGCAGTTAAAAACGCCTTTCTTGCACTCAGCAGGGTGGTTGCATTAATGTGGGATATCATTCTCAGGCTAGTCGATTGTCATTCCAAGATTAGTTGTCTACGATGATAACAGTTGTTCCTGAAAAGAAAATTGTTGGAGCGCGTGCATAGACCCCTTCAATGGTGCCCTGTAGGTTTTTTGCGGGGTGAAGTTATATACAGCCCTGCGGGCAACCGATATGAACCTCCCTATATAAGAGTTTAGATTCACAGTCAACTCTCACCCTGTGACCTCTGAAGTAGTCCTGAATTAAAAGGAAAATGTTCCGTGGTATATTGAGTTTTAATTTTGTTAAAATCATGGGCCACAAGGCATTGTTGAAGATGCCTGAAATATTGAGAGAAATTAAGAACACATTTTCTTTCCAGTAAATGGCATCCTCGTAGGAGACTCCTGGGAAAGTGGTCAGTTCTGTACAAAGTGAGTCTATCACTAATGAGTTTTTCCAAGATTTTGCTTATAGGTAGGAGAGTTATTGGCCTATGGATCTGTTTTGTGTTTATCACAATGTTTTGGAATGAAGATCAAGACTTGTTTTGCAGCACTCAGGGAAAATGCCTTCCGACAAGTACTTATTGTATAGATCGTTCAAGCTCCAGTAGGGCATCAATTTTGTCGACCCTAGTTATTAGTTATTACATTGCTCCAGACAAAACTTTTTGCTGATCATTTTTTTAAATGCATCATTCCAGATGACGAAAAGTGAGTCTTGTACAATAACAGAAAACATAGCAAACAATGGTTGTCTCCAAATCAGATTGCTGAGCCAATCCCTAAGCTTGGTGAAATTATAAAGGAATCATTTTCAATGAGATATTAAAGCCTAGTAAAACCTCAAACCTCTATTATGAATATCTGGGTTGTTTGATTCAATAAATGGTCAGAAATTGTAAATAGAAGGAGAGTTGTTCTTCAGTATGTCAACACATGACCTTACGAAGCATAAGACTTATGAAAAATTCCAGGTTTGGTTGAAAAGTTCTACCTCACCCCCCATACTCACCAGATACTCTCACCTATAAGTCAGATGGTTGTACTATAAACAATGCAAGTATAATTTAGGAATCTTTTCTTTCCATCTCTAAGATGGACTCTACTTGTAATAAAATCAATTTGAAATGAAGTTGCACAGGAAGTAAATAAAGATGGTAAGTTGTAATGAAATTGGTTAGTTTTGAGAGTGGCATCATTTGTTGACTCAACCGCTCCCAAATGTCAAATGAATTTGTGCGAAGCACTTGGGTGTGGCCAAGCATGAAGTCACCTAGTCTATTAGACACGTAGCACCTAGCGAAGCACTTTGGTGTGGCCTTAGCCTAACAAAACAGATATATAGTGCAAACGTGAGTGGAAGGCGTGTGAGGAAGATCAAGGGAATGTCGATCAAGTGAATGTTATTCTGAAAGAAACAAATGAAAGGGAGACAGGTCGGACTGTGGTAGCTATAGAGGAATTACACTGCTTTCGGTTGTGGGTAAAATATTCAGCAGAATTGTCGTTTACAGGCTTACCAGGGTCATGGACAGGATCACCCCAGTCACAAGCTGGGTTTCGTGCATCCCGTGGTCTGTTTGCCGCTTTTGTCGATTTGGCCAAGGCTTTTGACTCAATCAATAGATTTATTATGGAGGATCCTTGGGAGACTTGGTGTCCTACCACTTCTAACCCAGCTGCATAACTGCAACAGGTGTTATGTCTCGTTTGGTGGACTGGAGACGGACGCATTTGATACCAACACCGGCGTCCGTCAGGGATGCGTCCTTGCTCCGATTCTATTTAATGCATACATGACATCCTTTATGTTTGTCGTTGATAGATGACTTTGTCTCAGAGGAATTGAGGTGAGATACAAGACTGATGGAGGACTACATAATCTGTGTAGATTACATGCTCAAACAAGAGTTGCTCACACATACATCACGGAGCTGAAATATGCGAATGATTGCGCTCTTGTTGTGCAGTCAGAGGAAGACCTTCGAAAGATCATCAATGTTTTTACAGAGGTGTATCAGATGTTTGGCCAGGAAATAAATGTGAAAAACATTCAGGTGCTAACCTGTTCTGCAGAGAATGAGGTGATTCAATCACCCGACATTCGAGTGAATGGTGTGCAACTGGAGAACGTACCTAACTTTACATATCTGGGCAGCATCCTGGCTTCGAACTCTTCTCTTGATGATGAACTGTAGAGTCGCATCAGGAGTGCGTCAGCGGCTGTTGCTAAATTGAATGACAGTGTTCTGCAGCAGACATCTCGCAGTCCACAAACATATCAGTCTACAAGGCTGTTGTCCTCCCCACGCTTCTCTATGGGTCTGAAACTTGGGTTCCTTATAGAACGCACATTCAAAGCCTTGAAATGTTCCACCAGCGTTTCCTTCCCCGAATTCTTCGGATCCACTGGAGTGATCATGTCACAAATGTTTCGGTCCTGCAACGCTCCAACTGTAAACCTATAGAAGATATGGTTGTAAAGGCGAAATTGCGGTGGACCGGGCACGTGATATGCATGGGCGATCATAGACTCCTAAAACGCATCTTGTATGGGGAAGTGGTGGGTAAGCGAAGAGTTGGTGGGCAGAGGAAGCGCAATAAGGACAGTCTGCGACAGTCGCTTACTTTGTGCGGAACGCCCGAGGACTGGGAGCGGGTGGCTCGGGACCGTGAGGGGTGGAGAGCCGTATGTTCTCGGGATGATGGCGTCTCAGCAGCTAGACGTGTGAGAAACAGTCAGCGCGCTGCGAATATGTGGCAGCATGGCCAGGTGGCTCAGCAGGGTCCACATGTCTGTGACATTTGCGGGGGGGGGGGGGGGGGTACAGGATCAGGCTGTTCTCTCACAGATCACACGATTGACGTGGGAGAACGGTTCAAGACTGACGTTGGAGTGGATTCTCGACCGCGAGGGCAGGCAAACTAACGAATTCTGAAAGAAGGAAATGTAGAAAGTCAGAGAAATCATAGAAGTTATATGGATGCAGAACAGGCTAAGTATGTGTGTCGAGATAGGATAGTATGGCACTTTATCCTCTCTGCCTACCCCGAAAGGAAAATGTGGACATTTGTCAATAAATCTGGGATAATAAAAGGACTGATATTTGAAAGAATTTGTGTAGTGAATATATTATAACATAATTTTTTAAACAATCGTATTATTTACATATATAAATTTAATTAAAATACAAAACAATATTTTCAAACATTCTAAGATTTATAAAATAAAAATACATAGTTTGTAATTCATTTCTGATATTGGTCCTATTTGGGTCATGTCCATGATGCTCTGTAAGTATAAAACACTAAAGTCAGAATTCATAGCCCCGACTGTTAAGGTCGGGTAAAAAATAGTTCATATTTTTGATTACTGAAGAAATAAGAATTTTAAGTAAAATTTTCTACAAATTTATCGTAGGTTCCTTAAATAAGGGAATCACGTGTTTTAATTATCTCACTTTTAAGTTTGGAGCATATGAGGTACGATTCTGAATACATATGACATTTTAAGGTTAGAAATTAAGGCTAGACTATGAATTCGGATACAAGAATCTGTATAACTGTTATAGCAAATGCAATGGTGTTTTTTATTATATATAAATACATTTTTAAAAGTTTATCTTGTGTTTTTTTTGTACAAAAACATTAGATAATACAAAAAATCAGGGATTATAATATTAAATGTACTCTTAAACAACTTTTCCATGTATCTTTAGAATATAAATATATAACTGAATTTTATAGAAAAGGGAGAGTTACGTGTATAAATCACAGAACAATCAATTAGGGTTTACCTTCCACATTTTAGGTTACATAGATTTATACTGCTTATAGCTTAATCCTACGGATTTTTACTATTTTTTTTAAATTATAAACAATATAGAAACACTTAGTCTTGAGTTGAAATGTGAATTCTGTGGTTGCTTTTATATTTTGCAGAGATAAGGGTAACATTAATCGGGGAGTGAGAATGTAACAAGAAATCTAATTACCTAACAGTTTTAACCAATGAAAGTATTTTCTTCCATTTTCAATGGTTGATTTTAGGCAATATTGAAAGGATATCTGACTCAGCACACCACATGCAATATTCGTATTGTGCCCTGTCCAGTATGATGGAATGATTTTATTCACAATACTATGTTATTAAAATTACATTACTTCTTTCATTGAAAGTAAAATTGCAGTGAACTAACACAATTTTATTATCACAGTGCAATAAGTACACTCAATAAATATAGTGGAAACTCAACTATTAGGAGTATTGTGTTGTATTATGCTTTTGTTGTATATAGTACAACCTGGTAGGTTAATTGCCATATGCCAATCTTTTACAACTAACCACAAGGATGTTAAAGAGATCTGAAGTGAAAACCAGACTCATACCCTTTTGAAAAAATAGGATACTAATGGACATTGAACCCACAACTTCTGGGTCGTAAGACAGGCCAAGATTAATATTTTCATTTTTCACTGTTCGTAAATCACCTGCTACAAATAGTGCACTTCACCCTAAAAATAGCACCATTGCTACTTTTTACATGGTTGCATTGTTAGCATGCTACTTTTAGATTGAAAGTAGCTATACTAGCACTACTTTATCAACATTGCTTTTGATTTGATGAATACATTTTGCTTATAAATAATTATAAGAATAAGACTTCTCCAAGGACGCTTCATTGACATATCAAGGCAGTAAAAAATATATAAATATTTTGGGGTTACTGCATTACACTGTAACTGTTTTTGGTAATTGAAGTGTCACCATAGTTATCCTTCTAAAATTATCTTTTACAGGTAATGAATGATTCGTAAGTCCTCCAATCTTAGCAAAGCGGTATTTGAGACACTTTGAATTTTGAAGAAATCACTTAATACCATTTTTGTTTAAATTTTCTAATATCAGTAAAACATTTTAAGATCAATTTGAACTTAATAACAGTATTTTTTTTTTTTAAACAATCTTGTAGAATGTTTTTGCCATATTTAATAGGCTTAAGTGATTGCCGACCTTCGCTTTGTGGACGATGGTTGCTGCCTTTGAAATATCTACCATCATTAAAGCTAACTCAAGATGGCAAAAACTCCGAAAAACATTTTAACATAATCTGCTAGGAGTTATAATAAAATATTAAAGCTAAGGAAAAAATAAGTAAAATTTTAAAACTGCGATATGTTTTCAATAACAATTCAATAACCCCACAATATATCAAGATGTGAATAATTCAGAAATTGCTAGGTGTTGTACAAAATTTATTTTTCTCTTATAAAATTTCATTTTACTTCACACAACGGTTGATATTTTAATTTTTTTGAAAAATCTTTAGTTTTTATTGGATTAATTGTTCATATAAATTTCACAATGTATAAATACCACTTTGTCTTTAATTGAGGAAAAAGAAATATAGTCCAAACACTCTTTAATAAATTTTTATTTCGAACATTTACTATTCAAAAAACTTAACTATTCAAAAAAATTATATTCAACTCTTGCATATAACGTTAAAACTATCAAGATCCGCCTCGTCAACAATTTGCAATAATATTTGCAAATCTTCTATGCAGGTCATATCTTCTGGAGCTCCTAGCAACTCCACGGGTTTATTATTTATAATTACTGAATATTCCATGGGAGACTTGAATATGACTAATTTGTCATAAGTTTTCTTATCCTTTGAGAATCTTCTGAATATTAAACTTTTTATAGTATCCTCTGGCTTTGTTTCTGATTTTTTCTTGATATCTTCTTTAAGTTGCATTTTATTTTTAATTCTCTGTGAAACTTTTTTAGGAACATCCGCAGCATTTTCAGAAATTTTATGCCCGTTTGTTTGATTTATTTTTAGTGCGATCGATTTTTGTGTTTCTTTGGATTCTGATTCTTTTGGTGACAGTTTATCTTTTACAACTGTATCTTGTGAATCTTTACTTAATTCTGTGTTGTCTTGTGACAATTTCTTTGAAATATTTATTTCTTTTGTACTTAATTTTTGAGAAGGGTCATCGAACATTTCACTTAGTTTGTCTTCAGGTTCGGAATCTTTTGCAATCTGTTCATAAACTTCGCTGACTTCTTTAGTATCTTCAAATACTCTTTTATCAACTTCATTGATGTCTTGATTATCTGTGGATATCTCATCATTCACCTCAGTAACAACTTGACAACTATCAGAAACTTTATCATCAATTTTAATGACAGTTTTAGATTCTTCTGATAATTTATCATCAACTTCATTGATAGTATTCGATTCATCCGCTAATTTAACATCAATTTCACTGACAGCTTTAGATTCTTCCGATAATTTATCAACTTCATCGACAACTTTAGATTCTTCCAATAATTTATCATCAACTTCACTGACAGTTTTAAATTCTTCAGATAATATATCTTCAATTTCACTTACAGTTTGACATTCTTCTGATAATTTATCGACTTCACTGACAGCTTTAGATTCTTCTAATAATTCAACAACCTCACTTATAGTTTTAGATTCATTTGAAAACTTAACATCAACATCACTGACAACTTTAAACTCTTCTGATAATTTATTATCAACTTTGCCTTCAGATTTAGATTCTTCTGATGATTGTTCATCAACTTCATCGACAGATTTAGAATCTTTCTCATCATTTTCACTAATATCTTTTTTTTCTTCTGATAATTTTTCATCAATCTCACTATTAGAATTTTTTGGTGATTCAACATTCTCTTCACAAACAGTTTTAGAATTGTTTGACAATTTTTCATCTTCATCGCTTATCATTTTCAAGTCTTCTGTTACTTGTTCTTCAGCATCGCTGTCTTTGGAATCTTCCAATAATTGTTCATCAACCTCATCAACTTTCGTATCATCTAATAATTGGTCATCAGCACCGCCCACCACTTCTGGGTTTTCTGATAATTTACTATCGACAACTTGAAAATCATCTGATAATGCTTCGCCTGCATCAATGATCATTTTAGAATCCACTGATAAGTGTCCATTTTTACTATCATCAGATCTAGAGATCTCAATAGACTGATCATCAGAATTCAATTTATATTTTTCATTTGCTTGTTCACTACTCTCATCAACATTAGAATGGTCTATTGGCTGTGTGTCATTTTCAGATTTGGATACATCCATTTCATTTGTGTTTTTTGATTCTTCAGCATTTATATCCAATGAAATTTCCATGGATTCTTCATTAGCTTTGTCTTTCAAGTCTTTGCTCTGGTCATCATTATCATCTGTCGTATCCATTTCATTTAGATTATTTTGGAGATCATTTTTATAGTCGTTACTTTCTATTTTACCTGAATAATCAGGATCTTCATTGTGTTGGTAGTTTGTTACCGATTCTGTCTCATTATCACTGCTTGGACTTCCCATGAGTTTGTCCAACTTTTCAGCAATCGAATCATAAGTCGAATCGGCTTTAATTTCGATCATGAGTGGAGGAATTCTCTCCACTTCCCAAAGTTCAGAAGGAAGTTTATCAATTTTTATTAGATCTAATAAGGATTTCAAGGTAACATTAGATATTTTCTTTGTACTCTTTTTACTCGGTTCAGCGAAGACAAGCTGATACTCAATATTTTCTTTACTGGATTTTTTATTCCAGTTTGCCGACTTGCTCACCTGACTTTTACTTTTCTTAGAGCTTGGCGATACCGCCCTCTTCTTACTGCTTACAGGAGACTTGAGGCTTTTCCTACTCGAATGACTCGGTGTATTCACCGAAGACCTTTTCTCAGAGAGAAGATCCCGTTTTTTAATCGAGGGTGTGCTTACTCTTTTACTACTGTTAGTACGTGATAGGGGAGTGACACTCTTAGCACTCCTCGTTCTTTGGTTTCCGCCAGCTTTCTTAGCAGGATGTTCATTATAGAACGACCTTGGTATTAACACCATACCATTTTCTTTTTTTCTCAGCCTGTTCTTCGTCCGTGGACTTAACATATGAGGCAAAATGTATGATTCTGAATCACTCGAGTCCTTCAACATATTAGATATTTCATTTTCAGTTAAGCATTTTCTAGCCTCGAGTATTAGGCTAAAATCCATTCTAACCACTTCGACTGTACATTCCTTGCATCCTGCTTTCTTGTATTTCTTGAATATTTCGTCATTGCAAGGGAAAGGACGTCGCCTCTTTCTTGTTTCCATTGTATTTTTGTTCACAATTCCAAGTCATGTAAGTTGGACGAAGCAAAATTTTACCGCCTTTGATTTCTTCAACATTCAATATTTGTAAATAAAACTTAAAATATCCATTAATTTAATCTTGTGCGGTGTAAAATAAAATAAAAGCACATTAATTGTTGTTTATGAGTTGATGCCACCTTTCCCGCGCTTGGAATAAACCTCCATTAATGAAGTCACACTTTGAAAATCTATTTTGAAATTGTTTTGATCGCGTCAAAATAGGGTACTATTAAAATACTTTCACGAAACATGCAAAACTTTACATTAAATATTAAATAAACGTTGATAAATGACAACGTCCTACTACGAAGGCTTTGTAACCATAAACAACAAAACAACTTTGAGTAGACAATCGTAATATTTTAGGATGTATAGACAATAAAAATATAGTCATTGGCTGTTTGGTCAAATGCTAAAGCGCAGGTGGGAGTAATAGTAGCGCGCAAGTTTTTACTTTTTCTCTCTTCAAAATCTTTGTTATCGTATTGCTGAACATCATATTATTGAAAATTTTGTGCATATACATTCAATGAGTATATAAAATATTTTTATGAAAATATAAAATATGTTGTTTTTTGTGCGTAATTGCACGTTCATGAGTTAAAATAGGGGGGGAAATATTTTAAGAAAATATATTGTAAATTTTGATAAAGCTCAAAATAATATAATTAAGTTTTTATTTTATGTCTCTACTGGTTGGAAAGTCCATACAAGAACATCCAAAAAACTGCAACTAAATACTTGTTAATTGTTATACTTAGGTTTAAAATAAAAATATTGGAATGGAGCATATTTCTTTCGACACATTTTTTGGTGAAAATAGAATCAGATTCTTGCAGTAATTTTACTTGATTGGGCCCATGATAAATTAAAAAATTATATCATCTTGTCCTCGAAATCTTGAGAAAGTTGTATATAGGTTTTTTTAAATAAGCAATCCATCCATGCTTCATGTTAAACTTAAGTGTCGGAGGGATAGAATGACATTTTCTTGAAGCTTTGAAAATATTTTTTTCGTGCTGAGTGGTTGACCTGTGTTTTTATAGAGGCGCCTTCTATGACTATTCACTGAATGAATTCTCATCCATGCTATTGTTAAAGCAGTAAGAAGTTATCTAATGCAACGGGTGAGGAATTTTGAAGTCGTTGTAGGGCGGTTGTTTTCCCGCCGAAGGCTTGCTGCCTTGTAAACTCTCTCCGCATTGGGATAAAATACAATTATGGTAATAGGGATTATATTTATATGCCTTAAATAGATATCTGCCATTTAGACGTATTAATTGTAACTGTTATTTTATAAATAACAATTAATTTCATAGATGTATAATCCTTATAGACAATTTCGTATTTTTCTTCCATCACGGAGAAACAATGTGAAAAATTCTTGCCCATCGCACCAAATAACTTCTTGTTTTAACAATAACATAATCCAGCAACGAGACAGGGACAGTACCTTTTTAAAACAAAACTCAACTACCCAACACGAATTGTTTTCGAATTTGATAGTTCTGCTTATCCTCAACGCTTGCATTGTCAATTGAATAGAATAGTAAAGTAAAAACGAATCAATATGCTACTTTATGAAAGTATGTACATATTAGGACAAATTTCGCTTTTTGTGTCGCATTATTAAACAACACTGGTTTCTGGCAAATGTATTGAATACAATAAAATATATAGATTGCATAATATATACATTCAGTCCTTAAATATCTCAACCTGAAATTACCGATGTTTGGGAAAATTGTCTATGAAATTAGCGTTTTGTACAGTATTGGTTTCGTTTGTATAATTTTTGGTCCGTTTCTGAATAAACTCTTTGTATTGTCTAGAGATAATACAAAGTACATTCAAGAAGAAGAAGAAGAAGAAGATTATCTTTGCATTATCTCTGCTCTTGTCGTTTTTGGGTTATGATTGGGGCTTCGTTTTTTGTTTTTAAAATGAAATATACTGTGAAATAGTGTAATTAATATTACATAAAGTTTTCAGTCTTCGAACCAATTCAGGTATACCTACATTAATTACGTTTTTATGTTTAAATTGTCCTAATTTTTTTATTACTGCGCTGTCAAAATTATATTGAATTAATGTTTGTTAGGGGTCTGTCCCTTGAGTATTAACAACAGTTTAAGCTCCATTGAGTGATTTGCCACGTTTGATAATTTTGTATACGCTACCTCAGATTCATTATTTATCCTTGCTTTCTGATGACGAATCGGCATTGGTTCTGTCACTTAACGCCTTGGATCAGTTCTAGTTTTCAATGTTACTAAAATGCTGTTTTCTGTTTCTGAATACTGATTAATGGAAGATTTCAAACTCTTTACCATATCTTGCAGCCTTTGCTTAATTGAAATCTAGCCTCAGACACAATTAAGTCCTCAGATTTTCTTCATTTTGAACACAAAGCACTTCTTAATATTTCGGCCACTTGTGGTTCTTTTAAGCAGATACTTGAATAGAGTTCACTGAGATGAGTGAATTACTTTATAAGCAAACTTTTGTTCGACTGAGTTTTGTAGAAAGTTGATTAAAAATAAAGTTATTGATTGAGAAGTTCAGTAAGCCTTAGAAGTTTTATATCTGTGCAAATTTTTATGAATTTTAGGAGTGAAACAAACTTTGTCCAGTAATGCGTTCAATTTGTGGTACTATTAGAGACCATTAAAAGGGTCATCGTCTGTTGCCGCTATCCTCAGACATGAGGGACAGGATGGCGGATGTGGTACTGTCTCATTGCTAGTATAACTATTAGCGATCTCGCATATTCTATTTAATTAAAGTTTTACGAACTAACACAATTTTCGGGTATTGCAGTACATAGTTTTCTAGAGATGTTAAACATTTCTAGAGACTGAAGATATTGTGAGGTAGAAACAATAAATATTACAATACCGGCACAAACTTGATGAATGTTAAGGAATGGAAACATTCTTGGGTCAAGTTTGTTCCAGGGAAATATATCAATGGCTAGGCAGATAAATACATATAAAAAATACAATGTGTAAATAAATACAAAAAAATGTTTATTGAACCCTGTGCTTGTTATTGATAAATATGAAACATGTCTATTCAAAACAAGCAAAATAATTATTAAATTAAGTTCACTATTTAATATTAAAATTGAGATGTTTTCATCGATGTGTAAATATGTAAATTTAATTTTTTTTTTCTGGAAAACATATATTAATAAATTATTCATTCAATTCCGTGTCCAGGCCATCAATTATTAATTATGCAACACATATCTAGTAGGCAACAGAGATTGCCTTATCATTTGCATCAATCAAATCTTGCCTAGAATATGTAGTCGCAATATTCAGACAAACTAGCATGTGTTGTGAGTGTTGTATATCCCCATAATCAAATTTCGTTCAAGAAACCTCTGCATTTTCACCTTGCATCTAGCTACCCCTACTTGGTAGTCTATTCAGTGCTCTCCAAGTAAGCCAAGGCAGTTGGTATTCATATGCCATCTTTTCCGAGAACTCCGTCTAGTCGTCATGTGTTATATCTTTTCTCTTCAGAAAACGCTTTATCCGAAGGAATGGTCAGTCCTTGTGCTGTGCTCCCTAAATGAAATGTTTTCTATATTTCTATCTCAATATTGTTGGCTTGTGACCATACGAGTATAAAGACTGTCCTAGGTCCTGGACTTGTTTGTTCTTTCTATGTTAGCTGGAACACTTCTACAGATCTCGGGTGGGTTGATACTGATTAATTGGTATATTTTCTCTACTGGTCTTGCTTTTAAGCATCCCGCTATCAATAAACATAGTCCCATTATAATAATTAAAAACATTATCATAGTGAGAAGAAAGTTTACCTTTCTTCTTCAATAGTCCCTATCGTTGACTCTTTTAACCCTTCCCTTACGGTGATAAAATTGAAACGCGCGCTCCGGTGTTGGAAAGTGAGTACGCGATCAAAAATTAGCGATTTTAAATCGGAAAAATAAAAACATTCATGGATAATCCCCTTAATTAATTATAATTGAAGTTAAAAATTATAATAATTGAGATTTATTTGCTGAAAACATTAAAAAACCATCTGGCAACGCTCACGGAACGGGCGTAGATCTAGTCTCGTTGCCAGCTCAACAGCTGCTGTGGCGCGGCAGGGTTGGTGGCTAACTCGGGCGTGGCTTACACTTGCGAGGTTGAGACAATTGAGCTCCTCGCTATTCAGTGACGTATGCAAAAGTGAGATGCGAATATAGTGTCGCGCTTCCCGCATACTCTTCACCTATCGTCAAGACCCAAGATCGAGGCACTCACAGCGTTTAAATGCGAATTTGTTTCCGATATTCACGAAATACTTACGATGTAGTCGATAAATTCTGATTATTATTAATATTATTTTTTAAATCAATGCGTAAATATATTATGGAGGAATACCTAAAATCTTAACCTTGTATTTATTATATTTATAGAGATATTGATGGTTATTAGAAGCAACGTGTAGAAGATACCCAACACAGGGAAGGAAAGGTTAAAGTTCACTATAATATTTGGGTACAAGAACTAAAAGTTGAATAAGTTTAGAACAATATTATACAAGACTAATATGTAGATTCGTTCATGTCCTTCACTTCATCAATTTAATTTTTTTCGATATAATTAGAACAAGTAGTAAAAAGTCGAATAAATCTTAAACAAGATTCATAGATTTGTTTATGTCCTTCGCTTCATCAATTACATTTTTTTCAATATAATAAACAAATGACAGAAAGTTGAATAAGTTCAGAACAATCTTATACAAGACTAATAGATTTGTTCATGTTCTTCACTTTTATCTATTTAATTTTTTTCAATATAACAAACAAGTATCAAAATTGTTTAAGGTTTTTCATTTGGCAAGATGTCGTGGCCACTATGGAATCAGACTGCGACGACTCAGGCCACTGGCACCACGGAGATGATGGGGCTCAGTGGGTTCACACCAGAGCAGTGGACAATGCTGCAGCAACAGAACTGGCAACAGTGGACGCAGTGGCAAGCCCAGTATACACAGTGGCAGGTGCAGTATGGAGAGAAGGTATCAAACTATTACGGTATCAGGGGTGATAGAGAAAAAAATTTACCCAGATAATCTCCTCCAAAAAAAATTGTTTCCAAGTTTTTGTTCTGTAGTAGAACAACTTTTTTACGTTTAGACATGGTTACTTAGGATATTTAAAAAATAAACATGATTAAAACAGCAGAGTGTTCACCTGTTCCGAGATACTAAAACAGCAGAGTGTTCACCTGTTCCGAGATACTAAAACAGCAGAGTGTTCACCTGTTCCGAGATACTAAAACACAAACTGATGGGAAATTAACATCACGACTTGAAAACTCAAAAAGTTGAAAAAAATAAACATAAAATTAGAGCACACAGTTTATGTGACACACTAATACAAAGTTGAGGGTATAAATAATTAAAAAAATCAATAATAAATTAACCGCTATGCACGTATAATTTAAATTTACAGTTTGACATGATGCGTGTTCACCCATTTGCATCAAAAGTAAATTGAATAATAATAATTTGCGAACACATCATCGACCTTGATTTCCATTCAGTGAGTGTTTGCAATTTTATTTTTTGTTACATGTTATCAATTTCGCCTGTTTAATTTTCTGGTACATATTATGTAGTCAGATGAAAAAATATTTTTACAATTTATAATATTTCAAAATGTTATTGAACATTTAGGATTTTTTTACTGCCCCAATCAATCCGCAACCCAGTTAATGTGACCCTGAATAATTGAGAGTATACTGTATTTAAAAAAACACATTCAGATAATTGAATATATGCCATCACACTACTATATAAGAAGTAGGTAGAGAGGACAGCCCTTTTACACTGTTATTTTAATCTTATTAGAATTTGATAACAATTTAATTAAAAGTAAAACAAAAAGTTGTTCATGGAGTTTGGTTAAAAGAAGTTTATAGATTTGGCCATGTTTTTGGTCAATTCCAATTGTATTGACTTTACCAGATCTATATCTTATCAGCCGAGAAAGATGCAACTGTGATGGCATTGGGGCTTCTTTTCAGGAGGTCTTCTTCCGAGCAGCTAACAGGTACAGTGGCCAAATCATCAGGTGTGACATTGATTGATGTTGCCATACGTGCATAGTGGTCGATTCTCGGAATTTTTTTATTTTTTTATCTACCTACATGGATGCGTAGGCGTTTTAGAAACTTCCATATTGCCTATGGTATATGGTGTCCCATCCGTAGGCATTCCATTTTTTTCCATCATGTCATCAGCATACAGAAATCCGCATACATTCGACATTTTTATGCTTGCAGAGATTGAAACGCTCCAAGTAAAAAATTAAAAATTGGAGATGCGTATTAAGTTTTTGGAGACAAAAATTGACCATGTTGAGTCAAAAAGTCTATCAAAGAATATTGAAATAAGGGGGGAGATACCCTACCCTGACAATTTGCAAAAAAATCTGATTATAAAATTATAGCAGCCTGTGGAATGACTTTCTGTGGTGCAGCACGGATGACGCAAATATTAAAGTTAACAGTGTAAAAAAAATATTTAAAATTTCCGAATGCAATACAAACAAACAGCATCATGTACTTATTATAGCTAGCTAAAACATGTGTTGTGACAAGAGAAAGTTTGTTTGTTATTCAGGCTATGGTAACATTGTTTTCCATTTCGATCCGTCGATTTGTCATCGGCGATCCATCATCAGATGGATCGCCTGGTGTATGTTTGTACATTTTGCAATTGCGCAAAGAATTGATGATTTATTTCAGAATAACTTAAATTCTTTGAAAATGTCGATTCCTAATCTGAAATGGATTACAATAACAGTGGATGAAAGCACAGACATTTGTGACACGTTACAATTTGCATTGTTTATAAGAGGGACCAATATGGAATTCAACATAACTGAAGAATTTGCTTATTTAGTGCTAATGAATGGAACTACCAGAAGACAAGACATTTAAGAAGAGCTGAAAAAAGTTCTCTGTTGATTAAATATTCCATATATTGACTGAAGGAGCACCAGCTATATATGGAAAAACTAATGGTTTATCAGGGTTGATTGCAAAAGACATAAAATAACTGACATATCAAAAGAATTTGTGTGGAAAGATTTAAAAAATGGAAAATGTTCCACAAATCATAAAATTTGTTAATATAATTCGATCAAAAGGATTAAGTCACCATCAATTCAATGATCAAAAGGATTAAATCACCATCAATTCAATTATTTTTTTACGTGACGTGGACTCTGAATACAGAGATGTGCTTTATTATACTGAAATACAGCGGCTAAATTATGGATAAATGGTGAATACAGAGATGTACTTTATTATACTGAAATATAGCAGCTAAGTTATGGATAAATGGTGAAACGTGACGTGGACTCTGAATACAGAGATTTGCTTTATTATACTGAAACACAGCGGCTAGGTTATGGATAAATGGTGAATATAGAGATGTGCTTTATTATACTGAAATACAGCGGCTAAGTTATGGATAAATGGTGAAACGAGTGTATTATTTGAAGTCAGAAATACAACTGTTCTTGGATATGAAAGGATAACTATTTTTGGAGTTTAACGATGAGAAATGGATATGCGATTTAGCTTTCTGCATTGACATTAGTCAACATCTGAACGATTAAATTGAAATATCCATGGATCAAATAATTTAGTCTACGACATGTATAATAAAATCAAGAAGTTTGAAAATAAATTAATACTATGGAATCGGCTGCTACAAGAGAATAATACGGCTCACTTTCCAACACTAAAACAAGAAAACCACAATGAAATACACTAATGAAGTGTGCCAAGATTTCCACAAGCGTAAAATTGCTTTTGAAAATTTTCATTGCCATTTGATATAAATGTAAAAAATGCACTAGTATATTTCCAAATGGAAATTATTGACTTGCAAAATAAAATAAACTTGAGAAACACAAATTTCGAAGCAGACACTTTATTAAGTTGTACAAATTGTATTATATTACCAATAATTGCGGATCATGCGCAACATATGACTAATTTACTTGGAAGCACTTATTTTTGTGAACAAATTTTATCCTTAATGAATATTGTGTGAAATCGCCTCGATGACGAAACACTGCAAAATTGTTTGCGAGGTGCTATTTTCAGTGTGCCAGCAAACATCGAAAATCTTGTCGCCAAAAAACTGTCAAATCTCCCATTAAGGGCATTCAAATTGCTTCAAAATAATGTTACGAGACTTTTAGTATTTATTTAATAGTTTTTAAGAATAATAACAAGATTGAATTTAGGCACGGATTTTTTTTTATAACAATATATCGAAGAATGAATAAGATTTTATTATTTTGTAATATAATTGGTTAGGATAATTATGCGAAAAATATATTATATATGTATATAAATGCGCCCCCTGAAAGTTTTTGGTATTTAATTAGACCCCTTGGAAAAGAAAGGCTGCTCATCACTGTCTTAAATAATAATACCAGGTCTGTAAATATGAAACCGGAATTCGTTCATTGATGGCTCTAGTTGTCAGTGTAGTGACTGTCAAACCGCGTCATTGGCGCCTTTTTCTTGTGTTTACATTTGTCAAAGACTTTTAACTCACAACAATACAAGTTTAATACAACTACATATGTTTTCATAGCGTTGACTAT